>SNQJ01S0006102.1:90607-170477 GCA_010110895.2 Picea sitchensis | reverse complement strand
CTATCATCCATTTAAATCAAGAAACATATAACCAGAAGAAGAGTAGATGAAAATATATGAGCAAGTTTCCTCAACAACAAATGGAATAGCCACATTCCTCCTGACTTTAGAATGGAACAACCAAATCTACATGCTCTGTTGAACCCCTACCCTAAACATGAATCCACGAGGGGAAATCCATAACTCCACCTTTGCTATAGTCCTTCTTCAGTTTTGAGAAAAACTTCTCCTTGCCTCACACTCAGAAAAACAGTTTTCATAACAATAAGAGATTATTTTTTCCCCAAACATACTAGGTAGCATCCTGCCTCCTCCCATATGTTATATATCCAAAACAAATTGTGCCTAGGTCTTTTCCCCTTGGGAATTTTGGCATATTTTCAAATCCCTGATTTTCAGGTGTTGCAAATGGCCAAATTCTTGATTTTCCACTTGTAAGATTCATCCTTGAGGTAGTTCCAACATGCTCCCCACTCATGGCATCATGGTCAACTGATTTTAACCTAGTTGTTCCATTTGTCCATCACCAATAAATATAAAAATATTTGTTTCTTACAAGTGTCATACTCAAAGAGTTAGTTGGGTCAAATCAAATCTTTTCCCAACAACCATAATCATAATTTACAATTAACTAAATTAAAAATTCAGAATTGCCATAAATGGAAATAATTTTTCAATTTTGAATTTACCGAAAAAGGAAATAAATTCCTAAGTAAAATAGTTTATTTTGGGGGATGTTACATCATTTCCCCCTTCAATAAAACATTGTCCGCAGTGTTCGTCCCTTAATTGGAACAGGATTGGATGAGATTTCTCCAAATCTCCCTCGAACTCCCTAGTGGCCTCCTCAGGACCAAAGTTCTTCCATTGCACCTTTACCTGGGCGAAAACTCTTTTCTGAAGTTCTATTTCTCTCTTGTCCAAAATGCGCAGAGGTTTCACTTGGAACTCGCCTTTCGGTTCCACCTGCACCTAGTTCCAATCGATCATATGAGCAGGGTCATAAACATAATTTTTTAACAAAGAAACGTGAAATACATTATGAATTTTTAGATTGGCATGAAGTGCAAGTTGATATGCCATAGGTCCAATTAAAGCTAAGATATCGAAAGGGCCACAAAACTTGGGTGCCAACTTGGCACAGTTCCCTAGCTTTAGCGAACTTCTTCTGGCCTTGACTTTTAAATAGATGTGGTCTGCCACTTGAAATTCCACGTGTCTTCTTTTCAGGTATGCGTAACTTTTATGTCTGTGCTACGCCTCTTTTAAGTTATGTTGTACTTTCTTTATCGTGCTCTCCATTTCCTGGAGCATCTCTGGTCCCACCATGAGTCTGTCAACTAGTTTATCCCAGCTAATTAGATTCGTACACTTTCTGTTGTACAGTACTTCAAAGGGGCTCATCTTAGTTGAAATTTGGTAACCATCGTTGTATGCAAATTCCAACAAGTGTAGGTAGTCTTCCCACTTGCTTGGTTTTTTTATTACGTACATGCGTAACATATATTCTACGATTTTGTTTGTTCATTCAGTCTACCCATCTGTTTGTGGATGATAACTTGTGATGAAATTCAAGTTAGTATTTAACCCTGCAAACAATTATTTCCAAAAAGCAGATGTAAATTTTACGTCTCTATCCGAAATTACCATTTTAGGAATACCATGCAGTCTAAAAATTTCCTTCATGAATATTCCAACGATGTTAATAGATTTAAAAGTAGACTTTATAGGAATAAAGTGTGCAGACTTACTAAGCTTATCGATTACCACCATAATTAAATCATTTTTTTTTTGAGTTCTAGGCAAACCTGTAATAAAGTCTAGTGATATAGTTTATCATTTCCATTCCAACACAGGTAAGGGCTGCAGCAAGCCAGTTGGATGTTGGTGTTTGGATTTCACCTGCTGATAATCTTAACACTTAGCTAAGTATTCTTTTGTTTCTCCCTTCATATTAGGCCAATAAAACAACTTCCTTAGTTTTGTTACTGTCTTCTGGTATCCCGGATGACCAGAATATGGTTTCTTATGTACTTCATCCAAAATCGTTAACTTTAGTTTTACCGAATCTGGTATGTATATTTTGGTTTTAAATTGTAGTAGACCATTTCGGTCCAAACTTAGGTATTTTTTGTCTAAATTTTCTCGTATTATCTAGTAATTCTGCCACTGTTTTAGTGTAATTTTCATTGTTATTACCTGCAGCCTTTATCCTTTTCCGAAGATCATTTTCTTCCCTGCTAATGTTTATTTCAAATAGCCCATGAACTCTTCTGCTTAAGGAATCAACCACCTTGTTTTCCTTATCCTTGAAATGTCTTACCTCAAAGTCAAATTAGCTCAAGGAGTCCAACCATATTGCTTGCCTTGCATTAAGGTCTGGTTGACTAAACAAAAATTTCACACTCATGTTATTTGTTAATAACATAAATTTTATACCCATTATGTAGTGCCGCCACATCTTTAAGGCATTTATTACATCTGCCAACTCTAATTCATGAGTGACGTATTTTCGTTCGTGTTCCTTTATTTTTTAGGACTCATAAAAAATAACGTGTCCTTCTTGATTTAGGACACCACCTAGTCCTTCTTTACTTGCATCCACACAGACTGTGAAGTCTTTTTTTGGATCTGCCACCTTTAAAATGGGCACGGTTGTTAAAAATTCCTTTAACTTATTAACTGACATTTCTGTGACTAGTTAAACTTGGGTCCCCACTTTTGTAAGGACGTGATAGGGTATGCAATCCTGGAAAATCCATCTATAAATCTACGGTAATATCTGGTGATTCCCATGAATGCCTGGATGTCTACTATGTCCTTAGGGATCATCCATTCCATGATAGATCTTATTTTCTCAAGATCGACTGCAATACCTTCTACAAATATTACATGTCCTAGGTACTGTATTTTCTTCTGATAAAAGTCACACTTATTTAATTTAGCATAAAGTTTGTGTTTTCTTAAATTTTGCAGAACTATCCGTAAGTGTTCTTCGTGTTCTTATTTTGTTTTAGAATATACTAGGATATTGTCAATAAATACCAAAACAAACTTGTCCAAGTATTGACTGAAAATTCTATTCATTAAACACATAAATGTGGGTGGCGCGTTGGTGAGACTAAACGGTATGAAAACAATTTTGTAATGTCCATATCTCATTCTAAATGTTTTTTTACTTATATCCTCATCTTTTATCCTAACTTGGTGATAACCAGATCATAAATCCAATTTAGAAAAAATATTTTCCCCATCTACTTGATCGAACAAATCATTTATCCTAGGTAAGGGCTACTTGTTCTTAACAATCATTTTTCTTGATTTTCTATAATCAATGCATAACCTTAGAGTTTTGTCCTTCTTTCAAACAAAAAGAACTGGTGCTCCTCAGAGTGAGACACTTGGTCTGATATATTCTTTGTCCAACAATTCTTGTAGATGAATTTTTAATTCTGTTAATTCCGGTAAACTCATTCAGTAGGGTGCTTTAGATATAGGGGTTGAACCAGGTAGTAGTTCGATTGAAAAGTCTATCTATCTCGTTGGGGGTAATTTAGGCATCTCATCAACAAACACATCTCTGAAATCATTCAAGACGACAAAATCCTCCAAGCTTGGTTTATTTTATTTTTCCAACAAATTTATCACTTGGATGGCATAAATCTGACAACCCTTTCTTATGCATTTCTTAAATTATATTGTTGAAATCTGTCTAACTGAGATGGGTTTTTGTATACCTTGAAATGTCCTAGCAGTGTCTTTTCCATGTTTATATTTGTGTGATTTTTCATAAAATCTAAAACTGCTTTATGCCTTTCTAACCAATCCATTATCATAATTACATCATAAGACCCTAACAATAGAATGTTTAGATTTGTTTTTGTGTTTTGACCACCTAAACTGAACTAACAATCAGAAATAAAATCAGATGCTTTTCTTTTTGTTTCTTTTGCTAGTTGTACCAGCCAAGATTTTTCATGTCTTGTTTTCTTAAGTTTATTTGAATCCACTACACCAAGAGTGATATAAATCAACATACCTCGTGGATCAATTAACACATAAATATGAGTATTGTTAATTTTACCTTCAATTTCCAATACTTTGGACTAGTGATCATCTTGGTGGCCATCCATAGCTGCATTGATCCGATGTAAGCTTCTACCCACATCTCCAACTGTAGAGGCTTCCTATAGGTTGTGAATTGTAATCTTCGCTGCTGAAGTCAAACGTGGACAGTTCCTCCTTAGGTGAGGTTCTCCACATTCCCAGCATTTTAATGGTCGGTAGGGGCTATCCCCAAACTTCTTTGTTCCCAGATTAACTGGCTTACCACCTCCTTGGGTGTTTTGATTGTTGTATTGAAATTCTTTCCTTGGAAAACTCTTTGTTGCATTTTGAAAAGGGTATGGATGATATCCTTTCTTCCGTTGATTCATTCGGTCTTGCTTCTTGTATTTCCAAGACTTGGGAAATTTTGACCGCTATTTGTATTGATCGTAACAGATTTTGGCCTTCCTGAAAACTTCACTCAATGACTTGGTATTGTCAAATTCAATTCAGTCCTTATAGGACTGTGATAAACAACTTAGGAACTGCTGGATTTTTACTTTTTCCTCCCGGATATAAGGCATGAATCTTAGTAATTCTAGGATTTTGTTTATCAGGTCATCCATAGCCATTTGTCCGAGTCATAGCTCATAAAAATGTTTGGTTTTTATTTCATAGTAACTTTCCGATAAATATCGTTTCTTAAAGTACTTCTTAAAATCCGACCATTCCATTTGTTTTTCCTTTAGGCCCTTGGCCAACTTCAGGTCCTGCCACCATATGCTATCTTTTCCTTTCAGATTATAGATGGCCATTCTGACCTTCATATTGCTGGAATAATTGTATATATGGAATTACTTCTTTATGTCTAATAACCATACTTCAAATTCCTCCCCTGTTCTGGATACCTCGTCAAAGGTGGACGGACTAATTTTCTTAAATTCTTCCTCTAGATGGTCCACCTATTTCGGAAGAGATGTCCTCTTTTTCTGCTTGAGGGCCAAAGTTCTTGGAGGCCATTTTACTAACCTCTTCTTCCTGATTACCATACTTTGGGATCTTCTTTGTCACTATGTTTCATAGAAGAACTTCATTTATCTATTCTTGTTCCTGTTATGCCTTTTTCAGTTTCTCATTGTTTGTCTTGAAAACATGGAGCTCCACAATGAGATTTCTCATAGTTTCCAGAACTTCGGTAGGTGAAATTTTGTCACTTTTCTTCCTCTGATGTTCAGAAGGACTTTGTTCAGGATTCTCCTCGAGTCTGATTTCTGCTTCGTTTTGGGCTGCCATGATTACAGGAAAAATAAAGTGTTTTCTGTTAGTAACAATAATTGTTTTGTTAGTTTTACATAAACAAGAAAATATGTGCTAAGCAATGTTTTTGGCCCTATTTAAGGTCCAAGTGTTGTAACCTAGCTTTGATACCATATGTAATGTACCCCAAATTCCCTATAAAAAAAAATTGAGGAACATTAAATCTCCTTTTCTTTAAACAACTCATCCTAGAAGGTTTATAGTTAACATAGGTGGTTAACTACAGTCATTATTAACTTCTACATATCTATTAAGAACATATCTCACATTTTTAAATATTGGCCTTCAAAACACCTGCTATATTACTAGTAGCATAATACTATAATATATGTATTTGTTTCATATTTAGGATCCTTAGTCTTATACTCATTTCTAGACCTTGACCCCTATGCATAGAGAGCATGAACACACCCTAATCCACAATACAAATGAACTTACCTACGCAATTGATAAAGTTTAAGAATTAAGGGTCGCAACATGTAACCATACGTGAAAGGAATAAAGGGATAACATGATGGAAATCATGTGTTAGTTTCACTGGTCGAACCAAAGTCTTGCAAGAGCTGGTTTGTAATTAACTCTTGCTCATCCTTAACATAACTGACTCCTTAAAAAAAAAAACTATTGATAACGAACTATAAGGCTCACATTAACTTCATGATGAAATAGGTGTGATAATCCAGTGTACAGTTCCTTAAAGGAATCTTCCTCTCTCACATTAACTCATTATGAATTCGAAGGGTTTTTCTATCAGTTGAGAGTTAAAGAACCTCTGTCCAGTCCATTAATGGAGACCTTACGAGATGAAATCCTTATGCCACCACTAATCCCCATATCCAATGTGATTTTTCCACCTCAGCTCCGTCACATGGTCATATGGGGTACTCATACATCCACTATAACTCTCTGTGGTAAAGGTTACAACTCTATTGTGAGTCTTATGCCCGATGCTTTAGAAATTTTACTATGCATTTCTCCTCGGCGAAGGTAGTTGGCGTTCTGAAGGTTCCTATCTAGTTAAAATGCAAAAACTACCTAAGTTTCCTGGTAAGTTTGTGTCACTCTCATGCTATTTGGAATGAGTGGTAAAATTCAGGAGGGTTTTGGTCATCTCTGTAAATGTTCTTCCTTACATATTTCTAGAAACAACTTCCCCTTTTGTAGTTTTGACTTTGTGAAATATTTCCTTCAGTCATGGATGAATTCGTAAGTTTCAGTGATAAGGGTTGTGTCTTTAGTTTCCCGTGGAGTAACCATTTCACCCTAAGAAACCATTTAATTGTGGAGGTTTTCTATAGGGGTGGTCTATCCAAGGTTTTTTATGACCAGACCCATACGTACGCGTCCATCTATATGTCCCATCTCTGAGTTTTCTACTGTATAATATTGTCCAGAACTTCATAACTCATAAATGATTTTCGTTTATTCTCTGTTCGGATCATTGTCCAGAATTTCATAACTCTTATGTTACTTTCGTTTATTCTATGTTCGGAGCATTGTCCAGAACTTCATAACTCTTATATTATTTTTGTTTATTATTTGTTCACACTCCAAGGGTTATTTCATTATGTACTCATTTTATCTTTGGTTAGGGATCCGAGATTTCTATATTATTAAGGTTATGAAAAAAAAAATCTCGTGGCGACATTCGTGATTGACTTAGTATGATTCTTATGAAGCTCGTGCATTCTTGAATCAAACTCTGGTTGAAAAATAGTTTTATTCATTTCAATACTATCATTTCTATTTAAAGAACTTGTTACCGAGATCTAATGATGGGACCCCCCTGTTTGCTGCGAGGGTACCCATCAGACCAACCTTGGTCTCCTTCTTCCCTTTTGTCTGTGGATGAATTCATCAACGACGCAGATAGGAAGACACATCCCAAATCGTAGATACGTTTCGTCTGTGTATTTATCTAAGTTGATTCTTTTATAATCGTTTAGCCTAATTATTATTCTACGTTTCGACATTGAATTGTTATTCACTTTAACCTATTATTAATTAACCTTTCTTGGTTTTCTTGCAGGTCTGCACGAATTTCGAAGTCTCAGAATTTCGACGACAACTTCGAGTACAAAAGGTATTCGGGTTCCCTATCACAGCGTCTTCTTGAAAATTTTCCATTCAGGTTTTTGTCGAAAGGAACGATCTTATCCTAGAATACAGTTGTCATGGAATTTTACACCAAACCCCGTAATAGCGGGTTATTTGTGTATCCAAAACTTGTTATGTAGGGTTGAAGACTCTTTCCTTTGAGTATCGATTCAACTCTAGACATGTTTATAATTATTTAAACTACCAATTTCTCCTTTCTTTAATAATGAAAGGGGAGTAGGATTGTGGCTACTTGTTTCAATGTATCCCTCATGACTTTTATTTTGATAGTAATATGAAGTCGTTACTGAAATTCTATTGATACTTCTTGTTATCTACTATGTTCTTTATCCAAATCCGACAGTCTTTAGTTAATCCCCGTGGTCGTGCATCTGCAATCTACAACCGTGTGTATATGTATTTAGACTTGTGTGCTTCAAAAATTTATTCTTTTTTTAAAGTTCACTGAGTTTTTTCGTTTCTACGCTACTCAAATAAGAAAATAACTTTGTTCTGTAGATGTTTTGAACTGGGCAATATTAAACTATTGACATAAAAGGAAAATATATAATTACCTTCCTATATCATCGTTGAGACTCCTCTCGTATGAATCCTTAGATATTTAGACAAATTATAAAACCCTTTGCATAGATTTTAAGTATATACATATATCTCTATATATGTACGATATTATTCTTATCATACATAGATATTATAACATGTCTAATTTTGACAGGAATACGGTTAGATATTCGAGTGATACGGCTCTGTGTAATTCCTTACAGTAATATGGGTATGCATATACACCTTTAATTATTAAGTACTTTTCATCATTTTCATTAGCAATTTATGTATTTGACGATTTCTTCCATTGATTTCTTATACATATATAAACACAAAATCTATACTATTAGAAGTAGAATCGGACTAGTTTTGTTTAAACTAGATGCATTGCGAGTGTGTTTACATAATTATGATTCTATTCATAGTTAATATACACAGAAAGTTTATTCGATGCATAAAATTAAATTCATAAGGATTTATCCTACAGTTGTTTCCATCCATTCATATTTTAATCCACAAAAATAAATCCTACATAATTAAAATAGATATACTCTTTCAGTCATTAAATCAAAATGACTTATGTTTAGAAAGTTAATCAATAGAAATAATTCACCCATAATTTTATAGATATATTCTATCAACCACTTAAATCAAGAAACACATAACCAGAAAAAGAGTAGATGAACATATCTGAGCAAGATTTCCTACCAACAAATGGAACAGCCACATTCCTCCCAACCTTAGAATAGAACAACCAATTTTACTTTCTCCGTTCACCCCCTAGCTTGACCATGAATCCATGAGGGAGAACTCCAAAACTCCTCCTTAGCTATAGTCCTTCTTCAATTCTCAGAAAAACTTCTCCTTATCTCACACTCAGAAAAATAGTGTTCATAACAACAAGAGATTAATGTTTTCCCCCAACATACTAGATAGCATCATGCTTCCTCCCATATGGTATATATCCAACAACAATTGTGCCTAGGTCTTTTCCCCTTGGGAATTTTCGCATCTTTCCAAATCCTTGATTTTCAGGGGTTACCAATGGCCAAATTCTTGATTTTCCACTTGTAACATTCAGCCTTGAGGTAGTTCCAACATGTTCCCCACTCATGGAGTCATGGTTAGTTGATTTTAACTGGGCTGTTCCATTTGTCCATCAACAATAAAGATAAAAAAATTTGTTTCTTACAAGTGTCATAGTCAAAGAGTTAGTTGGGTCAAATCAGATCTTTTCCCAACAGTCATAATCATAATTTACAATTAACTAAATTTGAAATTTGGAATTGCCATAAATGGCAATAATTTTCCAATTTCAAATTTACCAAAAACGAAAATAAATTCCTAAGTATTTTTAGACTTAAAAATAATTTATTTTTTGGGATGTTACAACTTATGTATATGTACATATACAAAATTTGGTTGTTTTCTGTATATGCGCATATACAAAAGTGGGCCACTTCCATATATGAGAAGTCAACCACTTTCATATATGTGCACATATAAGGAAGTGGTTGACTTCTGTATATGCACATATATAGTAGTGGTTGACTTCCGTATATACACATATTTGTAAGTTATCTACTTCCATACATGCATGCGCATATATGGAAGTGGTCAACTTCTATATGTGCACATATACATAAGTTGACCACTTTCATAAATGCACATATATGTAAGCTGACCACTTCCGTAAATGTGCATTTATGGAAAGGATTATGTATATGCGCATTTATGGAAGCCAAATATACGAAAGTTGACCACTTCCATATATGCACATATACAAAATCCACCTTTTGTATATGCGCCTTCCATATATGTGCATATACAAAAGTATGACACTTATGTATATGTGCATATACAAAATATGATCATTTCCATAAATGCACATATACAGAAGCCATGTTTCATATATGTGCATATAAGCAAATGGGAAACTTTTGTATATGTACATTTATGGAACTAGTCGAATTCCGTTAGTTGGTCAGGTTCTATATATGCGCATATACGAAATCTAATCACTTATGTATATACACATATACAATAGTCAACCACTTTTTTATATGTGTATATACATAAGTTGACCACTTCCATAAATGTGTATATGTGGAAGCCACCTTCCATATATGTTGTGCATATATGGAATCTGATCACTTTCGTATATGCGCATGTGTGAAACTAGTCGGCTTTTATATATGCGCACTTAGGGAAGTAGTCATCTTTTGTGTATGCGCATATATAAAAGTTGGTGAGCTTCTGTATATACTCATATAAAGAAGTTGGTCAACTTCCATACATACTCATATAAATAAGTCGATATCTTTTGTATATGTGCGCATGTACCGAAGTGGTAGGATTTCGTATATGCACATATACGGAAGCTGACCACTTCCGTATATGTGCATATATAAAAGTTGTCCAGTTTTATATATGTGCATATATGGAAGCTCACTAGTTCTATAAATACACATATACACGCCTAACATGAGAGAATAAAATCATGTGTGCGGGATAAGAAGCTCAACAATGCACAAAACCACCACATATATCGCATAAATTAAATTTTCCCTAATCCATTTAGAGGAAGACCTTTTTGGTTGAACAATGCCCTCGTGAATCATCCATCATGCAATCCTATCTCATAAATTTCCAAAGAAAAATATTTAATTAATATTGACAATAGTAACTAAATATTTTACAGATCTAAGCTTTTGTAACAAACCCGTAATTTAACTACTATTTTTTTTGTTATTTTTTCATTTTGTTTTATATGTCTTGTTAGCTTATCATAAGTTGTCAACATCACCATCCACAAAATTTGAATTTTGACTAGTAGAGATAATTTTTACTTATTGTAAGTTGAGAATTTCATCATAGATCTAAGATTTCAGATTCCTACTAAGAAAAACCATGAATATTAACAATGTAGTTTTCCACTTAACCTATAGAATAATTCCTAACGACTTAATAAAAAAGGTTTATATATATAAAAAAGGTTTATATATATATATATATAATAGGTACCTTAAGTCTTAAGGTCATCCGACATTCCAAGGTAAGAAAGTGGCCATATCCTATCTATCAATATATGCCTTAAATCTATCCCACGACTTAGTATTTTAATTCAATAAAACTGGAGCTTTCTAGTGAAGTAATTGTGAGTGATGTATTACTCGTATTTCTAAGTTTAACTTTAATATGATTTACCAATTTGGTATATAATTGGTATATGAACGTTGTTAAAAATATAATGAATTAAAGTGGATTTTGAATTAGACTTAAGAGGGTTTGAATACGACATTTGGAAATTAATCTCTGAAAAATGATATCTAATAAATAAGGTGGTACGCATGGCCTGCTATCACATGGATTTTTCCAATTGCTAGCTTCCATCTATTCACAATCACATGAATCACTCGAAACTAAGGTGATTCGAATCCCATCTTTCTGAACGAAGTGTAAGCGTTAGTTCTCAATCACTATTAACGGCTTGAGAATTCTCAATCACTATTAACGGCTTGAGAATTCTTGCATCTCTTGTCCGAAGTGTAAGTTGTCTCCAGCATTACTTATCCCTCATTCTGTTCAACTATTTTTCCATTTTACAGTTTCACATTATCCCTCTTCCACAGATTACGTTGATCTTCAAAATTTTAGTTACAGTATGGGTCTGACTATAGAGGACTTATGTCCACTTAAGTTTGCCAGTCCATGAGCTTTCAGGTAAGCTTGAAATTTTAAGTTTGTTCCTTTAGTTTCACAAGAGTTTTATGATTTCCGTGTTTCAAATATAACAATTTTCTTTTTCTTAAATATTTGGAGTACGATGTCTGGTTATAACCACTAAGAAGTTATCCTTATTATATTATTCATTATTCTCCTCTTTATCAAACCATCTACTAATCACAAATTCTGTTTTCCGTAAGTGATTAACTTCTTGTAGTTTTCTTTAAAGGATTTTTAATATAATATATTCATACTCCTAAATCTGGAGTGTTATGGTAGTCATCTGGTTACAAGTCCATTCAGTTATTACAATTTTCGATATGGATCATAAAATCCTACATTATGAGAATTTCAATACATAATCTCTTTTTATTTTGGTTGGTCCCTACTGGGATTTCATGAGGAACTCTGACGCAGGGTTTTGTGGTTGGAGTATCAAACGTCTCTGTGTGAGTAGCAACCAAAGTATGAGATAGAAAAACTATTATTCCTTCATATATTGCATTCAAATTGATTCTTAACCGGACGGATAACGATTTGGAAAAATCCCCACTGTTATATTTTCTTTGCTTTCGATTGGCTAAACCTGTTATTATTAGAGTACAAACAATATTTATAATTTTTTTTCTTTCATGTTAGTGGTAGATGATAAACGACATCTCGGGTATGTTACAGATTCGAACTTTAGTGACATTGATGACTAAACTCATTGCTTCCTCCTAGTGGTAATAAGGAAAACTAAGGGTTACGACTTATAGTAGTTTTCCAGAACTTACCCTAACCGTCACTCCGAAAAATCCCTGTAGGATTTTCACTACACACTTAAATTTCGATATAGTAACGAGTCCCGTCATCATCTACGTTACTGAATATAGTGTTCAAGTCCCTTTAAAGGAATTAATTGAATTACCATACTTCTCAATGATTTATTCTACGTTACTCATAATAATTTTTTTTAACTCGAAATCGTTTTATGTTTGAATTTGAACTTAATAGCTTAATAAGCTCTTTTTGATCTGTAATGCCTCTATTTTCATAATAATTTTTTTTAACTAGAAATCGTTTTATGTTTGAATTTGAGCTTAATAGTTCAATAAGCTCTTTTTGATCTGTAATGCCTCTATTTTCATTACATGAAAATGAGTAGTTTCTGGGTAAAATTTTAATTATGGGTCCCTTTTTTTGCGAGGGAACCCATCAAAAACAACAAACTTTCTTTCTCCACCTTACTTCCATTGATGTCGACAACATTCTAGCGCCAACCTAGGAGATCGACTGAGGTAATTTCTTTCTATTTAATGTTGTTAGTAGATTGACAATTCGACATTATTTTTGTAATCAAATTTTATAATAGGTTGACCAAGTTGTACGATTATACCCTAGGGGTTATGTTCATAGGTTTCACATTTTTCCAAGAAGAAAATTACTCTCCATAATTTAAGGTGAGATCGACTACTCGTATAAAAAAAAATCCCAGAAAGAATTTTATTGCTAGATAAGATCATGGCTACCTTTGGAGAAGTATTTAAGCTCCAAAAACCAGAGTTCTTATGAAGTGTTTTGTATATACTAAGAACTTTTTATAAGTCTCCTCTTTCATAGATATTTTCTCTATTTTAATAAAGTTGAAATATCTATTTTTCCAAAATGATTCAAAAGGGCACCTTTACTCTCATATATATATAGTAATTCATTCTGACAGAAATATTTTCTATACATTTATAGATTTTTATGAGAATTGCATACCATCTCAATTCAATTAAAGTTCCATTAAAACATTCACAAATCCTTTAAAACATATGATAACTTGTGAGATCTAACATTACTTGTAACTAACAATAACTAATGTTCCCTTTTAGAGTAAACTAAGAGTACATTAAACTTAAGGTGAATCTAGGAGTTCCTTGTTTTGCTAGCTTTCTTGTAACATCCATCCTTTCCAAGCTTTGGTTTTCATGGATTTGCAATGTTAAATCCTAAGCCTGAAACATGAAATTAGGTGAGCTATCATGATCTTTATAAATCCACAATGTTGAACCTTAGGTGTGAAACACAAAAATAGGTGAGATATCTTCCACTAGACATGAAACAAGAAATTAGATGAAATATATGCCTATGGCATGAAACAACAAAGTAAGTGAGATATATGTAAGGACACACACTTTCATATTTAAAAGTGCTTTAGATTAGATTCCATATATGCCACTCGTGGATATCATTTTACTTTCATAATCCTTATAAAAATGGTAGTGTAGTGCACCAATGTGCAGTTGACACTAGTCAACTCGTTAAAGGGTATGCATGTGAGATTTCTAGGAATAAGAACCTGACCTAAACAAAAAAAAACACATCGTACATTTTCGTAGGTAAATGAATATGGTAAAATCAATATCATATAATTAATAATTTTAAACTATTTTTATAATTAATTTATATTTATGTAATTATTTGAATAATTAATATATATTTATATAATTTTTTTAATTTTAAAATTATTAAATTAAATTTATTAAAATTGTAAAATTATATTTTTTAAAAGTAAATCTTTTATCAAAATCATTTAAATAATTATATTTGTATTATAATATTGTATTTATTTATGTGAAAGAAATCAACCTTAAAAAATTTTATATTACTAAACCTTAATCTTAATAGTTAATCCCAATAGTTTGTATAATTTAATTAAATGTTCATAATAAATTAGTGCTACATTGATAATTTTACAAGCTGTTACCTTTCATGTGAAGTTGGATACTTACCATGATACACTTGATAAATATTTTAGAAAACATTAAATTTAAAGAAAAATATTTTTAAAATAAAAGTCACATATTTTTCCTAAGTCACTTTGAAACACATAAAATATTCCAAGTATAATTATTTATTATTTTCGTTTAATAAACATATTAAAATATCATTATTTATTATTTTCATTTAATAAAAATTAATTGATTTTACACTATATTTGTTTTTAATCTTAAAAAGATTGAATGTTACAATGTAATTTGATCTTTCCTAAACTTAGGTTTCTAACCAGCTTTTAAACAACATTTAAATTAGAAATGAAACTGAATAAACATATTCAATATCATTATTTATTATTTTCATTTAATAAAAATTAATTGATTTTACACTATATTTGTTTTTAATCTTAAAAAGGTTGAATGTTACAATGTGATTTGATCTTTCCTAAACTTAGGTTTCTAACCAACTTTTAAAAACGAAACTGAATGTTACCATGTGATTTGATATTTCCTAAAGTTAGGTTTCAAATAATCTTTTAAACGACATTTAAATTAGAAACGAAACTGAATGTTACCATGTGATTTGATCTTTCCTAAATTTAGGTTTCAAATAAGCTTTTAAACGACATTTAAATTAGAAACGAAATTTATTGAAATATGTTTTTATAATAATAAATGTAATAGGTTTACTTTATTATATGGAATATTGGAGTACGTGGTCGAGTACTTTGATCCACTAGGTGCTAATATCAACACTTGAAGGTTTTGGGTTTTGGAGTGGAATGGTACTCGTCACCCATGATGAGATTTGTTTTAATATAATCATCATTTTTGCATGGTTGTTGACTATGAGATTTGTTTTAATACAATCATCATCTTTGGATTGTTGATGTAAAATTTTGATTGAAAACACTCAGCATGGTTGTTGATGTAAAACTTTGATTGAAAATTCTAAGTAAAGATGGTATAGTTAGAATAGCTTTTGATAATTTTTTTAACTTTAATGTATAATTTGTTCGAGGCTTAGCTTTACCGACATTGTTTTAAATGACAATTATAGTCATGGAGGAGAAAGTTAATGGGTGTGTTGCGATAGCCATGTTGTTGATATTTTCTTGTACAAAAAATGCACAAAATGTGTTTGCCAAAATGTCTAAATGAAATGTGTTCTTGACTACAATAATTGCAGAATATGTATTGGGTGTGGATTTCACTTAGGGAAAACATGTTTATTCTTACATTGATATGTATTGGGTGTGGATTTCACTTAGGGAAAGCATGTTTATTCTTACATTATCAATGCAAGATTCAAGCAAGATGCAATTATGGAAAACCATCTACTCACTACAAGTCATATGAGGGAAAGACCATCACATTTAACATTGAATTGTTGAAACTTGTTACATCCATTAAACTGATATTGTAAAAAAATAGGGGGATCCCCATTCCCAACAACACCTTCGATATGTTGCTAATTCAATCTACAATCATCATTTTCTTTTAAATAAATATTAGCAAGGATTTAATGTTATATTTGATCAATATTTTTGAGGAGGAGGTGAGAATATACCCTCCTTACCCTCCTTCCAAGGGACTCTCTTTTAAGGATACATTAAATAAAAAACCATCTATTGTTGTGCCAACTTGTCAACCCAATGTTTATATCATGGAGAAATTAGAGGAGGTTCCAATATTGAAGGAAACATGAGAGATAGTTTTTGATCTCTTTTCGTACTATGAATCCAAGGAAGTAATTTGTCAGTTTTATGGCCTCCTATATCAGACTTGTACTAGTGACTTTATTCAAACTAGACAATTGATTTTGAGGCATATCATGTTTGCAAAGTTTTTTTTTTATTTTCTACTTTCACAATCTTGTTGATTATCAAAATTTTTTTGAGGAGAGTCTTTGGTTTGGGGGAAGATCACATCTTTTCTTACCCCATGGTTTTGATAATTCAATCCATCTAGTACGCTTGTCCTTAAATGGATGTTTATGTATGCCTTCTAGATCTAACAATCCAGTTTTGGTATTTGATGGTTTCTAAATCCATAGGGAATAAATGTATGCCTTCTAGATCTAACAATCCATTTTTGGTATTTGACGGTTTCTAAAGCCATAGGGAATAATTTCAGTAGATATTCAAAAATATATATAGCTAGCATTAGGTTGGTCTGTTTACATATGCTCATATATGTGTGGAGATAGGGAATTGCCAAATAATATTAGACTTCAAAGGAAAGGTTCTAGATAGATGCGTGAAATGAATTATGAAAATAAAACATTTCAATCCTAAATTTGTCAAAAAGTACACATTTTCACAATTCATGTCCTCGAGCAAAAACCTATCCTATATATATATCTATATATATATATATATAGAAAACTAAAGGATGGGAATCATTTGAGAAACAACTTTTAGAAGATGTAGAAGATTACTGAATAAACTTGTACTTAAAAAAAGTGTTGTAATTGAATGTATCAATTGAATTACGAAAATACAACATTCGAGGACAAGAAGAACATTTTCATAATTCATGTCCTCTAGCACAAATTTATTTTAAAAGAAAAAAAAATATAAAATAAAACCTAAAACTTTAAAATCATTAGAGAAACAAGTATTACATGACGAAGAAGAATACAATGTTGAAAATTAGCAAAATATAAGAGATAGAAGATACAAAATTAGCAAAATATAATTTAAAAAAAATACTCATGAATATCTATAAATTTAGATGGAAGAAATAACATTTTTTTATGATAAATATAGAAAAAAGTAATAACTGAAAATGAAACCCATCATTAAAAATAAATGAAAACACTTCATAAATTTAACAACTCGGAAAACTTTATGCCATTCTTCGAATATGATTACTACCCATGTTTCTTGGATTTTAGTAATCTTAAGAAAGAATTATAACATTTTTAATGCCTTTATTGTAATGAGTTAATTATAATTCTTAATTTTAATGTTTTATTGAATTTTGTGTTATCCATTAATTGTAATTTTCAAATACTTTTAAATTTTAAGTTTTCTCTCATCAAATTTCTTTTTTTGTATTTTAATGGGAAGAAAGCTACTGAATAAAAGCTTTGCATAACCGAACATTTCAATTATACTTTGCCACTTCATAATGCATTAGAGAACGTGCAACATATGTGTGTTTTAGTTTAGAGAAAAATCTATACCCTAATCCCATGCCCCATGAAAACAACATGGTACTAATTTTTAAGTACAACACAGCGGCACAGCCAAGAATTACAAGTTCCATTAATGCATAAGTAGTTGTATTCTTTGAACACGGCTCACATCGATAGACAAAATTACACTATAGTCATCGTGAATTTGTCAAAGATAGTGCCCAAACAGAAAAGGGTGGCCATAGTATAGTGTCAGCATACAGAATTGAACTAATCCGCCTTTGTTCCTGCTCCTTCTCCGACTGTAAAATGCACCTTGTTGTTCCTCTCAATGCAAACTGCCGATATTTGTAAGAGGAGGCCTCATATGGGATCTAAGTGAGATCTTGAGAGTTGTCTATATGTGTATCAAAGTAAAAATTGTCGAACTTGGAATGTCCAGACAGGGGATATTATAGTCAATGCTGCCAGCTTTTCCTGCCTGCACATAGTTGGAATATTCTTTTAAAAAACGACAATCCTACAGGCCTAAATCAAAAATCAAAGTAAAAATTGTCGAACTCGGAATGTCCAGACATGGGATATCAGAGTCTTTATTGCCATTTTTTCCTTCCTGCACACAGTTGGAATATACTTTTTAAAAATGATAATACTACAGCCTATATCACAACCGGAATACTCTTTGAGTCATATCAGGGCCAACCTGTCACATATGAACCTGTTGCTGAGACTATGGTTGTCGCAGTTGAGTTGGCCATGCCCCGCTTCGAATACCAATAGCATATTTCCTGTTCTGATTTCAAAATAAAAAGAGCGTCCATCAACAAACAAAATTTGAAATTCAAATTTCAAATGAAGCACGCGGATGCCTTAGGGAAATGAAGTTCAGGGGACTAGATGATAGCTTGTCCAGTGTACAGAGTGGGAAATGGAACCTCCCAAGATGAAAACACGGAATCAACACTCAGAAATTAAGCGAAAATATCATGGTATGCATAGCATGTATGTGAGATAAACCAAATGCTTGTGCACTTATTTATTTGCACTAAGAAATGATTTGCTTTGTGTGCGGTGGATAATGATTATGGTCAAGTCATCCCGTCACTTTGATTATTGGATCATATCATAGTAATGATGGTGAAATTTTTGTGGCTATGTACAAGATTGATTTATTTTATGTAGGTTATTGTATCTCTCCACATGATGTGTTATTATTTTATATTTTTATTAGAAAACAAAATTAAGTTCGGTGGAATAATTAATTCTTATTTGTCTTATTGTTAATGAGGGATTCTTCATAATGTGGTTTGATGTATTGTTTATTATAATTTAGAGATTATTTTCTATGTGAGTTGTTTGAGTCTATAGGTTGTTAGCTAGTTGGTGGTGAGTTTTTTGAGTCTATAGGTTGTTACCTAGTTGGTTGTGAGAGAGATTCTCTTCAACTAAGTCTCCTAGTTTGATGTGTGGTGTGTGTTTGAGATATTCTCGCAACCTCTCCTATATTGAAAATAAGTTAGATCTAATAATAATTTGTGAACTCTATATAATGGAGTCACAATATATTGTAAATAGTTCAATTATTCAATGGAGTTGTGTTTGTGTGTGTATTTTCATTCATATTTTATCATGGTACATGTATTGGGCTTGACTTCCTCATGGGCCTAGGAATATGAGAGAGTTGTGAGTTCTAATCAGGTGTAAATATGTAGGATTATTGTTCGCCTACATGAGAATATATTATTTGTTTTGTGAGTGATTGATGGAGTGTTTGTTTTGTGTGAAGATTTCTATGTGACTATATGGGAGATATTCCCACATATTTTCTTTCTATTAGAGAGATCATAGTGTAAAAATGACTCATATACATTTGGTATCTAAACTATTTTCCTAGAGAATTGGGGAGGAGGATGGTTCAGTACCTAGGTGTCCTGGTAGATGCAAGTATGTCCATAATAGGATGACCAATTGCTCAGTATTTGTAGTATCTGTAGTCAAATTTGAATTGATTTCTTGTTCTGAAGCAATTGTATTTCAAAAGATAAAACGGATCAAGTGCAAGTAAAAGCTCAATATGGATAGTTTTCTAGTTTGTTCTAGAATCAAGGATTTAGGGAACAATCCTCCATTAGTTTTTGAGGAAATGTGAGTGGTTTGGTAATGAAGTTACGCGACATGTGTGTGAGTGATTTTTTGTCTAGTAATTGACTTATCTTTGATTGAGAAGTTCAGGGAGGGAACTAGGGAATTCAATTCACGAACTACACATTTATGAGGGTTAAGAGACAGTAGGGAACTAGAGGGTTACACCTTTATGAGGGTTAACAGACGTTTACTTGATAGAGATCCAAACAAGCACTCATTAAGGCACAAAAGTACTCATTAAGGAAGGGTCTTCGAGAGATAAAACAAACTCCTTCTTGTCTTATTGTTAATGTGGGATTCTTCACAATGTGGTTTGCTAATGTATTTTTTATTGTAATCTAGAGATTATTCTCTAGGTGAGTTGTTTGAGTCTATAGGTTGTTAGCTAATTGGTTGTGAGAGAGATTATCTTTGACTAAGTCTCCTAGTTTGTTGTGTGGTTGATATATTCTCTCAACCTCTCCTTCTATATTGGAAATCAGTTATATCTCATAACAACTTGTGAACTTTATATAATGAAGTAAAAAATGTTCTACCTATTTTCATGAATAACTAGTTCAAAGTAACATCTATTCGGTATAGTCTGTATGAGGGAATGGTTGCACAATACTTAGAAAGTTAGCATTGTTAGCAAGGCTTGTCACACGACTTCATAGTGTCGTTTGTGGAAAAACGACCCATTTTCTTATTATGGTTTTATTTTTTTATTGCTGAGGTGGTTAATTTGTGCATAACCATAATTTATTATGTGTCCTATTTTTTGGTTAAAAGTTATTAAACAACTTACACAACCACATTTAAGTAAAAGTGGTTGATATACATTGATTAGCATCATTAATTTTAAAAGGTAGAAAATAAAATGGATCGATGTATATCAACCACTTTTATGTAAATGTGGTTGTTATAGTAATATTTATTCAACTCAATAGATAAAAGAAATAGATGAAAGTGGTCAAAAATACAGAAAGCAGTGGATACTTTAATATTTGTCTCCATCCATATAAAAGTAAGCACCATCAGGATTGAGGCTATCCATGGCCACAAATTGAGGCTATCCATGACCACAAATTTCATATATGCTGAAGATTTGTCATAGAGATTTCGTTGGTTAGGGTTAGAGCTTCAAACAGGAAACTTTTTGTTGTTTACATATAGAGTTTGGGGTTAGGGTTTCATAAGAGAGACTTTTTATTATTTAAATATAGAGTTGAGGTTTAGCGTTTCGAAAGGGATATTTATAACTCTTTTAAAGGATAATTCAGTGAACTTATGATTATAGATTTAACTCTTTTAATGGATTAAGGCAGCGAACTATAACTCTTTTAAAGGATAATTCAGTGAACTTATGATTATAGATTTAACTCTTTTAATGGATTAAGGCAGCGAACTAAGGATCCTATATTTAACATAACATCATTTCTAAGTTAGTGAAAATATTTTAACATAACATCATTTCTAAGTCAGTGAAAATATTTAGCATGGAAATAATATAGATGGAGTTATTCTTAAAACATTCTGACACGTTCCCTAAATGTGAGCAACCTTATAATAAATGAAAAATAAATTATTTTTAATTAACCATAATGTCCCAATATAAATTCCAAGGGATACATCATATAAATCCTTAATCCCCAACTACCCAACATGATTTATAAATGAGCTAATGGTTCCTAATTTGATGAACAATATGTGTTAAAAGTGAAAGGTAACCATTAACCGTGTAAAAAGTTTGAATTAAGTCTAAAAATGATTCTATGAAATTATATATTGAAATTATATATAGTAATTGAGAAGACCAAAAAGGTTAGACATCATTGATGCAATTAATTAAATAAATGAACAACCTAGCAATTAAGATACAAACAGTCCTGATAAAAGAGTCCAATTATTGGTATGATAGATAAAACATAGATTCTGCAATCCCACAACAAGAAATGCTTCATGTCATTTCCGATCAAGAAAGGCTAAAGGCTAAAAGTTGATCAATTCGATTGAAAACGTATTCTTGGAAATTGACATTGGTCTTATTTTCAATCAATTAATTTGTTTAAACATCCAAACCCAACTAAACTCTAACAAGATTCATGAACACCGCCATGAAACTATTTGTTACACTCCTCTCAAACATCTCGTCGTCCCCTTTTCTCACCTATGAAATTAGATGCGAAGGTAACCCACCCAACAACTTTACACTCTCCACAATTTGAAACGATTTCTCCATATTCACTATGCTCTCCACTCAAGATTTTTGTTGAAGAATTGGAGATTGAACGAGTCCATTTTCTCCTTCTCAATCATTCCATGCACCTCTTGAATCCATCCATATAATATAAATTCACATTAACAATGCGATGAGAAATGTGTCCTACCTCCTTTACAAGCTCTTTAAACACAGCTTCAATGCGATGAGAAATATGTCCTATTCGGCCTTGCTCTTTTACTTAGCAAACCATAATGCACAACACAATTATATATATATTTTATTAATCAATCAAACACATATTTATATAATAAGTTTTCCTCAATAGTATAACAAATTCATGAGGAAATCTCTCAACCACACACACATAATTAGAATCTAATAATATCCTTCGCAACTAACGAGATCTAACAAATCCAAACTAATGTATAATGTAAGAATTAATTCTAACACCTTCCCTTAATGATTACAACACTAAGAACAATAATGAAATCAAATAAACACATTTTACAAAAAGTATTGTTTTGACATCATTAGTGCCTCTATCCACTTATGAAATCTCTTAGACTACACTCTTTATCTCCCATTCATTTGGATGACAAATTTGTAATTATGGGACTGATATCCATTCTATTGACATGATTCCATTGTTGAAATACATGGTTTGTCATTGTATTCACCACTTATGTAGAAAAGAATTTTATTTTATATTACTTTCATCTATGGAAGTACATTGTCTATTAGTGTATTCACTAGTTTTATAGGAAAGTAGTATAGATAGGGAATGCATATAAAACTCAATCTTACAAAGTGACCTTTTTTACACACATAATGATAACAAACTATACACATAACCAATATTCATTGTTATTGGGTCACCACATCCTCCAAAAACCACAAATCGTAATAGAGTGTAGACATAACCAAGCCATTAGCCATTGACCCTGTTCTTGTGGCAAGGCGAGGCCTCCGCACACACCAACTTAAATTAAGTTATTGTGTTCTATAATTAGTTCTTCATAATATAATTTTACAAACAAAAATAACACTAATATATTTAACACAAATTCAAACATCATTGCTCCCTCTCTTTCAAATCTCTCCACAAACAAAAATAACACTAATATATTTAACACAAATTCAAACATTACTTCTCCCTCTCTTTCAACCTTTGTTATTATCATATGAATAATGAAAACCATTTCTCTTTTGTTCCAAAGAACGATGAGCATGAATCGAGAGTGAATTTTCATTGGCTTCGTGATAACAAACCCATTGTTTACATATGGAGTGGAGGAGTTTTCCATGGAAAAATTAGTGATACCCAAATATCAGAAATAAAACCAAAAAAAAAAGATATTTCTTACTTTTGCTTCTTCTCTGTTTACACAATCCTGTTTACACAATCATTCATAGACTTTGTGATCTCCGCCCATGGAAGAATTTTTAGAGATGTAAATTTCTCTCATAATTAGGAAGAGAAGCCAAATATCTTTTGCCAGCATAGTTGTCCACATTGTGACAACAAGAAATGATGTCCTCAAGGAGAATGATCCCAGGTGCCTCTAGGAGGAGCTTCAATTTGACTGCAGGAAGGAATTCGTGGGTGAGCCATGAATTGACGTTCTCAAGCTCTTGTTTGCAAGTCGCAATGCGAGAGAGGGAAAAGGAAAAGCTGAAGAAGAGGGGTTAAGAGACCTTCTCCTCATCCTCATCTTCAGAAAAGGAAGGATCAGAGGGAGAAGAGGAGATTCCTTCAGAAGATGGTGTTTTCTACAGTCCAAAGCTGAAGCAGTTCGAAGAACCGGGGTCAAGCTAGACATCCCTATCTATGATGGACAAGCCGACCCCGAAAAATTGAATGGTTTACTGAAGCAATTGGAGGTGTACTTAAGCACTAGGAAGTATACTCCCCATATTATAATGCAGAAGATTTCGTTTGCGAGATTGAAGCTTGCAGGCCATGCTTGGAAATAGAGAGAAAGCGAAGCATATGTCCGGAGTTGTAAAAAAAAAAAATGGATCTAAAACTATGATATGAGACCGCGCAATATAGCCTTTGAATTGAGCCACTTTAAACAATTTGTTTCTGCCAACAAACTTAATGATTACATAAAGAATAGACATCTCCTTCTTCAATGGTGGCTTCAAATTCTACATTTGAATGTTTTCTTCCACAGAGACCTTCTTCACGAGTGATAGAAAGTGTCGTTCTTTCTTTTTCCCATGCAAATCCACTAGAATATGATCTCGAAGAGATCAAATTCCTTTCCACAGATCCACTCAACAATAGCTCCAAAAAAATGTCATGATATCTCCACTCAACAATAGCTCCAAAAAATTGTCGTGATATCTCCGTTGTTTGGTAAGTGAATATCTGGGCAGTGACATCTCAAACAAAACACACCCACTTCAATCACTCACACAAAAAAATCAATCTATTCTCACTAGTGAAACAAACAAATTCAATACTCTATATTTTGGGCCCTCCCGTGTGGGAGTTACCTAGAGAGAGAAACCTGCTTTGATGCCAAGTTAGCAAACCAGAATGCAGAAAACAATTCTCTATCTTTCTTGTTTATCAATTAAGAACTTATTTATATAAGATGATTTTCTCTATATTTTGGGCCATCCCGTGAGGGAGTTACCTAGAGAGAGAAACCTGCTTTGATGCCAAGTTAGCAAACCAGAATGCAGAAAACAATTCTCTGTCTTTCTTGTTTATCAATCAAGAACTTATTTATATAAGATGTTTTTCTCAACTGTATAACAAAATCATGAAAAAATTTCTCAACAACACACACATAAATATGATCTGATAATTTGAAAAAATCACCCACAACCAATTAGATCTAATGAATCCAAACCAATCTCTAATAAAAAAAATTATTTCTATTATGTTCACAGAATTATGAACCACTAGACATGTGCACATGCGTCCTCCGAATACCATCTAACACTTTTATGTTCACAGAATTATGAACCACTAGACATGTGCACATGCGTCCTCCGAATACCATCTTCTCTGTAAATGCTGCTAAAAATCAATAAAAATCTTTGTGAAATCATATGTGGATGTATAAATTGCTCCTCCATTCCAAGCTCGAGAATTTTTGTCTACAATGTTATCTCGAACTGCAATAACATTTTAATTCAATTGTTATGTTGGGCTCTGGCAATTGAAAGGTAAGAAACGACTTGAGATCAACTAGGAAATGAAAGCATTAGAGAATAACCAAGGATAATCAAATTCTATAAGAGCAATATAAACTCAATAAAAGTTTGTGTTTGAAGATGACATAATATAAAGTGATTGTCATTGCGACTCCATATGAAATTCTATAATTTCCTGATGCAGGAGCATTGCTCACTCATCAAGCGAGCCAACACATTGAGAGGAAACAACTGGGCAGCACACATTTTGAAATGCTTTAGAAGTTGTTGCGCCGCTCTTTAATGAAGTCATGTTTAAAGAAGCACACTTGTATTGTAAAGGGGACCTTGAGCCTTTAAGCTCTTGTCCTTAGTAGATAGGAAGGCATTTAATAGATTTAATGTAGGTAGATAGATGTTTAAGTCTAGATTAGACAGTTTCAGTTTTCGAGAGGGAAAACGGATATAGACACCCTCCTTTGTACATTGTAAGAATTATTATCCAGAATCATTCATTCAGGAGCAAGAAGGGAGAGCAAGGAGAGAATTTGTGAAGAACACCCATGTACAAATGTTTTTGAATTAATAGAAAAGAGTCTTGATTCAATTTCATGGCTAGTGTTGTTTCTCTGTGCATAATGTTTATGTGCTCATGAATGTTTGCTTTCTGGTCATGCAATTTCTTTGAATAGGCTGTGCATGTGATTTTAGAGGTTTTAAATGAAAGTGTGAGAGAGAAGAGAATAAGTTTCAATTGTTTCTCTAACTGAACCAGGAGATTCCTGCAAAGGGTGCAGTCGAATTCATCCGCATAGAGTGCGTTGATGAGGGTTCAGTAGTTAAACACTTATTCTCACTCACCCAGAAATTGATTTGGATTGGTAGAGCCGTGCAAGAGAAGGGTAGACTGAACTTGAAGTCTGAGTCATTAACCTGAGAAGAGGAAGTTAAGGGTGATTGTTGCAGAAAGTGTGCAGAGTCCGAAAGCTTTGATATCAGGGAAGTTGTTGAATGCTGCACGCACGGAACAGGCACAAGGACCCTCTCAGAGAGTTGGAGGTGACAAGCTCAGGAGGGATAGTTCCTTCGAGATACTGTGCAGGAGAATCCAGAGGTGATTCGAGGAAGGTTTGAACAGGAAGGATAAGCGCCAATGTAGGCTTTGGAAACAAATCCTCAGGAGGAGCGCTTAGTCTTCGAAGAAAATCCTCGAGAACGAGGAACCAACGGACAAGATTCGGAGAGAAGATTAACGGAGACCCGTCGATCGTCATATCACTGGGAAGTTGCACATGGGTTAACCCTAAGCGTGCAGAGGGAGAACCCAAGAGCCATCGGGATTTGGCTCATCGGAAAATTAGGGTTTTGTGAGGTCTGTGACATTGTCCATTAGGAAACGCGAATTCTTGATAACCACGGAAGCGTGGGCCCAGGCCTTTGTCGCGGATAGAGGACAGGTGGCATCGCAGATCGAGGATCGGAGATTCGAGGAGTGCGATTTCTTTGCATTGCAAACTCGCGAACTTCGAAGTCCCGATAAGGAGGAAGGACACGGTCACGTGGGTTGACAGGTCACATGAGGAAGGAGCAGCCGGAGGGGCTAGTGCCATAGCGAAAGTGCCATCGCGAATCAGGGTTCGGAGATTTGGGGAGGCAGTGAAACATGACATCACTTATGTCGATTTCCCGATAGGGAAATCCCCGACAGGAACAAGGAAGCGTCGGCATTGAGACCCATCGGGTTTTGGGGATTTGGGTAGCACGAGGAACATGCCCATGAGTTTTGCGATAACGCGGGACCCAATTTCCCGAAAAGACTACCGGGAGATCAATAGATCATACTGTGGGTGACAAAAGGTCCCGATACGGAATCTGAAGGGCATTGTAGCTCTTCGCGCCTGAGAAGAAGAAGGTCCTGGTAGTAGCAAATGCGCCCTAGGAGGCGTCTGCGTCATTTCCACTCCTTGCAATTCTAGATGCTGAAAAGTAAACATATGTAGGAATTTATTAAACTTGTTAAATCTAAATAATAGATAAAAAATAAATGTTGAAAATGGCTTTCTAGTCCTTTGCATACCATATCTTTAAATAAAACCACACGCAATAGAATTGTGAAATGTAAAACATTAATAATGAAGAAATAAATGTTAAAACTTAAGTAATGTTGATTGCATTAGTAAAAGTATACTTAGTTTCAATTGATAAGCCAATACAATGCATGAATTGTCTATACGGGGAGGCCTATTGGTGTAACAAGTAACTTGATACTCTCAAGTATCTCACTACTATTATTTTATAATTATTTAGTTATATAATGCAACATTTCTTGCAGTTTAAGTATCTAACTACTATTATTTTATAATTATTTAGTTATATATTGCAACATTTCTTGCGGTTTATGCCAAGTTTAACTTAGCAAAAATCAAAGCTATAGGTTGGGGATGGGTGGGTGTTATTTGCATGTACAATTGGGTGTTCTATTTTCCTTTGGACATATTTAATTTTGTTGTTTACTATATCTTGAGTGGCGAGGATTGGAATAATCTTATTCAATGCAAGGTATGTTTTCTTCCACATGTTTTCAGTTTTCGTTGTTCACTATATCCTTAGTGGCAAGGCTTGGGATAATATTATTCAATGCAAGGTATGTTTGCTTCTACATGTTGCTAGTTTCTTTTCACTTATAGTGCTCCACGAAATTAGTGGAGCACCAAATTAGTTGAGATATCTGGAAAAATACTATGGCACTCTAACCAATTTCCCATGTTGCATGTATATCAATTAAATTTAGAATGTGTATGCATGCACACTTTATTGAAGAGTTTATGTAATTGATGGATCAAGTTGTAAGGAGTTTGTTTAACTGTATAATTGATCCTATATAACAATCATATCCATTGATCCTATATAACAATCATATCCGTAGAGATGTAGACACACAATAAAATGAATTTTAATGTGTATGTAAGGAGAGGATGTTTGTATTTCTTTGATTGGTTATTGTGATTATCCCTTGAATAATAAGAATACCAATTATTATTTCCCCATAGTTTTTTCCTGTATTGAGTTTCCACATAGAGTTTCCACATAAACAACTGTGTGTTAAATTCTGTGATTATTGTTCTCATTTTACTATTTGTTTATGCTTCCCCTTCCTAACAAGTGGTATCAAAGCATAAGGGTGAGGAAGCCATTGCATGAGTGAACTGGATTTGTAGGGTAATTTTTGTGAAACAGGGTGAAAGCGATTTCTATTTTTTGGACTCTTTTCTGGTGAGGCAGCCTACTTGTTGCACGACATGTGTGACCGCAAAAAGAAGTGGCGATCCCAAGAGAAATATTTAAATCTCAGGTGGCAAGCAGTGAAGAGAGTGATAGTCGTCTAATTGATCTCCGTAGAAAGTCATTTGTCTGCGTATGAACATGAGAGTTTTGGAAAGTCGTTCATCACGTTTTTTCCTTGTATGATACACAAGGAAGTCATTCACCTATTTGGTGCACAAAACTCCACTTAGATGGATAAAGCATGAGGTATGGAAGCGTTCCTTTTTGTTTTATTATGCACAATAAGTATATTATAAGAGGATCACTTTTGAATTAACTGCGTGGAGGAGGTCTTAAAAATGTATTTGTTTAAAAAGGTTAATGTCCTAAAAGGTAAGATATATTTTAAATATTTTTTTGCGATTAAACCTTTTTGGGTTCAACCTCTTTGGTCCAACTTTGAAATATAATTTTATTTCTCTATATTAAAAATCTTGGTTTATTATAAGATGTTGGTTTTTTTGGGGGAAGTGTTAATGGAAAAAATGTAGAGTAAAAAGTTTGAGGTGAAGAAATTCAACAAGAAGAATAACTTTAAGTTATGGAAGTTGAACATGCTTGATATTGTTGTGCAAAAGGATTGAAAAGGGGTTTGGAAGGCAATTAAAAGATACTAGCATGTATGTCGGACAAGGACTGGGATGATCTGGATTCAAGATTTCTCACTACCATTCTTCTATGTTTGGTAGATGAATTTTTGTTTACGATCACTCGAGAGGAGACAACAATAGCTTTATGGAACATAATAAAGAGTCTGTATATGACAAAGTCATTGATGAATAGAATCTTCTTGAGGAGGAAGTTGTATAGTTTACGGATGAAATAAGATACAAAAATTTTGATCACTTGAATGTTTTCAATACTCTAATTTGTCAATTATCTAGTATGGAAGTAAAGTATGAAGATGAGGACAAGGAAGTTACGCTACTGTGTTTGTTGCGTGAGTCTTAGGATCATCTGGTCACATTTGTGTGGTTTAGCACAACATATGTCATTGATTATGATACTTTTGTTAGATCTTTGTTGTTTGAGGAGATGAAGAGAAGATCTAGTAAATAAATCTCAATAGTAGAAGCAATGGTGGTCAGAGGTCAATTACATAAAGAGGTCAAGATCAGAGGGGTACATAAAGTTCTAAGTCAAAAGGAAAGAAGAGTAAGAGGAAATGTTTGTTATGTAAAAAAGCAAGGCATCTAAAGAAGAATTGAATGATTGTTTGAAAAGAAAGAATGCATCCAAAGAGGACTCCACAGAGGAAGAAAACAAATTTAATTTAGAAGGTTAATGTATGGTTGATGAGGTATTCTCTACTTGTGATGTTTCACATCAACATCAGCATTGGTTTTTAGATTCCGGTGCATCCAACCACATATGTTTTCATAGAAATTGGTTCTCAACTTTGATGCAGGAGCATCGCTCCATGTCAATAGTGTGCCAGCCAACCAACACATCCAGCACACATTTAATGAAGAAAGGGAGAGGCACAGCCCTCTCAATTTTGAAATTCAAAATTTCAATAAATGTTGTAAGGCTTTTAATGCTAGACCACGACTTTATACAGGTAGTGGTTGATGTTTCCTTTAATGGTTACCTGCAGCTAAGTGCAGATCAGTCGGGTATGCGACAACCATTTATGTAATGTAGCATAGGAGCCGCTCTGTGACAGCGATAGCTCAAATACGATGGTTGAGGATAAGCTCATGGGAGCCCTCATTTTGTAAAAAAAGAAAATTAGAGTAGAGAGTTAGAAAGAGAGACCAGAGCAGAGAGGTCTCAAGAGAGAGCTGAGACTTATTATAGTCCAGCCTTTGTAAATCATCTGTATAGAGACACATGGATTAATAGAAAAGTATTTTTTCCTGCATATGGTTGTTCATGTATTTATGTTTCATGAATGAATGTTGTAGATGTATGTTAGATTTTTATTTGCAGGGATAGATAGAAATTGTCTATCTATTAAGTTGTGATATCTGTTTGGGTTCTTTGGGTTGTGCAAGGAGTCCACAACGGAACATGAGAAGTTCTCAGGCCAGTGCAAGGAGTGTGCTTCTGAACTCTGAGGAGTCAGAAAGAACGTTCTAGGAGGGCACACTAGGAGGATTCACAGACTCAAAGGAAGCCTTAGAGTTACTGAATACTCTGGAGGAGGAATTGTGCAAAGGGAGGCACGGAGAAGAAACAAAACTACTAAAAGGTTCTACAAAGCTCTGTTAGGAGGGCATTCAACATGTGCATAGAGTGCACAGGAGGGACTCTATTTTGAGTTCAGAGAGAAGAAGTGTTGAGGAAAGACACTTGCAGAGTTGTTGAACACTCTGTAATATTTGCAAGGTGTGCATCGAGTAGAAGAATGCCAAGAGGGCGTGAGGCATTTCTTTTTAAGAAACGACCTCGAATCTGAGTTATTCAAAATCTCAGGAGCACCAGGACTGTGCGAGAGTGGATTTGTTCTAACTCCATAGGCTCAGAAGAGAAAGCACAAGAAGAATGCGCACAGAGAAAACCTTTCAAGGTTTCTAAGTTCACAAATCTCAGGACGTGAAGAATTTCTATAACGTAGATGAGACCTAAAGGAACGGGGCTCGCAAGAGGAAGAGTCAAAGGTCAAGAACTTCGAGACTTAGAAAATCCTCTGAGTCAAAAAGCCAAGAGATCTTAGGAGGAGAGCGTGCAAGGAAGACAGATTTGAACTATCAAATCTAGTGCCAATACCCGACAACCGTTGGATTAGGTGAAGGTGCACAGAGTTTAACCTCTATAAGGTCACGCAGGAGAGTAGCTGAAATAGACGGTGGAGACACTTCGTGGAAGAAGTGTCGAAGTTGCGAGAATCGTTGGATCTTACAGAGCAGCGGGGATATTAAGGCCGAGTGTCTTCCAACACTCTAAGGCATTGAATTTCACTATTTCGGATTTCAGGCTTTGGAGTGGAAAGGCATTTTGGGGTCACTGCATCGTGAACTCCCGGTTCATGAAATCCTGAAATCGTGCACTCGAATTTCGCTATTTCGGAGTTCAGGATTTGGAGCGGAAAGGGATTTTGGAGTCGCTGCATCGCAAACTCTCGGTTCACAAAATTGTGCCAGCCATCGGATCTAGAGCGCAATGGGTTGAGAGCCGCTGGATCAAGGATATGGGCACAGGGTTGAGTCCCTAGGAGGTGCATAGGGAAAAGGCTCTAGGTCATCAGATCTAGCACCTAGGACCTTTAGTCATCCGATCTGGAAGGAGGTGCGAGGGATTTAATCCTCATAACAGCAGAGGGAAGAGGAATCATCAAGTCCCAAAAGAATCAAGGTCATCCATTTCGAAGGACAGGTGTCAAAGATCCAAGCCCTTTTCGGCGTTTTGAACACCAGGAGTTCAAGGAGAAGGAATCGTGAGACAAGAAGTCCCAGTTCATGAAATTTCAAAAGCATGAGGATGTCTTGAGCGGTCAAGGTTCAGGGAAAAACCTGAAAGGTTCTCTCAAGGGGTAGTATATCTGCATTTCGGGACCCGGGAGGTTGAAGGACCAAGAACCGTCTACAACCATAATCACAAAATCGCAGATTCTGAAATCCCAAAAGGTGGACCGTAGTCATGGGTAGATTTCGGCATTTCGAGGTCTAAAAGTTCGAAGGACCTAGAATCATCTGCAGTCAGAATCGCGAAATGCAAAAACCTAAAAGCAGTTGGAGGCTAAGGAAGGACCCAGAGTTGTTAAGCCCTTTCGGCGTTTCGACGACCAGGAGTTGGAGGGATAAGGAGCCTGGGAGAGCTCGCATGCAGGAGTCCCGAAACCCTGAAACGTGAAAGGTGTGTTGGTTCAGAATAGAGAAGAGTGTCAAAAGCTGAGCGCATGCATAGGTTTTCTCAAGGCCTGTGCCAGAGGACAAATGGACCTGTGGATTTGTTCAAAGGGTTCCAACAGGAGCCTGAAGAGCTATTTCGGCTCAGAAGAAGAATGATCCAGATACCGAGATATTGCAGACCCCTGTTGAGGTACGGGGTCTGCATCAAGTGGTATCAGAGCTGATATTTTCGTCTATAGACTTCAGGCGAACGAGACAATAGGTGAAGGAGGAGACAGAGTAATGATGCTCTGTGAAGATCATTGCAAGGTGTGCAGCAAATGATAGACAGTTAGGCAAGCTGTAGGAGGACATGGAGATGCTCTCAGACGTACAGTGATCCATATGCTTGCCAGGAGGGCAAGTGAAAGTTGTAAATGGCTACTGAAGGTCGTGAGCGTGGTGGAAGAGGAGACCACCAACAGATGAGTAAAGCAAAGATTGACAAAGAACTTGCTGAGATAAGGGCGAGAATGGAATGACTAACATTGAAGATGCAGTAGGAGACAAAAGTACACTGGAGGTACGAATGGCCTCTGAATAGGAAATCCAAATGTCATGTTCAAAAATTGTTGGCCAGGAAACAACAACAAGAGTTGAGGAGGTGGTTGACATATGCTGAGAGCCTCAGTGACACAGAGCTAGTTTGCATCTATGAGATAGAAGTCAGAGAAACCCTCAGTGATGAGGAAGAGGGATCAGTTTTAGATCTCATAAACTGTCAGGAGAGCAGGGATGAATTTTTGAATTTCCAGGTGGGCAATGAAATGAGATCATTGGAGGATCTCATAGACTGTCAGGAGGACAACCATGGAAATTCATATTGCCAGGTGGGTAATGGTATGAGATTAATAGAGGATCTCATAAACTGCCAGGTGAGTAGAAGTGGACTTTCAAGTTTCCAAGTGGGAAATGGAAAGAGATCGATGGAAGGTATCGCGTACTGCCAATGGGGCAGTGGTGAAAGTTCAGATTGCCAAGAGCGAAATGAAATGGGATCAGATGATCTCATAGACTGCCAGGTGGGCAGCAGAAAATTCCCAAATTGCCAAGTGGGCAAGGGGAAAGAGATGAGACTATCTGAAAGTCTCATGAACTCAGAGGAGAGTTCAGATCATGAAGGAGTGCTGAAAGGAGAGAATCAGAAGAGAAATCTGATCATTGGAGGAATAGAGGTGTTCCTACCAAGCAACCTAGTTGAGGCTAGAGCATGTGTTGCGGATGCAGCAACAACAAGAGGAAAGCCAGTGGAAACTATCATGGAGGAAGAAATGGAGAAGACACTGATGTTTTCCCAAGAAGAAAAAGATGAGCATTCAATAGAATGGCTCAAAATTTTCATCCAGGAACCTGAACAGGAGATCACTGCAGTACTGGAAGGTACAAAAGAAGAAGAAGAAGAAGAAGAGGAAGAAGAGGAAGTAGACAACATAGACTTTGTTGGTCTGTGTGAAGAATTGGAAGCCATGGAGAGAAGGGTGATGGTACAAAATTTGCACATCCAATAGGCTAAGTTTGAGGAAGTTAGTGGAGCATACCAGCCCCAGGAGAAGCTCGAAGAAGATGGAAGTATTCCAGGAGGAGAAATGGCAACATCAGAATTGCCACAGGAAGAAGCTGAGCAATAGTTCAGTGAGGAGACTGCAGAGTTGGAGTCTGCAATAGAGTGGCCACTTAGTGCCACAAAGAGAGGTAAATATAGTAGGGGAGATCGAGCAGATCTTCCCATTGAGAAGACAAAAGTGTAGCAGAGAAGACTGCATACAAAGAGCCAACCACTGGAGTAGCTAGATGAGGTAATTGAAGAAATCAGAAGGCTGATGTTGAGTTCAGCAACAGAGACTACCAGCAATGAGAATTTGAGCATAAGGGAGCATGTAAGAGTAGCAGGGCAGTAGCAGCAACAACAACGAAGTAGAGGAGAAGATGGACAACTCCAAGGGAAATTTTGGGATCCAGGTGGATTTCAACACTAGAGAAGTGGAGCTCATGATCAAGAGATCATGATTTTTCCAACTGAGGAGTATAATGCAGGAGCATCACTCCATGTCAGCAGTGTGCAAGGAAGCCAGCACATCCAGCACACATTTAATGAATAAAGGGAGAGGCGCAGCCCTCTAAATTTTGAAATTCAAAATTTCAATAAATGTTGTAAGGCTTTTAATGCAAGAACATGCCTTGTTACATGTAGTGGTTGAGGTGTCCTTTAATGGTTACCTGTAGCTAAGTCTAGATCAGTCAATTCTACGACAATCATTTATGTAATGTAGCATAGGAGCTGCTCTGTGATAGCAATAGCTCAGAGACGGTTGTTGAGGATAAGCTCATGGGAGCCCTCATTTTGTAAAAAAAGAAAATTAGAGTAGAGAGTTAGAAAGAGAGATCAGAGCAGAGAGGTCTCGAGAGAGAGATGAGACTTGTTACAGTCCAGCCTTTGTAAATCATCTGTATAAAGACACAGGGATTAATAGAAAAACAATTTTTCTTGCATATGGTTGTTCATGTATTTATGTTTCATGAATGAATGTAGGAGATGTATGTTAGATTTTCATTTGCAGGGATAGATATAAATTGTCTACCTGTTAATTTGTGATATCTGTTTGGGTTCTTTGGGCTATGCAAGGAGTGCACAATGAAACACGAGAAGTTCCCAGGCCAACGCAAGGAGTGCGCTTCTGAACTCTGAGGAGTTAGAAAGAACGTGCCAGGAGGGCACACCAGGAGGATTCATAGACTCAAAGGAAGCCTCAAAGTTACTGATTACTCTGGAGGAGGAACTGTGCAAAGGGAGGCACAGAGAAGAAATGGAACTACTGAAGGTTCTGGAAAGCTCTGCTAGGACGACATTGAGCGTATGCATAGACTGCAAAGGAGGGATTCTATTTTGAGTTCAGAAAGAAGAAGTGTCGAGGAGAGACACTTGCAGAGTTATTTAACACTCTGTAAGATTTGCAAGGTGTGCATCGAGCAAAAGAATGCCAGGAGGGCGTAAGACATTTATTTTCAAGAAACGACCTCGAATCTGAGTTATTCAAAATCTCAGGAGCACCAAGACTGTGCGAGAGTGGACTTTTTCTAAGCCCATAGGATTAGAAGAGAAAGCGGAAGAAGAACACGCACAGAGAAAACCTTTCAAGGTTTCTAAGTTGATAAAGCTCAGGAGGGGAAGTGTTTCTATAATGTAGATGAGACCTAAAGGAACGGGGCTTGCAAGAGGAAGAGTCAAAGTTCGAGACCTTCGAGACTTAGAAAATCTTCTAAGTCAAAAATCCAAGAAAGCTCAGGGGGAGAGCGTGCAAGGAAGATAGATTTGAACAGTCATATCTAGCGCCAATACCAGACAACCATTGGATTAGGTGAAGGTGCACAGACTTTAACCTCTGGAAGGTCGTGCAAGAGAGGAGATGAAATGGACGGTGGAGACACTTCATGGAAGAAGTGTTGAAGTTGCGAGAATTGTTGGATCTTGCAGAGAAGCGAGGAGATTAAGGCCAAGTGTCTTCCAACACTCTAAGGCATTGAATTTCTCTATTTTAGATTTCAAGGTTTGGAGCAGCAAGGGATTTTGGGGTTGCTGTGTCATGAACTCCTGGTTCATGAAATCCCAAAATCTCGCTCTCGAATTTTTCTATTTTGGAGTTCGGGGTTGGGAGCGACAAAGGATTTTGTAGTCGCTGCATTGCAAACTCCTGGTTCATGAAATTTTGCCAGCTGTCGGATTTGGAACGCGGTGGCCTAAGAGCCGATGGATCAAGGATACGTGCACAGGATTGAGTCCTTGGGAGGTGCATAGGAAAAAGGATCTAGGTCGTTAGATCTAGCGCCAAGGACCGATAGCCATCAGATCCAGAAGGAGGTGCGAGGGGTTTAATCCTCATTATAGTAGAGGGAAGAGGATTCATCTAGTCCTGAAAGCATCATGGCCGTCCATTTTGGAGGACAGGTGTCAAATATCCAAGCCCTTTTCGGCTTTTCGGACACTGGGAGCTCGAGGAAAAGGAATCGTGAGATAAGAATTCCCAGCTCACGAAATTGCGAAAGCATCACGACCATTCATCAAAGGGACACATGGTGAGTGGTGAAGGTTCGGGGAAAACCCCGAAAGGTTCTCTCAAGGGGTAGTATTTTGGCATTTCAGGACCCGAGAGGTTGAAGGACCAAGAACCGTCTACAGCTGGAATCACAAAATCATGGATTCCAAAATCCTAAAAAGTGGACCGTCGTCATGAGTAGATTTCGGCATTCGAGGGTCCGGGAGTTCGAAGGACCTAAAATCGTCTGCAGCCAGAATTGCGAAATTGCGAAACATGAAAACTTGAAAGCATTCAGAGGCTAAGGGAGGACCCAGAGTCGTTAAGACCTTTTGGCATTTTGGTGACCGGGAGTTGGAGGGACAAGGAGCCTGGGAGAGCTCGCATGCAGGAGTCCCGAAACCCATCAATGTGAAAGGTGTGTTGGTTCAGAACAAAGAAGAGCACCGAAAGCTAAACACGTGCATAGGTTTTCTCAAGGCTTGTGCCAGAGGACAAAGGGACCTGTGTATTTGTTCAAAGGGTTCCAATAGGAGCCCAAATATCTATTTCATCTTATAAGAAGAATGATCCAGAGACCGGGAGGTCACAGAACCCTGTTGAGGTAGGGGGTCTGCATCAAACCTACCAATCTATTGATGATGGTGTTGTTTTTATGGGAAATGACTTTCCTTGTAAAGTTGTTGGGGTTGGTAGTGTCCAGATTAACATGCATGATGGTTATGGAATAAAATTAACATATCTAAGGCATGTACCTATAATTATAAAGAACTTGATATCTTTTGGAGTTCTAGATTGTCCTAGTTACAGGTGTACAACTCAAGGTGGAGTACTAAAGGTATCCAAAGGCATCATAGTAGTCATGAAGGCAAAGAGGATTGAGAACCTTTATCATCTTGAAGGAAGAACTTAAATAAATCAAGCAGTGGTAGCATTTGAAGGTGGAAGTGACTCTCTTCATTTATGGCATCGATTTTTGGCTATGAGCGAAAAAGGGTTTAAAGTACTGGTTGATCGTAACTCACTTCAAAGTTTAAAGTTTCTGAATTTGAATTTATGCAAGTATTTTGTTTTTTGAAAACAAAGTAGACAGAATTTTAAAACAAGAAGACATATAAGAAAAGGTATCCTTGATTACATTCATTCATATGTTTGGGTACCCTCCCCTTGTTTATTTTTCAATATAGATGATATTTTGTGTGTGTATATATATATATATATATATATATCTACATATTATTTAATATGCAAAAGGATCACAACTGAAAGATAGATATCCACAAAAACACAAGATATATCCTGAGGGAAACCCTCAAGGGGGAGAAAACCATGAAAACTTTCCTTAGTTTATATTCCTCCAACATGTATAGTGTCATACAACTCTCTTTCACAAAATCAAGACCAAAGAGACCCAGACACAAACCAATAATAGCCTCCTAGATAAGTGTGTACTACTCTTTTGTAATTATATTCTATGAGTGATCAAAATGACTCGATATAACCTCTATTTATACTCTAAAAGACCTAAAATACATGACTTATCAATAAACCCTTTCACAATTACACTTAGGAATAACCAATACAATTACACTTAGGAATAACTTCTGAAATTACATAAAATCTCAACACTCCCTATTAATTGGGAAGGTATTTTATCTGGCACAGACTCTAACATTGTCACCATCCACATGAGCTCATGACCATTGAATGTCAAACACACGAATCTATACATCACAAGAAATCCACAGTGACTTCACAACATGCATCTAGGGCTGGTGGGTATCTCTCCAACAACTACAACATGTCATCATGAGACTTTCTAGCTTCCCATAGAAAACTTGGATATCTTATGCATGACATCCAGTACCATACAATAACATATGTACCTCATCTCTTCAACATCCATCCAAGGTCGATGGGTAGATCTCCAAGCTACAACATGTCATCATGACATCCACTACTGTGTGATGACATATAAAGACATCACTCCCTATGAAGTGGGACTACATCGAGGTTGTCCCTGAAGTACTCGAACTTCGTCCTTGACAACGACATTGTCATCACATCTGCAACCTCATCATAGGTAGCCACATATTGGAGCCTCACTTCTCCCTTATGCACCATATCCATGATATATTGATACATGATTTCAATATGCTTCGACCTATCGTGAAACACCAGGTTCTCTAAAAAAATTATACAACTATGGTGGTCGCACAAGATATAGGTCGTCTGTAATGAACCTCAAATTCACCGATATTTTTTATTTTTTTTTTACCATCTTTATGACATAAATCAATTCCATTTAAGCTTTAGAATTTAAGAGAAGGTAAGATACATTTTTGTCCATAATGAATTTATTACACCCGTCTAGTTTACTTCGAACAAAAAAGCTTATGTGGATAAATTCTTCCATAATTCTATCCCTTTCCTTAATTTTCAAACTACTCCAACATACTTATATGTATATAAGCAGTATCTAAACTTAGGTCTCATTCTTATACACCAGTAGATTACACATCAAGCATAGTTAACTTGAAGGATCCCATATTTTTCTCTATGGTTTATGCCATTAAACAATATTCTAATTACGAAAATTTTGAATACTTAAAGGTGTATGACCTCATGGCAAGTAGAACTCTTAGAAAAAAATATACTTAATTGGTTTGATACTTTCATATACAATAATTTATGTACTTGTCATGCCCTGTCCATAGTGAGCTATAATATGAATTTTTATTTCTATTCTACCTCTATCCTGGATGAAGATCCTCCATCGTTTCTACCAGTCCAGTCCATTCATTACAGTAAAAAAAAATCCTACTATGTTCCTACAGTTTTGTGAAAAAAAAACAGAGGTCGATCAAGTTTCGGCGATTACAAAATGTCGAATACAAAAGACACAAAAGACCATGTTGTTTTCCAAATCGTGAAATGCGGAAATACTATTGGCCCAACACTTCGAGGTCTCGGGGTTTGGGATTTCGCGATATCAAATGCCAAACACCAACACACAAAAACTTCCAAATTGCAAAAAAGTGAAAGGAAAATGGGACCATCACTTCGGGGTTCCGAGGTTCAGGATTTTGCAAATTCAAATGTCAAACACCAACATATAGCAACTCCCGAATTGTGAAAAGTGAAAGGAAAGTGGGACCAACACTTTGATATTTTAGGGTTCAAGATTTCGTGAATTCAAATGTCAAACACCAACATATAGAAACTCCTGAATTATGAAAAGTTAAAGGAAAGTGGGACCAACACTTCGGGGTTTCAGGGTTCGGGATTTTGAGGTTTAAGAACACACGATGCACAAACAAAATGAAATAGGAAAGGCTGAAATGTGAAATGCTATTATGGTGTGGGCCCAACAATTTCTGGTTTCAGGGTTTACTAACGCCTGATGCAAAAACACTTCAGAACGTCAACTCCAAATCGTGAAAACACAAAAAGGTATGGGGCCCAGCCAATATCGGGTTTCGATGTTTGGTAATGCTTGATGCATGAACAACACAGAATGGTAATTGTCGAATCACAAAATTCAATCAGTCTATGGGGCCACTTCAGGTTTCGACGTTTGCAAGAACTCTACACAACTTGAACCAATAAACTCCAAAATGACGAAAAATGAAAACATGAATAGGGTTTACAATCTCAGTAAAAAAAAAAGACACAGAGTGACAAATTCAATTCTAAAATTGTTCTGGATCTTCTTAAGGTTTTCGCAAATTTCTAAGTTCGTTACAGACTTTGACTATGGAAAGGGTAGACCGCTCTTTAAATAAAACAAGGGAAGCATGGAATCTTCTGTTAGGCGTCAATTCCCATGACTGTTTTAGCATCTAATAAACAAAAGGGGTTTTCTAGATTTCCTTAACTTTCTGATGTAGATGGATTACTTCCAATTTGTGTTTTATTTTCCAATATGTATATATGTGTATAATATATGACTGCCTAGGTGATCCATAAGGTTCTTTCTATTTCGTATTCCTCTTGAATTCTTAAATATAGAAAAAAACAAAAAAAAGAAGTCTCTTTTAAGATGCATGATTGTTTGGAATTAGCAATACATTTAAATGTTTCCTTTCGACACAAAATGACTCAATTCCAATTGCTCAAATTTAGATCTATTTAATACTTCAGTCTCAGAAATAAACCCATATCTATGCAGATTGGTCTTTTTCAAGCATTCCAAGTATCCTAGCATTTTGACTTCAAATTAAGCTTGTCCGATTTCTCAAATCGTATTTAAATAAATTTGCCTAGTATTCCAGATTTTCGGGAGGGACCACTCCAGAATTTAGACTGTGATTGTAAATTTAATACCACCATAGATATCATCCATTGAAAGAATTATTTCAATTTAGAACAAGTAGATGCATAATATCAGTTCCACACAAAACATCCAAGGACAGAGTAAGGAAAAAATTACATATCTGAACCAGCTTGCGGAAAAGAAAAGGGAATAGCCATGTTCCTCCCAACCGTAGAACAGGGCAGCCAAACAACTTGCCCGATTCACCCCCTAGCCTGACCATGAATCCATGAGGATGAAATTGGAAAAGTTTCTCTTCAGCAATGTCCTACAGCTCCAACAGTTTTTCCTTGCCTCACACTCAAGCAGTGTTCATAACAACAAGTATATCAAAAGTCTCCTTTCCCAACATACTTGGCAGCATCCTACCTCCTCACATATGCTATTTATCCATTTTTCCCAAGTATTTTTCCCTCCCTTGGGAAATTTCACAACTTTCTAAATCCCTGATTTTCAGGGGCTGCCAATGGCCAAATAATTGATTTTCCACTTGTAATAATCAGCCCAGAGGTAGTTCCAACATGTTCCGCACTCATGGAGTCATGGTCAGCTAAATTTAACATGGTTGTTCCATTTGTCCTCCTGCAATCAGGTCTCTCCCCATAGTTAGTTGGGTCAAATCAGGTCTCTCCCCAACAGTCAAAATAATTAATTACAATTACAAAATTCGAAATTTGAAATTTTCATAAATGGTAAAAAATTTCCTAACTCGAATTTACTAAAAACGGAAATAAATTTCCAGCAATTTTGAATTTCAAAAATATTTTATTTTCGGGGATATCACATCCTTTCCCCCTTCAGTAAAACATTGTCCTCAGTGTTCATTCCCTTCTTGGAACAGGGTTGGATGATATTTGTGAAAATCTCCCTCCAACTCTCAAGTGGCCTCCTCAGGACTAAAGTGCTTCCATTGCACCTTTACCTGAGCGACGACTCTATTCCAAAGTGTTATTTCTCTCCAGTCCAAAATGCACAGGGGTTCCACCTAGAACTCGCCTTTGGGTTCCACCTGCACCAAATTCCAATCAATCATATGAGTAGGGTCATGAATATACTTTTTCAACAAAGAAACATGAAATACATTATGAATTCTTAGATTAGTTGGAAGTGCAAGTTGGTATGCTACGGGTCTAATTCGAGCTATTATCTCGAAGGGCCCAAAACACCTGGGTGCCATCTTGGCACAGTTCCCTAACTTCAACAAGAATTTTCAGGCTTTGACCTTCAAGTAAACATGGTCTCTCACTTGAAATTCCAAGTGTCTTCTTTTCTGATCTGCATAGCTCTTTTATCTGTCATGTGCTTCTTTCAAGTTTTGTTGTACCTTTCTTACCATGTTCTCCATTTCCTAGAGCATCTCTGGTCCAACCATGAGTTTTTCACCTGAGTTATCCCAGATAATTGGAGTTGTACACTTTTTTCCATACAGTATTTCGAAAGGGCTCAACTTAACCGAAGTTTGGTACCCATTGTTATATGCAAATTCTACCAAGTGCAATTAGTCTTCCCACTTGCTTGGTTTTGTTCTTACGTACATGTGAATCATATCCTCTATGATTTGGTTTTTCCTTTTGGTTGGTCCACCTGTTTGTGGATTATAGCTTGTACTGAAATTTAAGTTAGTGTTTAGCCCTGCAAACAATTCCTTCCAAAAAGAGGATGTAAATTTTACATCTCTATCTGAAATCACCATTTTAGGAATACCATGCAGTCTAAAAATTTCTTTCATGAATATTTCAGCAATGTTTATAGCTTTAAATGTAGACTTTACAGGAATAAAGTGTGTAGACTTACTAAGTTTATTGATTACAACCATGATAGAATCATTATGTTTCTGAGTCTTAGGAAAACCTATTATAAAGTCCAATGATATAGTCTCCCATTTCCATTCTACTACTGGTAATGGCTATAATAGGCTGGCTCGATGTTGGTTCTCGGCCTTAACCTCATGATAATCTTGGCACCTAGCCAAGTTTTATGTTGTTTCTCCCTTCATACTCGGCCAGAAAAATAGTTTTCTAAGTGTTGTTATTGTTTTATGGTAACCTGGATGGCTAGAATACGGTTTCTTATGAACTTTGTCTAAAATTGTTGATTTCAATTTCGCTGAATCTGGTATATAAAGTCTATTTCTGAGTCGTAATAGTCCTTTCTCGTCTATGCTTATATCTGGTTTGTCAGAGTTGGCGGGCCTATTTTGTAATTTTGTCATTATCTTAGTGTAATTTCCATCAATGATACCTGTTGTCCTTATTCTTTGTTCCAGATCACTTTCTGCCTTGCTGATGTTTATCTCAAATAACCCATGGACTCTTTTGCTTAAAGCATGTGCTACTTTATTTTCCTTACCCTTGATATGTTTGACCTCAAAGTCGAATTCGCTCAAGAAGGCTAGCTACCTTGCTTGTCTTGCATTAAGATCTAGTTGGTTAAACAAATATCTCACCCCGCTATTATCCGTCAATAGTAGTAATTTTTTGCCCATTATATAGTGTCACCACATTTTTAACACATATACTACTGTTGCCAATTCTATCTCATGAGTGACATAATTTCGCTCGTGTTCTTTTAATTTTCAGTACTCATAACAAATCGCGTGCCCTTCCTGAGTTAGGAAACCACCTAGTCCCTCTTTACTTGCATCAACACAAACTGTGAAGTCTTTATCTTGGTCTGCTACCTTCAAAATGGGTGCCGATGTCAATAATTATTTAAGCTTGTTAAAGCTATCTTGACACTTTTGTGACCAGTTAATCTTGGTTCCTTTCTTTTGTAGCGACGTGATAGGGTAGGCTATCTTGGAAAAACCTTCTATAAACCTATGGTAATGTCCGTTGATTCCCATGAATGACCGTATATCTGCTACATCCTTAGGTACATGCCATTCCATAATGGCTTTTGTCTTTTCTGGGTCTACAACAATGCCTTCTGCTGAAATTACATGTCCTAGATATTGTATTTCTTTTTGATAAAAGTCACACTTGTCAAATTTGGCGTACAGTTTGTGTTTTCTCAACATTTGCAGCACTATCCTTAAGTGTTCATCATGTTGTTCCTCCATTTTTGAATAGACCAGAATATCGTCGATAAATACTACCACGAACTTGTGTAAGTATTGACTGAAAATACTGTTCATCAGACACATAAATGTGGCTGGTGCATTAGTGAGTCTGAAAGGTATGACTACAAACTCGTAATGTCTGTATATTGTTTGAAAATATGTTTTGTTTATCTCCTCGTCCTTTATCCTAACTTGATGATAACCGGATCATAAATCCAATTTTAAAAAGATCTTGGCCCCACCAACTTGATCGAACAGATCATTTATCCTAGGTAAGGGGTATTTGTTCTTAATGGTCATTTTGTTTAGTTGTCTATTATCGATACATAGTCTTAGATTACCCTCTTTCTTTTTCACAAAGAGGACTGGCGCTCCCCATGGCGAGACACTTGGTCTGATATATTCTTTGTCCAACAATTCCTGTAATTGTATTTTCAATTCTGTCAGTTCTGGTAGACTCATTCGGTAGGGTTCTTTTGAGATAGGGGTTGTTCCAAGTATTAAGTGTATGGAGAAATCTATTTCCCTTCTAGGAGGTAATTCTAGTATCTCATCCATAAACATGTCTCTAAATTCACGTAGTACAACAAAGTCTTCTAACTTTGGATTATCTTCTTTTTCTAATAGATTCGTCACTTGGATGGCATAAACCTGACATCCCTTTCTAATACATTTCTTGAGTTTCATCTCGGGAACTTGTCCGACTGACATAGTTTTTGGTATTCCTTGGGCTATTCTAATAGTGCCAAATTCATCTTTATAGCTAAGTATCTCTGTATAACAGTCTAGTACTACTTTATGTTGTTCCAACTAATCCATCCCGATAATCATATCATAAGATCCTAGTGGTAGGATGTTCAGATTGGTCCTTATCTTTTGACCATCTAAGATGAACTCAAAGTCATAAATAAAGTCAACTAATTTCCTTTTAGTACCTATTGCTAGTTGTACAAGCCATGATTTTTCGTTCTTCAGTCTCTTAAGTTTATTCGAGTCTACTACATCAGGAGTAATATAACTTAACATAGCTCTAGGTTCAATTAAAACAAAAATTCAAGTGTCATCGATTTTACATTCGATTTCTAACACCGAGGACTGGTGGTTAGCTTGTGTACCATCTATGGATTCATTTATCCGATGTAGGCTTCTGCCCACGTCTCCCACTGTCGAGGATTCCTGCAAATTGTGAACAACAGTTCTGTTTGCTGAAATTAAACATGGATAGTTCCTCCTTAGATGAGGCTCTCCGCATTCCCAACACTTTAATGGCTCACGGGAGTTCTCCCCAAACTTCTTTGTTTCTAGGTTTATTGGCTTATCGCTACCTTGTGCACTCGGATGATTGGAGCGAAAATCCTTCATTGGGAAACTTTTTGCTGCATTCCGATAAGGAGCTAGCTGGTATCCCTTCTTCCGCTGGTTCATTCGATCTTGTTTCTTATCCTTCCATGCCTTGGGAAACTATACCCACTATTTATACTGGTCATAGCACATTCATGCTTTCCTTAATACCTCACTCAAGGATTTGGGGTTATCAAACTCAATTCTGTCCATGTAGGACTGTGGTAAACAACTTAAGAATCGCTGGATTTTTACCTTATCTTCCCAGATGTATGGTACAAACCTTAGTAATTCCAGAAATTTATTTATAAGGTCCTCCATCGTCATCTATCAGAGTCGTAAGTCATAAAATTCTTTCGTTTTCCTTTCATAATAGCTTTCAGAAAGGTATTGTTTCTTAATATACTCCTTAAAGTTGGACCATTCCAACTGTTTCTCCTTTAGGCCCTTTTCCAATTTCAGGTTCTGCCGCCAAATGCTAGCTTTCCCCTTCAGATTGTAGATGGCCATTCTGACCTTCATGTTGTTGGAATAGTTATAGTTCTGGAAGTATTTTTTGATGTCCAACAACCACTCCTCATCTTCTTCTCTTGTCCTAGATTCTCCATCAAAGGTAGTTGGTTTAATCTTTTTAAATTCTCCTTCAAGGTGGTCTACATATTTTATTTTTCTGTCTGGTATAGGTTTGTCCTCAACTGAAGGTGTCCCTTCAGATGAACTGTCTCCTTTTTCTATTTCTAGTCCAGAATTCTTGGAGGCCCTTTTGCTGACTTCTTCGTCATGGTTATTGTTTTTTGGGCTTTTCTTGGTTGCTATACTACGCAGAAGGACTTCACTTATCTCTTGTTGTTCCTGCTGTGCTTTCTTCAATTTTTCATTGTCGGCCTTAAAAACTTGTAGTTCAACAATAAGATTCCTCATTGTTTCCAACACCTCCGTGGGTGAGCTTCCATCATTTTTCTGTCTTGGACCTCCAGGAGGTCCTTGCTATGGATTTCCTTCCATCCTAATTTCTGCACCCTCCCGTGCTGCCATAATTTACAAAACCAGAAAGGGATTTATGTTTGTAACCATAAGATTTATTAGTTTTACATACGTCGGGATGTATACTAAGTAGCTAGTGTGGCCCTGTTCAGGTCCAGTGTTGTAGCTTTTTCTCTGATACCATATGTAATGAACCTCAAATTCACCAATATATATATATATATATATATATATATATATATATTACCATCTTTATGACATAAATTAATTTCGTTTAAGCTTTAGAATTTAAGAGAAGGTAAGATACATTTATGTCCATAATGAATTTATTACACCAGTCTAGTTTACTTCGAACAAAAAATCTTACGTGGATAAATTCTTCCATAATTCTATCACTTTCCTTAATTTTCAAACTACTCCAACATACTTATATGTATATAGGAAGTATCTAAACTTAGGTCTCATTCTTACACACTAGTAGCTTACACATCAAGCATAGTTAATTCGAAGGATCCCATCGTGTTCTCTATGGTTTATGTCATTAAACAATATACTAATTATGAAAATTTTGAATACTTAAAGGTGTATGACCTCATGGCAAGAAGAACTCTTAGAAAAAAATCTGCTTAATTAGTTTGATACTTTCATATACAATAATTTGTGTACTTGTCATGCCCTGTACATAGTGACCTATAATATGATCTATTATTTTTATTCTACCTCTATCCCCGATGAAGATCCTCCATCGTTTCTACTAGTCCATTCATTACAGTAAAAACAATTCCTACTATGTTCCTACAATTTTGTGAAAAAAAAAAAAAGGTCAATCGAGTTTCGACGATTACAAAATGTCGAATACAAAATAAACAAAAGACCACGTTGTTTGCCAAATCACAAAATGTGAAAAGACTATGGGCCCAACACTTTGGGGTCTCGGGGTTCGCGATTTCACGATCTCAAATGCCAAACACCAACACACAACAACTCCCGAGTTGCGAAAAAGTGAAAGGAAAGTGGGACCAACACTTCGGGGTTTTGGGGTTCGGGATTTCACGAATTCAAATGTCAGACACCAACATATAGCAACTCCTGAATTGTGAAAAGTGAAAGTAAAGTGGGACCAACACTTCGGGGTTTGGGATTTCACGAATTCAAATGTCAAACGCAAACATATAGAAACTCCCGAATTGCAAAAAGTGAAAGGAAAGTGGGACCAACACTTCAGGGTTTCAGGTTTTGGGATTTCAAGGTTTACGAACACATGACGCACAAACAAAATGAAACAGGAAAATCCGAAATGTGAAATGTTATTAGGGTGTGGGCCCAACTATTTCGGGTTTCGTGGTTTTCTAACTCCCCATGCAAAAACACTGCACAACGTCAATGCCAAATCGCGAAAACAAGAAAAGGTATGGGGCCCAACCAATATTGTGTTTCAGCGTTTGGTAATGCTTGATGCATGAACACCACACAATGGTAATCGTCGAATAAAAAAATTTGATCAGGCTATGAGGCCACTTCAAGTTTCGACGTTTGCAAGAACTCTACGCAACTTGAACCAATAAACTCTGAAATGCCAAAAACTGAAAACATGAACAGAGTTTACAAACTCAGTAAAAAAAAAAGACAGAGTGACAAATTCAATTCAAAAATTGTTCAAGATATTGTTAATGTTTGCGCAAATTTCTAAATTCGTTACATACTTTGATTGTGGAAAGGGTAGACCGCTCTTTAAATAAAACAAGGGAAGCATAAAATCTTCTGTTAGGCAGCAATTCCCATGATTGTTTTAGCATCTGATAAACAAAAGGGGTTTTCTAGATTTGCTTAACCTTCTGATGTAGATGGATTACTTCCAGTTTGCATTTTATTTTCCAATACGTATATATGTGTATAATATATGAGTGCCCAGGTGATCCATAAGGTTCTTGCTATTTTGTATTCCTCTTCAATTCTTAAATACAAAAAAAAAAGAACAAGAAGTCTCTTTTAAGATGCATGATTGTTTGGAATTAGCGATACATTTAAATGTTTCCTTTCGGCACAAAGTGACTCAACTCCGATTGCTCAAATTTAGATCTCTTTAATACTTCCATCTCATAAATAAACCCATATCTATGTAGATTGGTCTTCTTCAAGCATTTAGAGTATCCTAGCATTCCAACTTTAAATTAAGCCTATTCGATTGCTCAAATAGTATTTAAATAAATTTGCCTAGTATTCCAAATTTTTGGGAGGGATCACTCCAAAATTTAGACTGTGATTGTAAATTTAATGCCACGATAGATATCATCCATTGAAAGAATTATTTCGATTTAGAACAAGTAGATGCATAATATCAGTTACACACAAAACATCGAAGGGTGGAGTAAGGAAAAGATTACATATTTGAACCAGCTTGCAGAAAAACAAAGGGAACAGCCGTGTTCCTCCCAACCGTAGAACAGGGAAGCCAAACAACTTGCCTGATTCACCCACTAGCCTGACCATGAATCCATGAGGGCGAGCTTGGAAAAGTTTCTCTTCAACAATGTCCTACAACTCCAATAGATTTTCCTTGCCTCACACTCAAGCAGTGTTCATAACAATAAGTAAATCAAAACTCTCCTTTCCCAACATACTTGGAAACGTCCTGCCTCCTCACATATGTTATTTGTCCATTTTACCTAGGTCTTTTTCCCTCCCTTGGGATTTTTCGCAGCTTTCTAAATCCATGATTTTAGGGGCTGCCAATGGCCAAATCACTGATTTTCCACTTGTAATAATCAACCTAGAGGTAGTTCCAACATGTTACCCACTCATGGAGTCATGGTTAGCTAAATTTAACATGGTTGTTCCATTTGTCCTCCTGCAATCAACATAAAATATTCTGTTTCCATACAAGTGTTATATTCAAATAGTTAGTTGGGTCAGATTAGGTCTCTCCCCAATAGTCAGAATAATTAATTACAATTACCAAATTCGAAATTTAGAATTGTCATAAATGGAAAAAAAAATTCCAAATTCAAATTTACTAAAACCAGAAATAAATTTCCAGCAATTTTAAATTTCAAAAATATTTTATTTTTTGGGATATCACATCCATCACAATATCGAATAATCTAGTCAGCAATTTTTGAAGCCACACTACTTCACAACTTGATGCACATTCTGCCACATACTCTTCCTCAACCATACTGAGTGCTACACATGACTGCTTCTTACTTATCCATGAAATCATACCGAATCCCAAAGTGAAACAACATCCCAGTGTACTTTTCTAGTTTGCAACTCTACTAACCCAATCTGAATATGAATATCCAAGTATATTGATCTCACAGTCTGCAACATACTTGATCCCATAATCCATTGTACCTTTAAGTTACCTCATCACATGTTTTATCGCAATCAGGTGAACACGGCTAGGGTCAACCATGTACTGACTCAAGGTGTTCACAACAAAACATATATATGGTCATGTATTCGTGAAATACATTAACGATCCAATCATTTTCCTATATAATTTAACATCTAAAGCCTTTGAAGTCATATCATCCAACAACTTCATATTTGATGCCATCGGTGTAGCCATCAGTTTATGGTCTGACACCCCGAACCTCTTCACGATCTCCACAACATATTTTCCATAACCAAGGAATATCTTATTTGTTATACCTCTAATCCCAAATAGTCATGTGTGAGACTAAGATCCTTCTTTTCAAATTCAGAGGCCAACTCCCTTTGTCACTAAAAACAAACCCTAATTTCAAGTCTTCCTAACTAGCTTCACCCTCTATGACTGAGGAAACATCCATACCATATCCCTCCTAACCGACTGCCTCCTCTATGAACCATGATTCTATCATGAATATCATGCATGAAAAATTGTATCCGAATCAACACATTAATGGAAAAATTATTCATAATAGAACACCATGTGCATCACTGGTTCCTCACATCTTTTATAATTGCAACAACAAATTTGACAGACACCTCTTTACGCAAAAATAACATTGCCTATTTTCCATTGTTTCCCCTTGCATATTTCCAAATGCACCTTCGCAAACAAAGACACCCAAATCATGGTTCTTTCCATGGACAAATTGTTGGTAAGTCATAACATGAAAACCATAGTTTTTCTCTTGTATCTTTCCTAGGGTAATCATTCCAATCTTACGCTTTTTCATATCCATTTCTCGTGAATATCATTGGACATAAACATGCACCAACGGTTCAAGTGATCATTGGATACTTAACAACATAAAACAATTTGCATCATAATTGACTCTTACTATGCCAAAGACTTGTCTCCAACCAGATGCAAATGCCAACCATGAACAACTTTTGAATCCCAAAGCATTAATCTGGTAGTTGCACAAATCCTCTTTATCTCTGGCCTTCAAAATATTTTAGGCTATCATACCAAACTGATACCAAAATGATGCAATGCTAACGCTTCCCACAATGCACAATAAGGAGGGATGGCCCTAATAGGCTTACATTGCACGTATTAGATCATCGTTGGTATCATAAAATAGTCATGAAAATATACTCTTGTATAGGCCTCTCTCATAATCCTGTCTAGCATATTTATTCACACCATATTGTGGTCAAAGGAATTCTCATTTCACATTATACAAGTTCCTCCCACAGCATTTTCATTCTCATAAACCCACTGGAATTTTATCAATATGTAGTGTCATCATCTGCGTTGGAGGATTTTAAATAATGCAATCTTCTTTCTCTTCCCCATGGTCATGTCATTACTTGGAGATTTAGAAACGATGCCATCGGTTATTTTCATTTCTACCAAGACCACATGGTGCACACAATCACATCCAAAATTAAATAGATGGAAAATTGAAAATCCCATTTTGTTCTTCCCATGATCACCTAATCGATTTGATTCCATGATTTTTCACATTGCCATTGAATGTTTTAATTCTTAATCTTTTACCAACTCACCATGTATATTACTTGTCTGGATTATCCTCACCTCAGACATATGATACGTGGTCACTGAAAAGACTCTGTGCACTGAGACCTAATTCTACCATTGAAACCATCAATCAAATAAATTGCTTAAAATAAAACAATTTCATGGATCCTTTTAATTGGAAGCTCCACCGTTTTGGTAACTCAATGGAAATGTCACATAAATTTCCATAGATATTGTCTTTTGGTATCATGATATATCCACCAACTTCTACAACTCCACAACATGAAACTATATCTATGATATTTTAAATAAATTCGTAGACGTGCACATGATCATGAGCACCGTTGGGGCCCTAAGTTTCAAGTATTTGCACAGTGCACAACTCTGGGTCGCCCTCATCACATTTCTCTATGTAAATCTGTTGGACACCATGGATAATTCTATGTCAGACTATTTGGTCAGCATATTAAATTCGGTAGGAGGAGCACTCGATAATTCATTTGGATTCTTCACTTTCCAAACATAATGAAGCTAATAGACAATATTGATTATTATACTCAATGCCAATGCTGTAAAATCGCTCCCCAACATAGTAGATCCTGAACGGGTCATTCCTAGAAGAAAATAAGCCATGAGCACACACATCATAAGTCTTCCTCTATCAATCACTAGTTGATTTTTATCCAAAATTACCACCACCTCTTTTGTTTTGTATTTGCTTCCTGAATATACACTAATATGTGAATAATCAGTAAAAGAGAGAAATTGGATAATAAAAGTGTTGAGAACAAGAGCATGTCATGGAATCCAAGTAGCCCTCCTCTTCCATGGCTTCCACACATCCCATAAGAGCAAAGAAATTACTGGAACTAACCAAATGCACCAAGCTACCAGATCTTGGGAATAATTATAACATGCACTTCATTTTCCATATTTATTACACCCAAGGTGTTTCTTCAACGAGGGTGTATCCATTGTAATTTTAAGATACGATGATCGGATTTCCATTTTTGAGTGCATATATACAGTCGGTCGCTTTAGATTTTGGGCATGGAGACAACTTTGCAGTGGCAAGTGTCATTGTTCATGACACCAATTCCTTCATTTCTCCCATCTCTCTCATTGTTTAAATCAATCCCAGTAAATTCAAATGTAAACTATCTCTCTTATTTTCCTAGGCCCTCGTGTGAGGGAGTTAAGCTCGGTCCTACCTTGATACCATGTAGAGTTTTTAAGAGAGATAATGTTGTATATATACATATTATTTAATATGCAAAACAATCACAACTGAAAGATATATATCCATAGAACAACAATGTATATCATCATGGAAACCCTCAAGGGGGAGAAAACCATGAAAACTTTCCTCAGTATAGATTCCTCTAACATGTACAATGTCATACAATTCTCTTTCACGAAATCAACACCAAAGAGACACAGACACAAACCAAGAATAGCCTCCTAGATAAGTATGTACTACTCTCTTGTACTTATATTCAATGAGTGATCAAAATGACTTGATATAACCTCTATTTATACACTAAAATACCTAAAAGACATGAATTATCAATAAACCCTTTCACAATTACACTTAGGAATAACCAATACAATTACACTTAGGAATAACTTCCGAAATTACATAAAATCTCAACACCCCTATAGTTTATTTTGAAGGATCATCATATTTTGTGACATTTATAGATGATTACTTTAGAAAGGTTTGCATCTATTTACTTAAAATAAAAGATGGTGTTGTTAATACTTTTAATAAATTCAGAGATTTTGTTGAAAACAAAACTGACAAGTCAATCAAGTGTTTAAGAATAGATAATGGAGATGAGTTCATATCTATGGAATTTGAAAACTATTGCAAGGAAGTTTGGATAAAAAGACATAATACCACAGTTTATATTCCTCATCAAATTGGTGTTGTTGAACACATCAATAAGATTCCTCTAGAGAGATCAAGGATCATGCTCAGTAATGCCAAGTTGCAACAAGATTTGTGGGCAAAAGCAATTATTACAGCATGCTATTGGATAAATCAGTCACCATCAACTACAATAAACTGTAATATTCCATAAGAGGTATGGATAGGTCATTCATGTGATAATTCAAATATGAGAATATTTGGTTGTGATGCTTATGCTCTTATTTCTAAAGATCAACATTCTATGTTGGATCTTAGATCAAAGAGATATGACTTTGTTTCTTATGTTGATGGAGTTAAGGTGTATAGATTGTGGGATCCTACTTTCCACAAACTCATCATAAGAATAGATTTATCCTTTGATGAATCCTCACTCTTAAAATCAGAACTGGTAGATGTTGAAGTGACACAAGAACAAGTACTACAAGTTCAACAAATTCAATTGGAAGCTCAACCATCTTCAAAAAGGGAGGAGCATGAAGATGTTCCAAAAGAAGAAGATGAAGATAAATAAAATATCCAAGAAACTGATGATATGCCTCAATCATCTCTAAGGATATATACATGGATCAAGAATCCTCCTAAAAGGTATGATGATTATGTTTCATCTGTGCCATTGTTTTCTATTGATGGAGAATCTAGTTGTTATCAGGAAGCATGTAATCCACCTAGCCTTAAACCTGCTGGGATATGCCACATAAAAAATATCATTCCCACATTATATATTTATATCAATTTAAATAGAAAGAAATATTATTCAAATACATAGATTCATGCGGAAATCACAATAAAATATATAAGAATCATACAAAAGAAAAACCCATAAACATAAACACATGTAATACACATAGCATGTAAATTCATAAACAATTGATACTTATCTTTTATAGAAGAATACCACCAACTGTGTGAAGACCTTCCATGATCCTCCCAGCCTTAGACCATGTTGCTCAGAACACTCAGCAGTGGGTCACCCCCGATCTTGGACTTTATAAAGGGATTTCTAGCCAAGATGAATCTACACAGACAACAGAAGGGATTTCTTCCCAGGTGTGACTCAAACTAACAACCTACAATCTCTCATTCCCCACATGGTTGTCCCACCCTAGAAAGTGTTCCCCTTCTCTTCTCAACTATCCTTCGACTACCCCACTTCCCTTTAAGGGCTTCAACAATAGGTCAGACAGGAAGTCTCAAAGCGTTGTAACTGCAGTTGAGCTCCCTTAGGAAATCAATTCAAAACAATTCTCTCACCTGGAGAGAGTTTATCATAGGCCTGACAACCTGCCTCTTCAATCCCACGAGCTTGACAACTTGCTTCTTCAATCCATATCTCTAGTCAACTGGGTACAAGCTCAAGATAAGGAAGCAACATAAAATGGGTATGGAACAGGTGATGGTAGAAACCATGTTCAGGATAACAACAGAGATTGAAGCAGAAGAAATCAAATACGAGAAAGTACTAGATTGGGTACGGTACAATATTGGATTGGGTAGAGTACAATATTGGCTCAGGTACAATATCGATATTCTCCCCATGTCAGGGAGGTACTGCATACAATTTTTGGGTTTCATAGGTAGAACGATGGAGAGAATGGTTGAGTGAGTGAATGGCTTTGTCTCAACCGGAAACAGACTAATTTCCCCCACACTTGTTTGCATGCACCCTTGATGACACTTGGCTCTCCAAGACCTTATTTCTCTCCACTTGAGATTCATTCCCTCTTCCATGAGACTTAGGATAAAATATTTATCCTCACCATAGTCTTTAGGAAATAATAATATAATATTCCTTTAGATATAAGCCCTCTAGCTTAGTAGTCTTTAGGAAATACAATATAATATTCCTTTAGATATAAGCCCTCTAGCTTAGCTCCTTTCCTAGTTCTTATGCCCCCTTTCCCTTCCTAGTGGATTTTAGTCCCCCATAATCTTTTATCGTGGTTGGTCTACATGCAACGAAGTATTATATTAATGATATTAGTATTTTCATATACAAAAATAGGCTCACTGGCCTTTAACATCTAGGCTCTATGCCCTAATCATCACATAAGCCTCATAGCTTATAATCATCTGGCTCACCAACATTTACAACATGTTTACAATTCAGTTGGGGCTCGGTCTTTGGGTATTACATTCCTATCCCCTTTTTTATGCACTTCCCTTAGTGCATCTTATTTACATATTACCATCAAAATTTTCAAAATCTTCAAAAATATCTGGGTGTTTTGCTCGCATAGCATTTGTTTTCACCCAAGTTGCATCTTCAGGATTGTACCATGTCCATTGGACCTTTACTAGATCTATGGATCGATTTTGGAGTTGCTTGATCTTCGGATTGAATATGCACACCATATGCACTTGAAAAGCACTTTCTTTCTCCACTTGAATCACATTCCAATCAATAACATGATTAACATCAAGTATATACTTTTTGAGAAATGATACATGGAATACATTATGAATAGACATTGATGCATGTAATTAAAGAATATATTCTATAGGCCCAATGCTTTGCATGATTTCAAACAACCCAGAATAACGAGCTGAAAACTTTGAACAATTTCCCAACTTCAAGGAACTTTTGTTGGCTTTCACTTTCAAGAAAACGTGGTCACCCACCTTAAATTCCCTATGACTTATACCCTTATCAGAATAGTTTTTCTATCTATCTTGAGAAACCTTTAAATTAAGTTTCATTTTTTACATCTTCTCTTTGATTTCCCTAAGTAAATTTGGCCCAACCAAAGCCATTGCTTTGTTTGTTGGGTTGCCCCAACTTACATGTGTGTTGAACCTTCTTCCATAAAGTACCTCAAAAGGGCTCATCTTTAGATATGCTTGGTACCCATTTTTATAAGAAAATTATATCAAGTGTGGGTAATCTTCCCATTTTGATGGTTTATCCATCACATACATCCTCAACATATCTTCAATCACTTGATTTACCCCCTCTACTTTCCCTTCAAATTATAGATGATAAGTTCTGCTAAAATTTAAATTTGTTCCAAATCCTTTGAATAATGATCTCCATAATTTTGATGTAAACTTTGGATCTCTATAATACACAATTGTTTTTTGTATACCATGCAATCGAGAAATTTCCCTCATATAAATATTAGCAACGTTGACTTCCTTGTGAGTGAGCTTCATTGGAATGAAATGGGCAGATTTGGTAAGCTTGTCCACCAGTACCATGATAGAATCATGATGCTTTCTTGTTCTGGGCAGTTTGGTGATGAAGTCCATTGTTACCACTTCCCATTTCCACTCAGTGATTGGTAATGGTTGCAACAACCCAATTGTGTGTATATTCTTATCCTTGACCTTTTGACACTCCAAACATTTGGAAATCTACTCAACAACTTATTTCTTCATGCTTGGCCAATAATATTGTCTCTTGACAGCTGCAATAGTCTTTTGATACCTTGGGTTCCCAACATAGGGTACATTATACATTTATTTCAATATTAGATTCTTCAATTCCTGATAATTTGGCACATAATTTATGCCTTTGTACATTGGTATTTCATCATTTCCCAGCTTGTAATCTTCAACTTTCTACTGTCAAATGCCTCCTTGTAATTTTTCTATTAATTCCATGTATTGTAAATCTAATTTTGCAGCCTCTTAGATTTTGTCTTTCAAATTGGATTGGTACATGCTAATGGCTATAGTATGCAACTCATGCACTCTTGTATTGAGTGCATCATCCACCTTGTTCTCTTTCCCCTTGATATGCTTTATATCAAATCCATATTCACTGAGAAATGCCAACCACCTTCTTTGCCTAGCATTTAGAGTTGGTTGTCTGAATAAATATTTCAAACCATGATGGTCTGTCTTTCACTCAAACCTTTTCCCCATAAGGTAGTGTCTTCACTTCTTCAAGGAATGCACTATGGCTTCCAACTCCAAATAATGAGTGGGATAATGCATTTCATGCTCCTTCAACTTCCTCGATTCAAAGCATACAACATATTCATTCTGACTAAGGAATCCACAAAGTCCCTGTTTACATGCATCAATGCATACAATTAACTCTTCATTTGGATCTGTGATCCTTAGTATTGGAGCACTAGTTAATAAATGCTTCAAGTTTTGGAAACTCTTTCAACATTCCTTTGTTCACTGAAATATCACTCCCTTCTTTTGCAAGGAAGTGATCAGCCTTGTAATATTTGAGAATCTTGCAATAAATATTTTGTAGTACCCTGCAAGGCCCATTAATTATATGACTTCTATCACATTCTTTGGTGTTGAGCATCCTCTAATTTCCTCAATTTTCTCAGGATCCACTACTATCCCTTCCTCAGATATGACATGCCGCAAATAATGGATTTGGTTTTTGTAAAATGAGCACTTTCTCAACTTAGCATACAACTGATGCTCCCTTAATACTTATAATACCATCTTCAAGTGTTTGTCATGCTCTTCTTTCAACTTGTAATATATAAGAATGTCATCCAAAAAGACAATGAAAAACTTATCTAAGTACTCTTTGAAAATATGATTCATTAAACACATGAATACAACTAGTGCATTTGATAACCCAAATGGCACCACTGTGAAATAATAATGACGATATCTTGTTCTAAAAGAAGTCTTGTTGATGTCTCCATCTTTAATTCTTACATGATGATAACCTAAACTGAGATCAATCTTGGAGAATATTTTTTCATTCTTCAACTGATCAAATAGGTCATCGATCCTTGGAAAATGATACTTATTCTTTACAATTACTTTGTTCAACTACCTGAATTCAATACAAAGTCTCAATTTTCCATCCTTATTCTTCAAAAATAAAATTTGGGCACCCCAAGGTGACACACTTGGGCATATATACCCCTTCTTCATAAGCACTTCATGTTGCATTTGCAACTCCTTTAACTCTGGTGTACTCATCCAAGGGGTCTTGGATACTAGAGCTACTTGAGGCATCATATTTATAGAGAAATAAATATCTATTTTAGGGGGTAGTCCTGGTATTTGTTTAAACACATCCTCAAACTCCTTTAGGACTGCATAATCTTCAATATTTGACACCTCATCTCTATATGTCTCTTCCATATGAGCTGCAAATATTTGACATCCTTTCCTCTAACTTTTATTCAATTTCATATTTGAGATTTTATCTGATAGTTATTTCCCTGGGAATTCCTTATATTGTGCTTAGGTTCCCTTCCCCATCCAGGAAAGTAAATGCCTTATTATGAAAGTATAGGATAGCATGATGTTGTTCCAACCAATCCATCCTAATTAGAAATTCATAGGAACCTAAAGGCAAGATTTTCAAATCTCCCTTGGTGTTCAGTACATTCATGTCCATAGGACAAGAATTAACCATCTAATTAACTTTTCTTTTGGCTCCGATATCCAGTTGCACCAACCAATATTTTTCATGCTTGCTTCTTGGAAAATTCAACCTTTCCACCATCTTAGGATCTATATAACTATGACTAGCTCCTGAATCAATTAAAATACCAATGGTTTGGTTGTTGATCAGACCTTCCACTTCAATCATATGTGACTAAAACTCTTCTTGCTTGTTGTCCAGGGATGCATATATCATGGGTACATTTCTATCCATGTCCTCCATTATTTCAATTTGTTGTAAATTGTGAACAATTCTCACTTTTTCACCTATGTGAGGACGATCTCTATACATATGATCTCCTTTACAAACCCAACATTCAATAGGTGGTTGCCTTGGCCTTTTCCCCCATGTCTCAATCGTTTTGGGCTATCTAGAAGTTGGTTGTCCTTGAGGACTATTTTTGAATAATGGTGGATTATTCCCCTTCTTTCTCTGATCCATCTTGAATTTATTCTTGTGTTCCCAAGATTTTTTGAAAGTTGTCCTTTCTTTATGATGATCATATATGCATTTAGCTCACCTTATGGTGTCCTCCAATGTTTTTGGATCATCATATTGTATTTTTTCATTGATGAATGATCAAAATCCACTCAAATACCTATGAATATTAATTGTCTCATCCCTGATGAAAGAAGCATACTTAAGTAGTTCTAAAAACCTTCTTTCATATTCATCTATGTTCATACTCCCAAGCTTGAGTTCGAAGAATTATTTCATTTTCTTTCCATAGTATCTCTTAGTCAAGTTATCTCCAAAATCCCCAAAAGGAGAAATCTCGATTCAGGTGAGAATATTTGAACCGTTGGATCTTGGAGCGCCAGGAGCCGTTGATCTAACGCGGGAGAATTTCAGGGTTTCAGGGATCGAAAGATTTGAGGTGATAAGTATTTCAAATTCATGAATCATGAAGTCCTAGAATGATTTAAGGTTTGGCCCTAGGTCACTACCAGTGGTCATGTGGAGGGGAAGCTCGCACCTTGTGCTTGTTCGCCTAGGTGGGGTTTCAAGAGAAGGACCTATGGATTTGTTCAAAGGATTCCGGTAGGGAATCAAAGAGTCACTTCGTCTCAGGGGAATTGAAGAATGATCCTTAACTGGGAGGTCACAGAACCCCGAAGGGGAGGGGGGCTACATAATGAATTGAGGCACATCTCAGGATGCATGCTACATGTTGGTTGAGGTCTACTTGTTGAGAAACATTGCTGGTGCATTTATTGGTTTATTGGTATATGGTGTATGTCATGATATGGTATATGAATGGTACATGGTATGGTGTTTATGTACATGGTTGATGTGCATGGTTGGCACATATTATGGTACATGTTACGATACATGTGTTGATGATACAAGTGTTAGTGCATGGTTGATACACTTGTTGTGGTATAGGTGTTGGTGCATGGTTGATGCACTTATTGTGGTACATGTTTCAACAGTTGATTAAATCTTGGTATGGTATAGGTTAATGGTTTTGTATATGCTTTGGTAAATGATTGAGACATATCCTGTGATGGTATGTTTATGATCTTCGTACATTCTTGGTAGAGGCATATGTTGGTGATGTTAGACATCTAGTTGAGAGGTTTCCTTGGTATATGATCCATGTGAGAGGATTTGGTTGAGTATATATGATAGTGACATGTTATAGAGGTTTATTAGTGACATGTTGAACAAGTTGATCAATGATAGGTTGGACAGGTTGATGTGATAGGATGGATACAGTGAAAGGTTGATCAGTGACATATCAGTGACAGGTTGATGTCACATGTTGTTTTGATAGTGACAGTGATAGTGGCAGTGACAGTGGCAACGATTATGGTAGCGACAATTGGTATACGCTTATATTGTAGGGTGGTGGTATACACTTATATTGTAGGGTGGAAGTATGGGAAAAGGAAAGGGGGTTCTAGCCTCCTTTTGGTTGGTTCCATAGAACACAGGGAGTTGGAGCCTAAGAATCAAGGGTTGTAGCCTCATTATAGTTGGAGCAAGAGAATTTAGGGAGCTGTAGATTCCATCAGATTGGAGATTGTAAATAGGGGGTTGGAGCCTCCTTCTAGTTGCAGTTGGAGAATTGGAAGTTGGTTCTTCCTATGAATTAATTCTTGATATATTCCATGGTTTTCTCCCATTTGGGTTTCCATGTAAATTTGGAGAATTGGAAGTTGGTTCTTCCTATGAATTAATTCTTGATATATTCCATGGTTTTCTCCCATTTGGGTTTCCATGTAAATTTTTGTGTATTGTGCATTTGATGTGATGTTGTTGATGTGATGATATTTATGATTATATGCTCATGATATATTGAATACATTCATATATGATATATTGATGATAAACTATTGAATATTGTTGATAAAGTTAATTTTTATACACTAAGGATAAAATTTGTAAAAGTGTTCATGCTAATTCACCCCCACCTCTCAGTATTCCAAAACATAGCCTGCTTGCATTAATTTTTTCCTTTATCATTTCAGTTGGAAATGAGATAAGAAGTTCAAGTAGTACATGAGTCATGAAGGAAACGATGGCTTGTTTATTTTTCCTTCGATTTTGTCATCCAAAGGAGGCCTCTCTAGCATCAACTATAGTAGCTTCAACTGTGTTGTCATCCAATCTAGGTAGACAAGAACTAGGTGAACTATGATTCACTTTGGCAGGTCGATCAGAAGTCAGAGGATATTCACTTGGTTGGCTAGTCAAGACAGAAGGTGACAGACTAGTCGATTCTAAGGTTGTTGATCGAGTCGAAGCAAGACAAAAATTCAACTATCTAATCAAAGGACTCAAAATATAACATGATCACCAATGTCATAGAAATAATCAATGGGTTCATCCTATAGGAATTGAGATGTGGCATTCAAAAAATTAATGCCAAAATACTTCTCATCAAACCATACATTTCACTTAATAATGATTTGTCATTTAACTGGATCAAATAATTGATAGGATTTTGACTCTTCTGAGTAGGTCGTCATGATGCAAGCATAAATCTTTACATCCAGCTTCTTTCTTCAATCATCAAGATTGTGAGCCAAGGAAACACATCCAAGCACATAGGGGTCACTGATTGAAGGATTCTTACCATACCATCATTCCAATGGAGTCATGGAAGGAACAACTCTAGATGAGATGTGATTGAGTAGATAATTTGAAAATTATATTGCTTCAACCCAGAAGCAAGAAGGAAGATCCTTAGCCTGGGAAATACATCTTTCCATTTTTAATAACGTCCGTTTATTTCATTCTTTGACTCCATAATCACCACTATTTTATGGTCTCAAGCATTTGATGGGTTGGCCACATTGCTTCTCAACAAAGGTCTAAAACTACTTGAAATTCTCAAAGATAAGGTTCTTAGTTTTTAGGAAAAATACCCATGTGAAACGAGGGGCATCATCCATGAAATTCAAAGTATATATTGCACCTTCCAGTGAAGGTATATCGATGAAAAATACATCATTGTGAACTAGTTTGAGTAGGTTATGTGCTCACCATGCTTTTCCAATGTCGAATGATTCCTGATGATGATTCCTAGGAACACAACTCTTCAAGACTCCTTCAGGGGGAACACTTTTGGCAGGCCATAAACCATATTCTGAGTTTCTATTGCTTGTAGACTTTGGAAATTCAAGTGTTTGAGTCACTCATGCCAAATTCAACTTCACTCATTGGTGTGAGAAACAAGTGTAGGTTTGGGTTCAGGTTGATTCATGTCATGTAACTTGTACAAATTTTATTTTGGGTGAAGAATCCCATCGATAACAATCGACTTACCTTTCTTCAAATCACAAACATATAACTGATCTTGCCAAAACTCCACAATATTACCTATCTATGTTAACTAAGAAACATACAAAATATTGGCACTAATATTTGGCACATGATGGACGTTGAAAATCTTCCCATATCGACAGGAATAATCATGTTAACCAGCAACATCCAAAGAAAAATCATCAACAACGTTGATTTTCCTCTCCTTAGTTTCATCCAACCACGTGAAGAAAGAGGCATCCTTATCCATGTTATGAGTGTACCTAGATTTGAATACCCATTCGTTCTACTCGGAATGAGACATGAAGGATTGATAAGTTCCAACTTGGAAGGTGAAATTATTAGCAAGTTGGTGTACAACGGACATGTATCCTTCAAGGAGTTTAATATTATCATCTAAACCATGTCTCTTCTTATAGAATACTTTCTCCACATGTTCAGTATTTCCATAGTATTGACATGTCTTCTTCTTTTGAATTAGTTGTGGTGCCTTTACCTGTACCTAAGGTTTTTTGTTGTATTATGCAATTTTTTGAGTAGAGGCATCAAACCGTACTCTATCCCTAGAATCCATATTTCCCTTTCCCTTGAGAAAGTAGGCCTGGTGTTTACTAACAAAATTTCCTTCTAAAATCATTCTGTGTTGATCAGTATTGAAAATACCACAAAAAACTTCAAAGGTGAAATCCTTACGACCTTCCTTGAGTTATTTCCATTTGGTGCATAGATTTGACACAAACACATCAAATGTTGTTCTCAAGTTCAATAGGACTAGCTCAATGACTTGTCCATCCTTCTTCTAATAGTTTTTTCCATATTTTCCCAATTTCAACTAGAGTTCTTTAACACATGACAAATAGTCCTCCATTTTGTCAAAAGAATGGGGATTGAGAGAGATCAACTCTTTCTCCAACTCCATGACGTTTATTTTGTCTACCCAATTGAAGAACAACTTCATATTATTCCATACGTAATGAGGATAGTCCATTCCACTGAGGTGAAATCAAATCTTCCATGAGTTGTAGGTTGTGATGACTCCTACAACATCATCCTTCTTGCCATCAAACACGAACTTCGCCTCATCGTATGTTGGATCTGGAATCACAACCTTTGTATATTTCCACAGTCCTTTTATCTTCAGTAGGGTTTCCATATCTAGTTCTCATACTACATAATTTGATCTGTTCATAACAACAAGATCAATATTTGAAGTAGTCTTCAATAACTAGAGAGAAACTGGTGTATTCCAATAATTTCCAATGAAAAAACAACCAGCCTGGTGTCAATAATATTTTCATATAACAAGGTGATGTTTTGAACCATTGGCTCTGATACGATGTTGGGGGATAGGGTGGACCATGACATGAAAAAGAAAGGAGAGTATTGCATATAATTGAAGAGGAAAAAAAAATGAAGATAAAGGGTGGAATCTAAAGACACTGTTACAACAATTGATTAGGGTGCACAGTGATCAAAACATCACAGTGCATGTTGGATATCTATTGCATTATCATCGTGATAATAATGGCCCAATAGGTTTTCATTTTGTAGCCTCAAGTTTTAACCGATTTCCATAGAATCTGGAACATCTCATCCACATGTAACTATCAATTGTTGAAGTTGAATTTTTTAAATACACTTTGTCTATTTGGCTCCACATGGATGTTTATGCAGGAGCATCACCAACAACCAAGCGAGTGTGAAAGCAGAAGCCAACTGGGAAAAGTGCAACACACATTTACCATGTTTTGAAATGTTTTTGAAAAATTAATTAGTGGATATTAATGTAGTAGCTAGAAGTGTACTTGCATATATACTAGGCTATTGTAAACAGATCATGAGCAATTTTCTCTCATCTATCAATGTAAAAGGCATTTAATCCCAATTAATGAAAGTAGGTAGATTTGAATTATAGCTTAGACAATTTAGAAGAGAAGGAGGGAAAACGGATATAGACACCCTCGTCTTTGTATTATGATATTCATTAGAACATTAGCATAGAGCTGTAGCAGAGAGTTGTAGAGAAAAACCCATGTACAGGAGCTTGAATTAATATAAGAAGCTTTGAATCAGATTTCATGGTGTTATGATGTTTTCTGTTTATACATGGTGAATGGTATGCATATGGTTGTTTTATTCTCTCTGTTATGCATTTTTTATGAGGCTATGCTATGTATGTATGATTTCATGATGAATGTTTGAAGTCTGAGAGAGAGAGAGAGAATGAGTTTCAATTGTTTCTCTTCCCAAGTGAGAGAAGTTCCCACAAGGAGTGTAATGAAACATCCACAAGGAGTGTGTTGACAAGGTTTCAGAGTTTATCTTTGAAAGCTCAGGAGGGATACCATTGTTCTCATTCCAGCAAAAGTCTAAGTGAAGCACAAGAGTCATGCAAGGTGTGCGCAGGCTAGTTGAAGCCTTAGAACTTATCAACTAAGTTTGAAGAGAGAAACATTGTTGTTGCAGAAGGTGCACAAAGTCGAAGAATCAAATACTTTGAAGTATTTGAAAGATTTCCACAATGAGTGCATGCAAGAGTCCTTCTAAGACTCAAGTTTGTAAGTAAAAGATCATAAGGGTTACTGCCTTTGAAATGTTAAAAGGGATATGGAGTGAAGTCGCTTTACAGATTCCAAGCTCATATAAGGAACACTGATTCATTTCACAGAAGTCTTTAAGGAAGAAACGAGCGGTTTAAATTCTCTTTGGAGAACTCGCAAAGTTGCGAGGATTGTGGGATTGTTTAAATTATGTGTTGGATGAATCCACCCTTCGGGAGGTAAGATTCAACATGGACCGTTGATCATGGTAGTGGAGCCATCAGGATCATTCTGACAAATCAAAGTTTGTAAGTCCGTAGTGCGAGCCAAAACCTTTGGTTGCTCGAACTCCCGAAGATCGAACTAGATTATAGCGTGTGAAGTCAAGGAGTAGAACTTTTGGAAATTTGAAAGTTTGGATTTTGGTATTTTGGAGGTCCTATTGACAAGGAGTCGGGACATAGTGGAGAAAAAATCCTGAAGTCATCAGTTGTGACAGGACATTGACTTGAATTTTGGAATTTGGGGTTTAGAAGTGGTAGAGGGACAGCAATTGAAGGCTTGTTAAAGTCCCAAAAGCCAGCAAGCTAAAGTGGACAGGTGGTGTGTTTTCGTTAAAAAATTGGAGTCAATATTCGTCTACCATTTTAGGGTTTGGGGTTTGGAGAGTCAAGAAGCCTCGCGTCAGGATTCGCGAAATCGTGAAGTCTGAAACCCAGAAAAGGTGAAAAGTCTTATTGGGGAGCCAACCTTTGTTGAATGCATCGGGGTTTGGTATTTCGGCACTTTCGAAGACAAGGGGTCAGGTTTCTTTGTTCCGAAATTCCCAAAGCTGCAAAATGTGATACAGTTGTGGAGGAGAACCTGGCCAAATATTTCGGCATTTTGGCAAGTTGAAAAGCTGAAAACCTCAACAAAAAGAATCATGATATAATGAAACCCGAAATCCCGATTTGGCGAAGGGCACAAATTTATTTTGGTCATGAGATTTGGGTGATGCCTTGTATTTGATCACATGAGCGCACTCGTAAGGACCTGTGGAAAGCACCGTTGTGTTTGTGGGATTCCGAGTGAGGGAACCGAAGAGTCAATTTGACTCAAGAGGTAGAATTAGAATGATCCTGCGCGGATCTCGGCCCAAGGGTTCAGGGGTCTGCACCAATTGGGGTATCAAAGCACATAACAAATTTCTTTTCTTTCTGTAGCAAAGAGAAGGGGGAAAATTTTACATCTATGCTGCCAAGAAGAAGAGACCGGAGATTACCTGATCCAGCAGAGGAAAGAGAAATGTCGAGAAGAAGAGATAGGCAAATACCTGATCTGGTAGGAGAAAGAGACATGCGTGAATTACGTGCGAGAATGGATGCTATGGAGATAGCACAGAGGCGCACTGTCGATGTTGGGGATATTAGTGAGGATGAAAGTTAAAATGAAGCTGGAAATGAAGAAGTTGCAGTCGAGGATGTTGCAGAAGAACGATTATTTAGGGTTGTTGCAAGGATAGGTGCCAGAGCAAAAATGGGCATTCCAGTGTATGAGGGAAACCTGGATGTTGAAGAGCTTCTTGACTGGATTAGATCTCTAGATAAATACTTTGACTATGAGGATGTCGAGGAAGACAAGAAGGTCAAACATGTTGTTAATAGAATTAAAGGGCATGCAACACTATGGTGGGATGAACTGCAAGCTGACAGACGTTGCAAAGGCAAGCATAAAATCAAGAGTTGGGATAGAATGGTTGCAAAGATGAAAGCAAAATTTATACCCAGGGATTATCAAATCACTCTATTTTGGAGGATGCAAAATTTGAGACAGAAGTTGATGTCAATGAAAGAATACACTGAAGAATTCTACAAGATAAACATCAGAGCAGGTCATTGGGAAAGCAATGATGAAAAGGTTGCCAGATACATGAATGGTCTGCGATATGACATTCAAGATGAGATGAACATGATAACCCTTTGAAATGTCTAGGATTCTTATCAGATGGCTCTTAAAGTTGAAGAGAAGCTGAGCCGAAAGCAAGGTCAAAGAGGCCGGGGTAGAAGTCAAGCTAGAGGCAAAACAATTGCCCAAGATAGGACTCAAAAATCTAAGGAAGAAGGGAAGAAACCTCAACCTCAACCTGAGAGAGGGGGAAGCTCATAGGGAAGAAAGTATGATGATAGAAACACTTCTCCTTGAGCCAGAGGAAGAGGAAGAGGTAGAGGTGGTGAAGTAAAATGCTTTGTTTGTGGAAATATCGGACATAAATCCTATGAGTGTCCAGATAAGAAAAAAAATGGTGGTGAAACTCACATTTCTAAAGTTCAAGGACAGAATTTTGAGGCAGAAGATGTTGAGGGTGGAAGATCCTTGATGATGAGGAAAGTTCTCTTAACGCCAGAGAAAGAGGTAGAGAACCCAGCCCAAAGAAACAGTCTGTTTCAGACTTCTTTCAAAACTAAAGATGGAGTATGCAAACTCATAGTGGATAGTGGTAGCATAGATAATCTCATATCTACAGAGATGGTAGAAAAGCTAGAGTTGTAGACTGTTGTACATCCAAACCCATACAGAGTTTTGTGGCTACAAAAAGGACATCTAGTAAATGTCACTAAACAATGTTTACTTGAATTTAAAATAGGAGGATATAAGGGTGAAATATTATGTGATGTCATTCCCATGGATGTTTGTCATCTATTGTTGGGTAGACCATGGCAATATGTCAAAAATGTGATTCATGATGGGAGAAAGAACACATACACCCTGGAGAAGAATGGGAGGATGCACATGTTGTTGCCCATTATGGATAAAGAAGTGAAACTAGAGGTGAGCAACATTGTTCTTCTCATGAGTGGGAAGGAACTTCTTAATGAGGTTAAGAAGAAGGAAGACACACAATTTATTATGGTCAGGAAGCCTAGAATTGTTTTGACCAGTACAAGAATGGATGATTTATTAGAGGAAATCTAGAAGTTGCTGGAAGAGTTCGCTGATATAGTAGTGGATGAACTACCTTGTTCGTTGCCACCGATCAGGAGTATAAGCCATCACATTGATATTATACCTGGAGCTAGTCTACCAAACAAAGCAGCATACAGGTTGATGTTGTAGGAAAATGAGGAAGTCAAGAGACAAGTCCAAGACTTAATGGACAAAGGATTGATTTGAGAGGGCTGGAGTCCATGCATTGTTCAAACAGTGCTCATCCCAAAGAAAGATGGGGGCTGGAGAATGTGTACAGACTCAAGGGAAATCAATAAGATTACCATCAGATGTAGATTTCCATTACCAATGATGGACGATTTAATGGATTGCTTGAGTGGAGCCAAGTTTTTTTCAAAGATTGATTTGAAAAGCGGGTATCATCAAATTCATATGAGGGAAGGTGATGAATGGAAGACAACATTCAAGACAAATGAAGGGATATATGAATGGATTTTCATGACATTTGGCTTAACGAATGCACCCAGTACTTTCATGAGATTGATGAATGAAGTCCTGAAGGATTTCATATTAAAATTCGTCATTGTATATCTTGACGATATATTCATTTTCAATAAACCAGAAGCAAAGCACTTAAAACATTTAGATGCAGTAATGAGGACATTACAGCAAGAGAAATTGTTGATAAACATGAAGAAATCATCATTTATGAGGACATAACTCATTTATTTGGTTTTTGTTTTCTCTGCAAATGAGATGAAAATGGACCCGAAAAAAGTTAATGCAATTAAGAATTGGCCATCACCGAAAGGTGTGTTTGAAGTTCGAAGCTTCCATGGTTTGGCTAGTTTCTATATGAAATTTATCCAAAATTTCAGTGGGATTAGCACACCAACAATGGATACGGTGAAGAAAAGACATAAATCTTTTCAGTGGAAAGAGGAAGTAGAGAAAAGTTTCAATCTGCTGAAGAAGAAGATCACGGAGCAGACAATTTTAGTTTTGCCAGATTTCAGCAAGACATTCTAGGTCAAGTGTGATTGGACTGGATTTTCAATTGGAGTGGTCTTGAGCCAAGACGACAGGCCAATCACATATTTCAGTGAGAAACTAAATGAAGCGAAAATCAAGTACTCAACATATGACAGAGAATTTTATGCAGTCATACAAGCACTGAAGAAATGGAGACATTATTTGGTTCCTAAAGACTTTGTTTTGTACAGTGATAATCATGCTTTACAATTCGTGACTCAATAGGAGAAGTTGAATCAAAAGCATGCTAAATGGGTTGAATAAGAATTTTACTTTTGTGATTAAGAATATTTCTGGAACTGCTAACAAAGTTGTTGATGCTTTCAGTAGTAAATGTTTGCTTATGCAGGAATTCAGAGTCAAGAATTTGTGTTTTGATAACCTCAAAGAAATGTACAAGGATGACCCAGATTTTAAGGAAGCGTATGAGGCATATGAGAATCCAGTTCTCAGGGAAAGAAGCCAATGGACCGAATATATGATCCAAGATGGATTATTATTCAGGGGAAATGAGCTATGTATTCCAAAATGCTCCAGGATGGAGAAACTACTAAAGTCAAAACACAGTGGAGGATTGGCCAGACACTTCGATCATGATAAGACGTTCTCAAAATTGAATGGCTCACATTTTTGGCTAGGGATGAGGACAGATGTTAAGAAATTTGTGGACAGGTGCAGAATTTGTCAGCACACGAAAGGAAAAAGGCATAAAACAAGGTTATACCAACCATTACCCATACCAGAAAGGTCGTGGGACGTAGTGAGCATGGATTTCATATTGGAACCACCAAGGACATAGAGAGGACATCATTCAATCTTTGCAGTGGTGGACAAATTTTCAAAGATGGCACATTTCATACCATGCCAGAAAACCAGTGACACAACTCATATTGCGAACCTGTTTTTCAAGGAAGTTGTCAAACTTCACGGCTTGCCAAGGAGTATTGTTTCTTATGAAGATACCAAGTTTGTAGGACATTTCTGGAGGAATTTATGGAATAAGCTAGGGAAAAGTTTGTCTTTTAGCTCATCGTATTATCCTCAGACGAATGGACAGACCTAAGTTGTGAACAAAATCCTGGGAGATTTGCTGAGGAGCCTAGTGACTGAACACCACAGTCAGTGGGATCACATTCTGCCCCAGGCAGAATTTTCTTACAATGATTCACTCAACAGAAGAACAGGGTAGAGTCCATTCCAAATTATATATGGAATGCAACCAAGACGAGTTTCTGAATTGAAAGATTTGGGACAAAATGAATTCAGGAGTGCTAGTGCAGAGGACTTTGTAAACGGAATGAAGGATCTTCATAGCCAAATTAAGGAGCGACTGCAAAGTTCAAACCAAGAGTACAAGCAGAGAGTAGATCAACAAAGGCGAGAACTTCAATTTGAAGTTGGTGATATGATTCTTGCACATCTGAGGAAGGAGAGGTTCCCAAGAGGAACATATAACAAACTGAAGATGAAAAGGATTGGACCATGCAAGGTCATAAAGAAATTTGGGGCAAACGCATATGAGATTGAATTACCCGATGGGATAGGAATTTCACTAATATTCAATGTTGTGGATTTGAACCCTTACAGAGCTGAAGAAACAGGAGCAGAGGAAAAACATAAAGAGATTCAATGGACAAAACAAATGCCTGTAGCTGAAAAGCCACGAAAAATGTCTTTTTGGATGCAATAATGTTTAGCAGTACATTGTTTTTGGATGTGATATGGTTTCTCAGATGAGGTCCAATACATGTTCCACATGGTTTGTAATTGAAGTATGATACATGGAAATTAAGCTAAGTTTCAACACATGGTAAATCAATTGAGGTTTGAGATATGGTAACAGGTTACCTTTTCTTCCCGTTATATGATGCGTACACCCTCAAAGCATGCCTCAGGTGCCACCTAGCACATGTTTTGTCATATTCATCCTCCACCTATTATATTATCATCTTATAATGATTTATCACCCTGGTATAATACAAAAGATAAAAGTTGATGTAGGATGAATAATAGAAAACATGTGTTGAGATGACACATGAAGTCGTATAGTCATTCATCACCTTGGTATAAGACAAAATATAAAAGGTCACTGAGGATTAATAAGACAAAACATGTGTTAATATGATACATGAGGTATGATTTAAGGGTATATGCATTACATAGGGGAGAATAAAGTAACATGTTACCACATCTCAAACCTCATTTGATTTACCGTGTTATTGAAACTTACCTTATTCACCATGTATCACCATTCAAACATAAACCTTGTGACATGTCTCAAACCTCTTCCAAAATATTGTGTGAAACCATATCACATTCAAATAAAATTTCTAGTGAGATAAAACATATATGATTTAAGTATGATTTAAGAGTATATGCATTACATAGGGGAGAATAAAATAACATGTTACCACATATCAAACCTCATTTGATTTACCATGTTATCGAAACTTATCTTATTCACAATGTATCACCATTCAAACATAAACCTTGTATGACATGTCTTGAACCTCTTCTAAAATATTGTGTGAAACCATATCACATCCAAATACAATTTCTAGTGTGATAAAATGTATCAAGCTCAAAAATTTTATCATATCCAAAATGTGTATCACATCCTAAGTTAAGTATTGTAAGACATGTATCATGTTATACTTTAAATCTCATCTGAAATGTGATTCGCACCTAAAAAATTTACATGTGATACAATGTTGTACATAAAAATTTTTCATGTAATACCATGTCACACATAAAAAAAAATAGGTGCAATACCATGAGGAGTATTTCATAAAAAAAGTTTTAAGATATGTAAAAAAAACAAAACCTAACGACTTGTACTTACTTGTACTTGTACACAAGACAAAAAGAATGCAATGTCACACATAAGAAAATTTAGGTGCAACACTGTGAGGAGGAAAAGAAGTTTTAAGATATGTAAAAAAAAACAAGGCCCAATGACTTGTACTTACTTGTACTTGTACATAAGACAAAAAAAATGCAATGTCACACATAAAAAAAATTAGGTGCAATACCGTGAGGAGGAAAAGAAGTTTTAAGATATGTAAACAAAACAAAACCCAATAACTTGTACATAAGAAAAAAATGATGCAAAATTTTCAAAGCGTGTGCATAAAGTGCCAACACTTGAGGTCTATTTAATGCACATAAGGCATGTTTAAAGGTACATATTTTTTTTTTGAAGGAGGTCATAAAATACGTGCCATCTGATACACTTCAAGATTATACAATGTGCACCTAAATTTATGTTTCATGCAACACATTCCATGGCCTATAGATAATGTTGCTCCACAAGGATAACTGTTGCACCACAAGGATAACCATATGCGTGTGATACATACATTGTCACAATTCCAAGACAATCATGTGAGCACAATACATTACAATTTCAATGCCATGTAACACCACCAAAAAATTGTTTGAGTATGATACAATTAAAACAATTGTTAAACCAAGGGTTATGAAAAGTGAATAAGACAATATCATTGGCTGGCATGCATAAGACACAAGGCATATTGCACCCAATGTTAACACATGTGAGATGTAGCACATAATGTGAAAGCTAAATTTGGTATTTTTACCATTATGTTTTACCTAAACTCCATTTTTTGCACTCTTTATATTGTTGGAAAGGTAATTTTGGGCTCTACAACTTCTGTGATATAAGTTTTAAGAGATTCCCTACCATTTGTTCCATATTTTCAAAATTGAATATGGACACACTATGAATAACATGGAAAATTGATAACACGTCGTTTATGTTGTGGTGTCCACAAAATCTTTCCATATTTTCAAAATTGAATATGGACACACTATGAATAACATGGAAACTTGATAACACATCATTTATGTTGTGGTGTCCACAATATCTTTATCAGTGAGACTAGAGATCAAACTTGGTGATGTAGACTCAAACTCCTTATTGAGTTTCCAATTATATTATTTATGTTAAATGCATTTTTTTCCAATGTACAGCTTGAAGTTATGTATATTTCCAACTTACATATGTTATGACAACGAATTCCAAGTACTAATAATGAAAAAATAATATACATTTTAATCTGAAAACATTATGTATGAAGGAGTGAAAAAAATAAACAAAATCTATAAACATTATGGTGAGGACGACCCACAAATATACAACAATGGCTCTGTGATTGTTATCTACAGAAACAAAAATGGCATACCAACAGATGAGATGAGAAATGATCAGATGTGAATCCCAAATAAAAAGTAATAAAAATATATAGCGCAAAGTTGGAATTGTGGAAGACTACATAAATCTATTCATGAACATATAACACCTCTAAAAAGAAATTTTAGATATGAAAGAAAATTTGGCAATCAACCTATATTTTTCAAGAGGAAACTAGATTCCATTGGATTGATGATATTGAAATATCATAAGCCTCCAAATTAATGTATCAAGACTTCATGATTTCATATTTTAATCTCTTCGTGATGGTATCAGCTCAAATAAAAAAGGATAAAGTGTATATTTAAAGTAAGCCATGGATTTTCCTTATATGCAATTTCTGAGCAAAGAAGAAACAACACTTGTGGTGTGAAAGTCAATGATTATAATGCATGATGTGAAGTAGTGTTGAAAGTCATGTTAGCTTCCAATTACCAAGGGACCAAATTTGAAGGTGTAAGTGTACATGATGTAGGAAATTGTAATTTATGAATATTTTTATTGTAAATATGTACCCATCATCCTATTTAGGATAAACACAAAAAATTTTAAGCAGAAAGCAAACATTCAAGGAGGAGGTTCAAGACAAGAGTCAAAGAGGTATCGTAATAAATAGAGTCAGGTATTGTAATAAATAATGTCACTTGATTCAAGATAAAGGTTTTTGGCTCTTAGATTTTTCTTGTACTAGTACTAGACTTTTAATGAGGAGAAGCCATTTTTTGGCCAGACTATTTTTTGAAGAACTTTGATTATGATATGTACCTGTTGTGGACTATTATGTTTCTTTTACTTAGCACTATTTTTTGAACAACTTTGATTCTGATGTGTACTTATTGTGGACTATTATGTTTCTTTTACTTAGCACTAGAGTTGTGTAAGAATGTTTTTCACATGGTAGACTATTCTTATGTATGATTGTTGTATTCTAATTTATTTTTGTAGAATTTTTTGTCTTAACTTGTGAGCATATGATTGCAGAGGGTTTATTTAATGGTGGATTGTTTTAGGTTTGTAGTCATTTACTCATATTCTTGTCTTTATCCTCAAAAAAAAAATTCCCAGGTCATTGAAAGGAGGATGTTTAGTTCCATATTTTCTTTCTCGTTAATTGTAGTTTCATTTCAATGCATGAATTTTCATATTGTATTAGCTACATTTAATCATTTGGTTTATAAAACTATCAACGATGTGCCAAGCCATAGTTGGTAAACAAAAAAACTAGTAATGGATGTCGATATAAAATCTAAATGGGTTCCTTACTCCAAATGTTACAAGGTCTAATCAAGACTTCTCACCAGTGGTAGCTCTTGCCATTACCTAAGTTCATTTCAACCTGTCCAATATATTCTACCTACAACTTGAAGGGGTTGTTAAGCTCAATTTGTTCCTAGATCCTTGTACCATTTTGGGATGAATTTGCAGGACATCATCATCAAGTGTGATTGCGATCATCGAAGACAAAAGGTGGTAATAATTTATTTTCAATTAGAATGCCACTACAAAGAATAGTTGCAGTCATTAGAAGATAAGGCTACTAGTAAAAACTTTTGTTGGGGGGTGCCACTATCTTGGGTGGTTGTGATCACTAAGGCTAGAGGTAGTAGTAATACCCATGTATGTCAAGTTCCCATGGGTTTTTGTATTTTTGAAATTCCAGGGGCCTATCCACCATAGTAAGGTTAATATAGTAAGAATATGATTCTTGGTAGTCCTTTGGGATTTGTATAAGTTAATTGCAAAGGATTCCACCATCGAGTGTAGTTATGATTACCAAGATCTAGAGTGGAAGTATGATCCCTACAAACCATAACTTGTTGTAATTGGAATGAGTTATATATAATGAGTATTGTTATGTTACCTAATATTCCTCACCTATCTAGGGTGGAAGTATGATCCCTGTAAACCATAACTTGTGGTAATTGGAATGAGTTATATATAGTGAGTGTTGTTATGTTACCTAATATTCCTCACCTCATTGATATTGAGCCCTGATAAGGGGGGAATAGCTATTAATGTTAGGTGGACAATTGACCCTTCGATGCATTTTTTCCCATTCGTGGGATCTTTTTGAAGATTGGTTTGTGGGATACCAATCATGATTAAATCAAACACTTGGAATTTTTTGAACTAAAGGTTACATATATAAAAATTAACAATTTCACCCCCTCAACTTTAAAAATTGAGGTCTAATTTCACACCTTCATTGTTGTTTTCTTCATCATCTCTAGTTTTCATTACCACCTTGGTATCTAAATCATCTTTAATAGTGTCCTCCTAGATTATTATCCCTTTCATTACTACTAAATTAAAAATTTTACCCTTAACTTGGCATAATCCCACTTGGGCCTCTTCTTGAATCCTTTCTTATCTACACATAGACATATTACTAACATCTCTTTTATATGAAATCAAGAGTTTACTCCTATCTTGCAACCTCAATTTTTCTACTAGAATCTCTACATGCACATTCATTCAGAAGAAAAAAAACAGAATATGTTTGTGTTCCCAAGGAACCTCCTCTAGTGGTTCTCCCTCATCAAATTTGGATATGATGGTATCTACACCACCACCATCTCCTTCATCACTCTTCTTTACCATTTGAATGTATTTATTCTAATCCAAAGCATCTATTCTCAGCACCATTAGCTACAGTGTTTTCAAACCCTCATCTTACTCACAAGGCCTTCTTTTCTCCTTAAAAGTATTATTCTCACTATGATTAGGTCCAGTGTTTTCATAGCCTCATCATCCTCACAAGGCCTTCTTTTCTCCTTAAAAGTATTATTCTTAATAATGTTTTTTTCTTTACCTACCTTATTTGAATCTTTCTTTTGAAAATTTCCTTGTTCTACTTCCAAGGTTTCTAACCTATCTATTAACCTACTAAACTCATTAAAGGTCTCTTCCTCATAGAACCTTATTCTGTTAGTGCCCTCATAGAACTTTCTTCTTTTAGTTATCTAAACTTTGCACTTCTTTTGAATGTCATCACTACACTTCTAAATGTGAAATCTTCTCCCTTCATATTGCACATCTCTAACCAACTTGAATGTGAATTTTTTTCCCCTCTACTATATTTCTTCACCTGAACACTTTACAACAATTCTCCTTAGAGGATACTTTGCTAGAACTTGTGTCAATGTGTTTGCTTTTCTTATGAAACACATGATTTTTGGATAGAGCAATTGCTAAAGTATTGTCACAGAAAATAGGAGTTGGATCCTTTTCTGTATGTGACATATCTTTCAATATTATTCTCAGCCACACACCTTGACAGGAAGTTGAGGCAGCAATGACATACTCTACCTCTGCAGAAGATATTGAAACAATTGGCTGCTTCTTTGATGCCCATGAGATCAGGTTCGTGCCCAGTTGAAAAACATGTCCAGATGTGCTTTTCCTATCATTTAGGTTGCCTGCAAAATCACTGTCTGTGTAACCAGAAAGTTGATTACTATCAGATTTAGTGTACCATAAGCCGAAATTTAGAGTTCCTGCTACATATCTCAGAATTCGTTTCACCATTTTCCAATGAAAATCTTTGGGGGATTCCATGAATCTGGAAACAAGGCTGGCTACATACATAATGTCAGGCCTAGTTGTTGTAAGATACAACAAACTGCCTACTAAGATTTTGTACAGGGTAGAGTCCACTGTAGGACCTTCATCATTCTTGCTCAATTTTGTGCCTAGGGTTATGGGGGTTTCTGCTGGATTGCATCCTTCCATGCGAAATCTGTTGAGGATGTCTGTTGCATACTTTTGCTGACAGACAAAAATGCCTTTGGTTGATTCATGAACCTCAATCCCTAAAAAATATTTCATTATGCCAAGATATGTCATCTCAAACTCAGATTGCATGGCATGTTTAAAATTTGTTAACTCAAGATTTCCTCTATAGATCATGTCATCAACATATAAACATACAATCAAAACTTTACCATGCTTATCTATTTTGGTGTAAAGAGTTGTCTCATTTTGGCTTCTGCTGAAACCACTTTTGATCAGATAAGTGTCAATTCTGTTGTACCAAGCTCTTGGAGCTTGCTTTAAGCCATACAATGATTTATTCAACCGATATACTTTGGTTGGGTGCTCTTGGACTTCAAATCCAGGTGGTTGATCGACATAAACTTCTTCTTCTAGGAAACCATTCAGGAATGCTGACCTGACATCCATCTGGTATACTTTCCATTTGTGTTGGGCTACTATGGCCAATAGAGTCCTTACAGTGTCTAATCTTGCTACTGGAGAAATTTTTTCACCATAATCAGTACCTGGTTGTTGTGAGAATCCTTTGGCAACAAGTCTTGCCTTATGTTTTTTGATCTGCCCTTTTTCATTGAGTTTAGTTTTGTAAACCCACTTGACACCAATACTTTTCTTGTGACTTGGCAAATCAACAAGATCCCATGTCTTATTCTTCTCAATGGAGTCAATTTCTTGGTTCATGGCTTGAACCCAATGTGNATTTCTTGGTTCATGGCTTGAACCCAATGTGGCTCCTTAGCTGCTTCCTTAAAGGATGTAGGTTGACATGACATTAAAGAAAAAAGATTGTGTTGTTCAAAGTCATCCAACTGCTGATGGATTTCTCCCAAACTTCGAGTTCTCTAATTTTGTGGTTCAGAGAATGATTTTCTGCTGGAAGTTGAGTTATCCTGAGAATTTTTAGGTTGTCTTTGTACCTGCAATCTTGGAAGAATAGTTTGAGGTACTTGCTGTTCTGAATTTTCTGCATTTTCAGAACTTGGCAGTAATGGATTTTCACTATCTATCTATTGATTTTCTGAATCATTCCAGAATTGATTTTCCAGAAATTTTACATCTTTGCTGAGAATTAGTTTCTTGGTGATTGGATTGTAAAGCCTGTAATATTTAGATGTTTCACTATATCGAGTGAAAATACATTTCTCACTTCTGTCATCAAGTTTTTTTCTTAATTTGGAAGGTATGTGAGTGTATTCTATGAATCCAAATGTCCTTAGATGTGCAACGTTTAGCTTTGTCCCACTCCATGCTTCTTGGGGAACTTTCATATTTAGACTTGTGGTTGGAGATCTATTCAAGAGATAAACTGAGCATGCTACTGCTTCAGCCCAAAACCTATTTGACAAACTTTTCTCTTTGAGAAGTGTTCTTTCCATATTCATTATTGTCTGATTTTTCCTTTCAGCCACTCCATTCTATTGTGGAGTATACCTGGTTGTTGTTTGCATGGTAATGCCTTGTGATTTGCAGAAATTTGCACATTCTCTGGAGTTGTATTCTCCTCCTCCATCTGACCTAAGTGCTTTGATATATTTGCCACTCTATTTTTCAGCTTCTGCCTTGAATTCTTTGAATTTTGCAAAAGTTTCAGACTTGTGTTTGAGAAAATAGATCCATATTTTTCTGCTGAAATCATCAATAAACGTTAGAAAGTAAAAGCTAACACCTATTGACTCTGTTTGCATTTGTCCACATAGGTCAGTGTGAACAAGTTCAAGATGTTGTTTGTCTTGATTTGATGACTATGGAAAACTAGTTCTCTTATGTTTTCCAAGTATGCAAGGATCACATGGGGGAATTTTCTCTTTAAAAATAGGAAGACCTTTGACCATGGAGTTCTTCTAAAGAAGACTTAGACTCTAAAATGGTAGATGTCCAAATGTTGTATGCCAAACCAGAGTTTCATTCAGGGTGGATGCACTCTGTGCATATGGTTGAATCAGATTTGCAGTTCTGAGGGTAAGGGGAAACATCCTATTCAGAGTCATATGAATTTCAGAAATCAATTTTCTGCTTCAGATTTTGTCATATATCTTGCAAGATGCTCCCTCAAAAAGTACCTTCTAGCCATGTTCAATGAGTTGTCCTACACTTAAAAAATTATGTTTCATATCTGGAACATGATAGACATTGTTTATGTCTTTCTTGACCTTTTGTTTAGTAAGAATAGGAACAGTTCCTTTTCCTTGAACCTTGACTAAGTAATCATTTCCAAGTGTAATATCATATGAGATTGAAGAATCAATGCATGAAAGTAATTCTTTGTTACCTGTCATGTGATTTCTACATCCACTATCCAGAAACCAGAGATCGTTAGGTTGTTGTTCAGTTTTGAGGCACGAAAGAAACATACCTCCTGAGTTGTCTCTCGTGTGCTTTGACACATTTTCTCTGCCTGAGAGCTGATCTACTTGCTTCTTCCTGCATTCAGATTCATAGTGCCCATACTTTTTGCAGTAATATCATTGTATACTTGATTTCTCATTTGATCTTCTCCCTCTGCCTCTTTGAGGCTGGAAATTCTGATGTTGATTTTGTTGTTTTTGTCTTTGACCGTGGAAATTTTGATTCAGATACTATTGTCTGTTACCTCCACTGGAGTGAGGGTTACTTTGATTGCTCCCTCTTCCTTGGTGACCACTTCTTATTCCTCTGCCTCTCCCTCTGCTAAAGGAGAATTGAGTTTTGAAAGCATTGGAGATCGACTCATCTGTGAGATGCAGTCCAGTCTCATGTGTCACCAGAGAACCAATTAGTTCATTTGTTAAAAAACTTGACAGATCCTTGGATTCAAGGATTGTTGTTACAATCATTTCGAATATCTTTGGTAACCTTCTGAGGATTTTCTCAACAATTCATTGATCAGTGATGGTTTCACCAGTCAATCTAATCTAGTTCACGATGCCCATGACTCTAGTCATGAACCGATCCACATTTTCAGACTCTGTCATCCTTAGAGTCTCGAATTGCGTCTGCAAGGTCTGCAATTTAACTGTTTTGACCCTGTTATTTCCTTGGTAGGAAGATTTAAGGATGTCCCAAGCCTATTTTGAAGTACCAGTGCCTGTGAATTTTGAAAAAATCGTGTCATCCATAGAATTTTGAATCCAAAATTTAGCTTTATTTTCTCTGTTTCTTTGAGTTGCCTGAGCAATTGTTTGTTGATTAGTCATGGTGGACAGGTCTGCTGAATCTGGTTCCACATATCCATGATCCACTGGATCCCGACACTCTTGTTATTGCAAGAAGGATTTCATCCGAAGAGACCAGAACTCATAGTTCTTTCCAAGAAGAATCTGACCCTGAGTTGGTCCTAAATTGCTAGACGATGCCATTCTTTTTTAATTTTTTTTTTTTTTTTTG
>SNQJ01S0006102.1:78047-90587 GCA_010110895.2 Picea sitchensis | reverse complement strand
AAAACACAAATTGCAGAAAAAAAATAGAGGGAAATTTTGTATTTACCTTTTTCTTTTGCTTAAACCCAAGTCCACTGCTAGCTTGCAGGTATTTCGGAACACTGTGTTGCAAGATTTGGTGAGTGTCGACGTCGCGAGTTTCTGGCTTCGCAAGATTTGACCTCGGGACTTTGTTGGACGAGTCCTCTGAACGCTTCAACTGTCGATTGCCGATGAGAGCTTATCGGCCTTGAATTGGCCTTTAGTCTCTATTCAATGTGACCGTGTGCCTTAATGTTAAAGCTGTATGGGATTTTCTGATTCTTTGTCATTCAATTTGCCGAAATGCGAAATTTTCCTTTGGACAAATCAACGGTCCAGATCTGTTGATGATTTGACGGTCCAGATCTTATGACCAGAACTCATAAGACCGCAGTCAAACCTCTTATCGGGAATCGGGGTTTCGAGAGTCGAAATGTATTGGACCTCTTGTCCACGGAATCCCCGATTTCTCGATTCTCGATTTCACGATGGATGACCTTTACTTTCGGGAAATTTATGATTGCTTTGATCTCCACCACGCATCCTCCTATATTGGACGATCCTGATTTCTCCTCGCGATTTCGCGATTTGATCTGTTCCAGATGTCTCGTCTCCAGGATCCATGATTTTCCGAATCGCGTAATGTCGATGGACTCTCCTATCGGGATTATTTTCGAAAGCCTTGGATTTACGCTACGCATTTCCACAAGATGGACGGTCCTCATCATTTCACGATTTCGTGACTTGTGACTCCAAAATCCTTGTCAACTGAGAACCCCAATTGCTAAGATGCTGATGGTTTCCTCGATGTCCGCCACGTTTCCAAATAAATGGACGGTTGTGATCTTATCACTATTTCGTGAATCACAATTTCATGACTTTCACCGTGGAGTGTCTTTCGTTAACAAGACCTCTGATATCCCGAACTCCGAAATGTTGATGGAGTGATGGCTTGGATCTACTGCCACCTGTCCTCTGAGATGGATGGCTCATAATCCTCTTAGGATTTTGTGATACATGATGTTGGGATTTCACGATTTTGCGTATCGGGGTTTTGGAGTGCAATTACCTTTGCTCATCCAACTCTCGATTCCCGATTTTGCGATCAGATCAGATCGACGGCTCATGATCTATCTCGATGCAATGGTCTAGATGATGTTGGGATTTCGCGACTTCTAAAGATGAAATTTCTCCTGTGCGCTCCAGAGGACTAAACCTCGTGCACCTTCTCGCTGATCCAACGGCTGTCGGTCCTCTGTGCAAAATCAGACGGCTGAAATTCTTTTTCCTTTTTCGTGCTCTCCTAGTCCCTTCTGAACTGGTTTCTTGCTCTGGATCCATTCGTAGGACGAATATTACGACCGCGACAGTTGTTCTTTGAAACTGAGACGCGTTCTTTGCTCCTTTGGAAGAAAGGTTCGTGAATCTTTCAAAGATTTGAAAGAATTTCACGAGTTCTCTGTCCTCTGCTACAATCTTTGGTAGATTTGAAGAATTCCTGCAATTCTTTTTAAACGCTTCTTCTTTCTTTAGCAATCTTCCACAAACTTGAACAAATGTCTGTGAAATCTTCAACGTTTCTGCCTTCTTAAGATCTTCTTCGTGAATTCTTTGATGATGATGATTCTTGAAAATTACAAGAATCTTTAAAGTTTCTTCTTCTGCACTCTCTTCGTCCTCAATCTTTCGAGCGTTGTACGCTCTACTTTGATGTGTGAGATTCTTACGCTTATCTTTTGAGCGTATGAACGGACAGTTTCCTCGTGGAAGTTTCCTGTGAGGATCTTTCGAGAGTATAATGGACAGCTCTCCAAGCCTTGTCAAAAGTCTGTGTCGGATGCTCTCAAGATCCGTGAAATCTCTGCGCTATTTGAGGATCGTGTTGCTCTCCAGCCTGTGTGAAGAGGCTTACTATTGTAGCTTTGATACCATGATAAATTCTGAAGCAAGAAATGCAGAGAGAAAAGAATAGAACAGTATATTGGAATGTATGAAGAAGAGAAGTACAATGCAAAGGGGGATGGCTGAGCTAAATAGGCTCAAGCAAAACAAGAAAAGAAAGTACCGCTGGCCAGGATAGCTAGTAGTGTACAGTCATCCTGTGCAAGTTAAATTATATTTAACAGATATGGCCTCCTTTTTGTAATGCACTTATATTCATCCTTCATAACGATGATTCTCCATTGGAATATTCCAAATACTGCATTGCAAAAAAATGAACGGAAGTCCCACGTAGATACAGGAAGCATATGAAAAACTCAGGAAACCCAATAGATTACTATGCAAATTTGTATTTAATATCGGAAGAAGACACAATGTTGTATATGAGAGTTAATATAATTAAAAATTTGCACTCTGCAGCAGAATATTTAATGTTGTTTATGTTCGGATATAAGTTGTCTAATCAAAAGGACTTTTAAATAAGATGGTATACATCTCAACATATACAACATTAAATGTCTAACCTGAAGGACTTTTAAATTTGATGGTATATATCTCAACATATACAACATTAAATGTTTTATTGTTGAGTGCATATTGATAACCGTCATTTGATATTAAGTCCAGGATCTACAATATTGATTTCAACATGAGTGTTTCCAGGTAGACTTGTTGAAGGAGAGCAACTCCAACATAGAAGGAATTGTTGGGTGGACGTTCTTTGAAAGTATACAAGAAAAGATAGACTTTTTGAAGGAGCGTAACTCCAACCAACACAAGAAGGAATTGTTGGGTGGACGTGCTTTGAAAGTATACAAGAAAAGTTGTAGAGATGAAAGGTGTAACTATTTAGGTGGATAGGTGTAACAAAATCTTATGATTTGTGGTGGAGGAAGGAATTGTTGGGTGGATGTGCTTTGAAAGTATATAAGAAAAGTTTTAGAGATGAAAGGTGTAAATATTTAAGTGGATAGATGTAACAAACTCTTATGATTTGTGGTGAAGGAGGAAGAGTCTCGTTACTAGATTTATAATTTTTTTTTCTTATTATGGACCAAGATCCTATCAAGGGGACCAATACCCTATCAAGAAACACTGGTCGATTGTTTTCTTTAAATCTAGTATTAAGACTCTTCCTCCACCTCAAATTATCAAGAAACACTGGTCGATTGTTTTCTTTAAATCTAGTATTAGGACTCTTCGTCCACCTCAAATTATAGAAGGTAAGACATAGAGTGACCATACCCAACCTTTGTATATGATATTATGTGAGCATAGAAAACTAGCTTCCTTTCTTGACTTGAATTTAACAATGTAGACTTTGATGATACAAAACAGCCCCTTGATCTTTCTTTTATATAGGAGGTTTGTTACGAAAATGTAGCTAGCAACAACTACATTAAGAATATTTTTTTTTTTTATCTCTGACTAATTTTCCCTTCTTGAATTTATCAAAGTAGGCTTAGCCCCTTACTTTGATGATACAAAACAACCCCTTGATCTTTCTTTTATATAGGAGGTTTGTTATGAAAATGTAACTAGCAACAACTAGATTAAGAATATTTTTTTTTTTATCTCTCACTAATTTTCCCTTCTTGAATTTATCAAAGTAGGCTTAGCCCACTTAGCTCTTTCTTTTATATAGGAGGTTTGTTATGAAAATGTAACCAATAAAAACCACATTAATAATATTGTGTTTGTATCTCTCACTAATTTTCCCTTCTTGAATTTATCAAAGTAGGCTTAGCCCCTTGGCTCTTTCTTATATATAGGAGGTTTGTTATGAAAATGTAACTAGCAACAACCACATTAATAATATCATGTGTTGTATGCCTGGATGGACTATTTTGCAAATTAATAATATTAATGTCTCTATATACATCCATAGATGTATATTTAGCCCATTAATAATGTTTTTTCTTGGAGTATGTGCTAAATATTTGCCAATCTAAATATATAAATACATTAATAATATTAATGTGGTTGTTGATAGTACACTATATTACACATTAATAATATTATGTTTGTATACATGGATGGACTATTTTGCAAATTAATAATATTAATGTGTCTATATACATCCATAGATGTGTAAGTCAGTCAATCCCATTCTCAGTCAAGCCATTGAATTATTTACTTTTTTCTCACAACAAAATCTAGATACAAACCCCAAATAGGTAAACAAACATTTTGGTCCCATTATGCAGGTTATACAATCTCCTAACACCATTGAAATTGATCCCAGCCATAGCGAAGAATAACAAAGCCAATCCATAGTGAACTTCTTAAAAGCTTGACCAACTGGGCAAGAACGATTTACAAGATGAATTGATTGACATTCTTTCTCACGCATCAAACCACGTCAAATGCGCCACATTTTCGTGCGTTTTAGAGCCACTTAAACCCCCTTAAGTTGTCATAGATGTATGTTTAGCACATTAATAATGTTTTTTTAGAGTATGTGCTAAATATTTTCCTATCTAAATATATAAATACATTAATAATATTAATGTGGTTATTGATAGTACACTATATTACACAGTAGAGAAATTTAGAAAGAAATTTGGAATAGCACACAATAAAAAAATTTAGAATACACAAATTTGATTTAGATGAGGTAGACATAGACCACATGGAGAAGGTAGAGATGAAATCGTGTGCAGGCAATGAGAGCAATTACACTTTAAATCCCTGTAATGCCTCATATTCTCACCTTAGGTAGTTAGAACATTGTTGTTTACTAATCTTAATAATTCAAAGTTTAGCATTTGTTTGGAGTCAGTTAGACTTGGTTAGACAATGAGATGTGTACCTCTAGACCTATTTGTATGTTACATGATATATGCTCATGACAAAGATAGTTATTTGATTATTTGAACATGAAAATTAAAAGGGGTAAGTTCGGTACATGTATACCAATTCAAGTCATGTTGTGAATGTATAATAGATGCAATGCATGATGTAAATAGGAATACATTTCTTAATTGAATGTCGATGCAAATATGGATTCTTATAGAATTTTGTGATGTATCACATCAATATGTGTTATTGGTGAACTAACCTACGGGATGATGAGCTATGTGATAGACAAATGACTATAGTATTGAAATTGTTGGGATGTCCCTAGACATCCTTGAAGATATTAGCCATGCTATAAGTTGTACTTACTCTTTAATTTATGATTCAAAATATTACTATGATCTATAGTAAATTATTGGTCTCTTCAGTGGTCAGTGATTCTGATGTGATGGTGTGGAGTGTCAAGAGAAACCTAAAGTGTGTGGGAGAGGCATTATTGAAGTCCACAGCTCCCTAGGCATTAATGATGGCTTGACACTAGTTGCACATTGGGGAAAGCTTGAGTGAGAGATGTTGACACTTCCGCTTTTGGGTTCTATCTGGAGTTAGGTTTATATAGTTGATGCTCCATCTTAATCCAATAGAGGAAAGGATAGGATGGAAGATGGAGTAGGTTAGGAAGGATCTTTGATGATAGTTGAGTACTCTTTGGGGTTAGAGATGCCACTATTGTTTACTCACTTGGTTCCTACCATGTTTAAAAACCATTTTATTTTATTTCCTAGTGATATTTTAAGTGTGACAATGAGTTATTGATGAATTGGTGTAATTTAGTTCGTTAAAATTATTAAATGCATTACTTGATCATTTGTCCTACATGTCTTGGTGATCATAGGAACTATGCACTGAGGCAATGATTGTTTATTGTAGGAACTATGCACTAGAGGCAATGATTGTTTATTGTTAGTACATGCATAAGATATGTGTCCTCTATCTACGCACACATACCCTACCCATGTATACTAGTATAAGTAATCAATGTATTAATTATTAAAATAAATTATTAACTATTTAATTGAATGCATATTGAATATGTAAATTATATTGCATACAAATATCTAGAAGCATTAAATACTTTCTTGACTTTGATAGATGGTGGGTGTGATGAATTAAATGAGCATGGTGGAGTGTTATGTACATTTTGTGGAAAATTATCAAATAACATTTATTATCTAGCATGAGAACAATGACTTTTATTTTATTTATTATTGTTTAATGCAAGTCATTTATATTTAGTTTTATTTTAATATTTTCCCAAAATATCTAGATAAGGAAGGTTGATGGATAGTAATGAGGGGGGAGTTGAGCAGACTTGGGGAAGTGTGTATGGAAACTTGATAAATAGGGAGAAAAAGTAGAAGGAGAGGGAGGAGGTTTGAGCATGATGAGGGGTGGTGACATTCTTGGAAGAGATCATTCTTGTGATAGTTTTCTTTGAGCATTTGTGCTTTGCTGTTCTTGGAGTCACGGGCACAGAGGGCCAAGAAACCGAAAGGTTTCTTGGAGCTAGGAATCCGGCTAGGCTCCTAGTTGGCAGGGAGGATTCCGTTGTTTCACTCTCGGCAAGCGGGAAAATAATACTTGGAAGCGCCCAGGACTACAGTACAACCGGTGAGCTTCGACAAGCTAAGGAAGAGGTATTTTTCAGTGATATTTTTTTATTGATATTTTGGGTATACTTATGTTTTAAGTTCTCAAATATTAAAGTTAGCCTACTACTTATTTCATCATGTTAATAGATTTATCATTGAGAAGATGTAGAAGAAATGTGCAAACAAAAAGAAATGAAATGATGTTAAAACAAAATTGTTAATGTGTAAGTATTTAAATAAATAGTTAATTGCTTAGCATCCTATGGATGGGTGATACAATCCCTTTCTCTATTGTGGAGGCATTCGTTTGACTGGCACTAACCAAACTACAAACATTTGGATCAATTTACTCAACATCTATGGTCTGTGTACTGATAGATAGTTCTTTTGGGAGCAGATTGAAGATGGGGTTTTTTGGAACTTGAAAACTTGATCATAGTTGGTGATCTAAATCTTACAACATCAGTGGGTGAAATCTAGGGGGCCTCTGCTGCTTAATACCTGCTAGCTGATTTTTTCTCTAATCTCTTAACAACTCATCACTTGGTTGATTTTTCCCTAGATCATCTAAACCCCACTTGGGGTAATGGGAGAATGGGTTTAAACTCTATTTCAAAGAGGCTAGATCACTTTCAACTTTCTGAGCATTTTATTACTTTGGTGGACAGGATTTGTAACTAGGTTAATATTCCTTTATTGTCCGACCATGCTCTAATTATCCTACAACTAGACCCTTCTATTCACAAGCTTGCTCTTCCTTTTAAGCTCAACTTGGGTTGGCTCACAGAGCCAGAATTCTCCTCTATTGTTTTTTTTGTCTGGAAGGATCCACTCTCTATGACGGAAGCTTGCATACAACACCGCATAGTGTGGAAATTAAAAGTACTAAAATGCTGAATTAAATTGTGGGTTGTCTCTTTTATATAGAAAAACACACATCAACTAGCTACCATGGACTCCGAAATTCAAGCTTTCATCACTACTGATTCCAGCGCGGGGTTTTTTGGAATCGACTGTCCCATTTTAAAAGACCTTGAAGCAGAGAGAAATCACCTTCTCCTACAGGACAAAAACACTTGGAGATAGTAGTGTAGAGAAAATTGGCTCAAGTCCAGAGATCTTAATACAAAATATTTTCATAAGTATGCAAGTGCTTGCAGGAGAAAAAGCACCATTTGGGAGATTAAAACTGAAGATGGAACAATCCACAAAGGCCAACCTTCTTTAACAAATGCATCTTTCAACCATTTCCAGCCTTTCTTTGAGAAGAACCCTTCTACTGATCTTCAATCACAAGTCTCGGTGGCTAGGCTTTTTCCACACACAATTTCGGGGGAAGATGCACTATTACTTGATAGGCCTTGCACATTACAAAAAGTTTCAGATGCGCTAAAATATTTTTCTAAGGACAAAATTCTAGGCCCTAATGGTTGGATAGTGGATTTCTATTTTCATTTATTCGATCTTGTCAGCCCAGATCTTCTAGATCTTGTGGAGGATACCAGGATTAAGGGAAAGGTCATAGGTTCTTTAAATTCGACTTTCCTCACTCTTATTCCAAAAGAAACTTCTCCAAAAACCTTTGGCAACTATAGGCCCATTTCTCTTTGCAGTCTTAGCTACAAACGTATCTCAAAGATTATAGCCACTAGAATCAAGCCCATACTCTCTAGTTTTATTTCGAAAGAACAATCAAGATTTCTAAAAGGGTGACAGATTCTAGATTCTATGATAACCACTCAAGAATGTTTACATAACATTAAAATTAAAAACTCTAAGGCTCTCATTCTTAAACTGGATCTTAAAAAGGCTTTTGATTGTATTGATTGGGACTTCCTTAAACTCATCGTTGGTTTCAACCAATTAATGGTCAAATGGATCATGGGCTGTGTTGTGAGAGAAAATATAGCCATCTTGGTCAATGGTGAACCCTCCTCCTTCTTTCGCATCGACAGAAGACTTAGGCAGGGTTGTCCCCTATCTCCACTTCTTTTTGTTCTGGTAATGGAAGCTTTAATTCTTCTTCTCAAAACTGGACAAGATGAGGGTAAGATCTCTGGGATTAAGGTATCTAGAAATATCAAGATTTTTCATCTGCTTTTTTTAGATGACGTCCTCATCATGTATAATGGCTCTCATAGGGATTGTATTGAAATTAAACATATCTTACACAAATTCTATAGTGCCACAGGCCTAATGATAAATTGGGAAAAATCCATGTTTCTTCATGCAAATCTTTAACTCCGTATCTTGGATCAGTTAAAACGTATTTTCCCCTACACTTTCTCTCCACTCTCCTTTGGACTCAATTACCTGGGCTATCACTTAAAATATGAATCCTATAAGCCTTCATACTGGAATTGGCTTCTTGCCAAAGTGGAAAAAATAATTGGGCATTGGTGTACAAGATGACTTTCTCTTGGTGGTCGATTCACCCTCATAAAATTTGTTCTTGAATGATAGGTTATATATTGGATGGCCCTAGCTTCCATTCCAGCCTCGGTCCTCTCAAAGCTTCAGAAGATGTTTTTCAACTTTGTCTAGTTGGGTTGCTCAGATCATCATCGAAAACACCTCTGTGGCTGGCATCTTCTGGAAAAACCAAAGAAAAAAGGAGGTTGGGGGATTCGAAACCTTCTTCTTTTCAGTGAAGCACTAGCACCCAACTCTCTCTAGCGTGCTCTATTTCTTCATGGCATCTGGCATTTAGTTATGATTGATAAATATCTCTGTCATCATACTGTCAGTGGTTGGCTTACTTTGAAGATGGTCATTCCCAGAACGACTTCATTCTTCTGGATAAATATTTCAAAATCAAAATCTCTTATCACCCATTGGCTCTCTTGGCATCCAGGTTCAGGGCATGTTATCACTATTGGCTAAGACAACATTCTCAGTTTGGACACAAAAACCATCTTATCTCAGCAACTGACAGAGCATCTTGACACCATAAATATTTGGTTCATGTTCCAAATGTGAGATCCTTCCTTTTCAGACTTCCTTCCTGATCGATGGATGACTTGGGCTTGCCTCGGCCTCAGCACAGACTTAGCATGCGAATGGGACTCCCATTGTTCGAATCTCACATAATCGGGCATCCAACTAACAAATTCGTCTGACCAAATTCAATGGATGGGTGGTGACCACTTAGGTAGGATATTTGTCCATAATTTATATGCTGTAATTTCAAATTCGATTTGTCTTACAAACGTCAGAGGCTGGAGGAACCAAAAATGGCTCTAGCGCATTCCCCTGAAGATCAAATTCTTCACCTAGTTGTTGACTGAATACAAACTCAACACTTGGGACAATATTTAAAAAAAAGGGATGGTTGGGGCCTAGCTTCTTCCATCTATGGAAATCTAATTCAAAATCAACAAACCATCTATTTATTAATTTCCCTTTTACTAGACAGGTCTAGGGAAAGATTAGTTTGATATTAAAATTTCAAATTATTTGTAATGGGATCTCGCTCCCAATTTGCTTTGAAAGATGGGCTCAAAAAGAAAAAAAACTCATGCATCTTCCTTCCCTTATTTTCTGGGCTACATGGCTAGAAAGGAACAATACAATATTCGAAAATGGGATACCCTCCATTAGTGCTATAGCATATAGATATCTTGGTATTTACAATGCTTGGAATGTTGCACATGCAAACAAGACTCTAAAACATCATTCATTGAAGGTTCCTACTTTAAAAGGAACACAATTTGGATGGTTTGATGGTGAAACGCACACAGATGGAACTCAGAGAGGAGCAGTTGGGGTGATCAAAACCACTCAAAATACCTTTTACAATTGGAATTTCAACTGTGGCCCTGGCACCAATACCAGGGAAAAACTACTAGGTGTCTGGGCCACTTTATTTTTGGCTTCCGGACTACACATTGAAGACCTACATATTCTTGGAAACTCTAGAATCATCATCGATTGGTTGAAAAATAGTGGAGATCTCCAAGAAATCTTGCACTTGTCTTGGAAGGATAGAATTAGATTGATACAATCTAGTTTCAAAAATCTCAATTACAACCACATTTAGCGAGAGCATAACAAATATGTTGATCAACTTTCAAAGATAGCGCTCAATAAAAAATTGGAAATCCTCACCTACAAAATATGGATAGATGGCCATGAGGGACCCTCCCATTTCTTAACTATCTTTTAAAATCTGTTTTGACAATCTCTTAAAGTGGGCTTACTATTTATGAAAGCTGGAAGTACAACATCTGCCATAGAAAACAATTTTCTTCTTGCAAATTCCAGCTCTGTTTTGCTTTCTCATTGACTTACAAGCAGCTCTCCGTACTTAGAAAGAGTAGTTTTTGCTATTGCTATCTAAAAGACTTATTTTGATGAAAGTTTATTATTTCACTCACTTTATGCTTTCAGCAGATCTTTCATAGCAGAGTTTTTAAATTTTTTATCAGAAAACAAAGTATATTAATATATAATTGAGAAATTTTCAATTTAGAAAAAGAATTACACATATTGGAGGATCAATAAGGATGACTTGGATGGGAAGCACATGATGAGAGTTGTCGAGAGAATGAATAAGTAAACTACAAAAGAAGAGATTTAAGCGGAAGTTAGACCGAGAAAGAGTCATCGTGACAAGTGCACGTTTGGGAAGCAACTCCAGACTAGATATTGCAATGGGATATTTAAATTCTGAGGAACACATTAACTACATTGCAGAGATTGAGAAGTATTTCTAGATCCCCTGTGGATTAATCTTTGCATATAGTAAGCTAAAATGATATGCCTAATTATGTTATACCAACCTTTAATTGGATAAGCAACCAGGAAGAAAGGAACATAAATTCTACGTATGGAATCTAAGCATGGTCATAGTAAGACAACTCTTTTGGATTTGTCCATCTCATATGACATTTGTCTAAGACGACATGGCATCTTGTAGTAATTTTTTTTGTCTGGAAACACAAAGTGCTTAAGAGGTTTCTAATCCCACAAAGTGGTTAATAGGTTTCCAATTATTGCTTTCCCAAAACCATTAAGAAGTATGTTGAAATCATGAATGCGCCAATCCATTCATGGCACCAATCTGTGTTTTCATGAGATTGTACAAAGAATGATTGGTTTTTTTATTGGGTGGGCTTGGAAAAAAAATGATTATTTCTTTTGGTTGTGCAGGGATAAGGGTTTCCCATTTATGATTCCAACTTAGTCTTTCATGATTTGGGGAAGAAATAATTGTGTGAATTAAGGATCACAATCCCACCATGGTTTTGGTTGAGCAATGATTGGAAGACTGAGCCCTCAATATTTTCATTTGTTGAGGTGGAGCCCTCCATCTTTTCATTCATTGAGAGCTTTAATATAGTTAAGGGGAAAATGATAGATTTAATACACTTATGTTGAGTTATAATAGTAAGTGATATGTACCATGGACACTCTCCTTTAAGAATCTATCTGATCGTATTGGTTAGGGTAAAAAAAACTCCATGGCAAGTGATCCAACATGCATGAGAATGCCCACAAATGCATGCCATAACTTCCTAAAATATTTTTGTAACCAATACTTCACATTCCTCAAGGAACCGCCCTATCTATAATCTCTAGGTCTCATCATGTTGGGTTACAAGCACCTTGTATATACATGGTTTAAATTCCATAAGGTTTACTACTTAACCTTTCCAGTCCCACTTTCATGTAAACAGAGTTAATAAATATCTCATTGCCTTCATTGATGAACAACACACATGAAATATAGTAGGTTTCATTTTAGATATTGCATGAACTCCAAGACTCTAGTTTGATTTATGTAGGCAGCTATCAAGTGTATATGGGATATCACCATCGCATACAAAATTTAACACTTTGGCATTGCAATGTATTTTTTAGAAAGGTTGAACAATCAATGCAGTGTAATTTTGGTCATTGGTGCATACTTGGGCTTTGAAAGTATAAAAATTCTTATCAAATTGAATATGCAATCTAAATAAAAACACATTGATTACATTGATTTTGTTAAGAACCAAACATCAATATAGCATAGAAAAACTTCAGGAAAGGTACTCAACGCCTTGAAAAAGAGATAATTTCAGATAATAAGCCTCTTCAAGGGGGCAACCTCCTTTTACCCCACTTAAATGTTCAAGTACAAGAT
>SNQJ01S0006102.1:61832-78037 GCA_010110895.2 Picea sitchensis | reverse complement strand
GATCCGTAGGATCTTTTAAATGACTATGGTTGAGTTTTAATTTTGCATGCGTTAATTAACCATTTGAGAAACTTAGTGAAAGAATGAGGAAAGAAGAGGAATTATAATAGCCATATACACATATGCAGATCTGAAATGACTAACAGATAGCAAACCATAAACACGCAGATTGATAACAAAGTTCTACACAACTTTTGCCTACGTCTCCGGGCCTTTTCTCTGTGGGGGAGGCTTCTTTATTTCTGTTTAAATGCTCAAAATTACATCACTGCAATGCCAAATGGATACAAGACTAATTTGGTATTGTTCTCCCAGATCTCTAGAACCCTGCAAAGAAAACGGCACGCAAAACGGACGTCCGAAGCTCCTAAAAATGGTTCGACAACGTCTCCTCCTCAATGGCTTCTATGCATCAAACTGACTTTGGCTTGGCTTTTCTCCAGCATAACTCTGCTCTGACTGACTTCCCATGGCCTCAAACAAGCTTGGTTTATATAGCCTTGAAGTTGGTTGCTCAGCTCCAACTTCCTCCAAGAATTTGGCCTCCAAAAATGCCCAATATCCCCCCAAAATGGAGAGAATCTATTAAAAATAGGCATAGTATTAATAAAAAAACCAATTTTTAATAACCAAAACCCACTTTATAACATAAATCAGGCATAAGCCCCACGAGCCCTGGGCACGCCCCTAGATTCTTGGTCATATGGGGCCTCCATATGGCCACGCGCCATGCTCTTCCAGTTTGCGCGCCCCCTGTATGCTGGCTCCCGGTCCCGTGGCAATGGCATGTGGCCCCGTGGCTTAACTGTTTAACCGTGTGCACCCAAAATAGGGATAGGCCCCCAGTTTATTGGCACATACATAGGACCACGGGGCCAGTGGTATAACCTCCCGCGTTTCCCTACTGGTTCTATGGTCTGGTCGTATGCCAATGAAAATGTCGAGGGCTGGGGCTAAGCCCCGGCCCTTTCCCCCCGCCAGCTCGAACCTTGTTTCAAAATAAATATAACCCGCGGCATTTACATAATAAGTAACACCCATAGGGCGGGCAGTAAGCCCGACCCTTTGAGTCCTTAGCCCGAAGAGGAGGTCGCGGGTTAGACCCTCAGTGACATGACAAAGTTTTACATAAAACCATTAGCCAATCATACGATGCCACGTGGCAGCCCGTGACTGGCCCATGTGGCACCTTAAAAACCAACCACAATTGACATGTGTCACACGATGATTGGTCGACATGCATGCCACATTAATTGCCGCATCATCTGTCGTACTGCCATGTCAACTTGCTGCATCAGCCTGCCACGTTAGTGGCTGACGTCACCAATGCCACATGTCACCCTTCTAGTGGTGACATGTGTCACTTATGGATTGGCCCAACTAGTGCCCAAATCGACTAAATCTGCCTGCCATGTGTCACTCCCTGAAGTTGCCAAGTGTTGCTATACGGACCTGCCACATGTAGCTATACAGACCTACCATGTGTCGTTGTATGGACGTGCCACGTCAACGTCCGTACAGACTGTATGGACTGCACAGTCAGCAATTTTTTTGTCTGTTTGACTTTTCAGACAGAATGCGATATCTTCTCCATATGGAGCCCATTTGACAAAGTAAATATACTGTCGAAATTAGGAAGACGAGACAGACACAATGGCATAGGTTTCGTTGCATTCCGAGCACTTTCATTTTTGAGCATTTTTCAAGCCCTATCAGGGTTCTGGATCCGATTTCAGATCACAAGTTGTTGTTAGATCTTGGAATATAATATGTTCTTAGTCACAATGGTACTAGTGTTTGGCCCAAATGTATGGTTGGTTGCCAATTTGTATTACTCTTCGAGATAATAGTCTTACAAGTGATGGAGAAGCATGGATAATTTGGTTTAGAAATGTAAGTTAGTTGCTACAATGAAGATTCATCGGTTGTAGTTAATTTGGTAGTGAACTTCCATTGTTCTCTCTAAAGAATCCAAGTGATGATGGGATACTTAATTCTTATTTGGGTTGGTGATATTGTAGTAGGAATGATAGAGATGTTGTTATGGATGTAGTGGAGATTTTTCTTAGAGTTTGGTTCAAAGGATGTTTGTGATAGTTCTTGTGGTTTTATTAATAAAAAAAGATGAATGAGAAGGAGCAAAGATACGAGCCACTCCTCCGACCACCGAGAGGGGGAGTGATGATGGGAGACTTAATTCTTATTTGGGTTGGTGATATTGTAGTATGAATGATAGAGATGTTGTTATGGATGTAGTGGAGAATTTTCTTAGAGTTTGGTTCAAAGGATGTTTGTGATAGTTCTTGTGATAACAGTAGAGATCATATCATTATGGAAAAATAAGGTAAAGTTTTTGTATCATATGAGTATGAAAAAATAAGGTAAAGTTTGTGTAGTGTGTTCAATAAAACTAGTGACTATATGGAAATGTGAATCACACCTTGCATTTGTAACAAGTCTAATATGGTATGTAACAAGTCTAATATGGTATGTATAATATGGTATGTATTGTTCCTTGAAAATTTTAACTAGTGATTATATGGAAATGTGAATCACACCTTGCATTTGTAACTAGTCTAATATGGTATGTATTGGTCCTTGAAAATTTTAAGTTGAGATCTTGTTGTCTAGAGTTTGTACTTAAGGGAAGTATCGTAATGGTACATAGGCCTTATTTCAAATCATGTTTGTATTGGTCCTTGAAAATTTTAGGTTGAGATCTTGTTGTCTAGAGTTTGTACTTAGGGAAGTATTGTAATGGTACTTAGGCGTTATTTCAAATCATGTACTTAAGGGATGTATTGTAATGGTACCTAGGCCTTATTTCAAATCATGTATGTATTGGTCCTTGAAAATTTGAAGTTGAGATCTTGTTGTCTAGAGTTTGTACTTAAGGGAAGTATTGTAATGGTACTTAGGCCTTATTTCAAATCATGGGATCAAATATGTAAATGGTATGTACTTGTATCCTTGTATGTAACATGTAAATGGAATATCATTATAGTTCCTAAATAGGCACACATACCTCTTTCCCATGTGTCCCTAATGATTTGGATAACTTGTTCGATATAGTGTAGAACCTCTATTATGGAGTTATTAAGATTTGCATAACTTGTTCGATATAGTGTAGAACCTCTATTATGGATTTATTAAGAACTTGGAGGAATGATTCATGTGTTGTCTAGGTACTATATGAGTGGACGAATTTAGTTATAGACTTTGGAAATTGCCTAGAAACTAGAATTTTTTGAGACATCCAATGGGAATTCATCAAGAAGTTTAATAAACCATGTACTTGAAAGACATCGTATTAGACTAATGGTTGCAATGACTAGGTACCCATGCATTTACACATGCACTTTGATGGAAGGTTGTTCCTTTATATGAAATTTTATAGTTTGATGATGTGTACATGATCAAAGTATGAGATGTAAGTGCCAAGTTGGACTAAATAGAGACTTTATCGATAGGAGGTTCTTCAATTCATGGTGAACCATGTGTTGTATAGGAGTAGATGTTGATTTATGTACTCATGGATACATAAATCAAGTTCTTTGTTACACCAGGCACATACATAACATTATGAATTTGTTTGATATTACCATTAGGTAGAATGACAGAAATTTTCCGACACCCTTTGATTTGATGACTTCTATCATCACCTAGGTAAATCTGTGCTCCTTCATTGATTTCCTTAAAATCTTCAAACCAATGCTTGTTCCCTGTCATTTTTTTTGATGCTCCTGAATCTACATACTAGATGTCTACATCAACATTCTCATCATGATCTGCCATGAACAATCTGAAATTCTGCACATGATTGTCATTCACGAGATGACCTACATGTCTTTTCTTCTTCTGCTATTCTTCATGATATTTTTTCTTCCTGCACTCCCTGCAAATATGACCCAGTTTTCCGCAATAAAAACATTTAGTTTCATAGTAGTTTCTATTCGAATGCATACCTTGGGTCTGATTCAGTCTTTTGTGTGAGTTTGCTCCATTTTGTTGTTTTGGACTTCCTTTCCCTTTGAAGAAGTTTTTCTTTGCCATGAATGCAAGATCGACACTCTGGGGCTTCAAAGTCGATCTTCTTTCTTCTTTCTACATCAGTATTCCTGTCAACTCTTCAAATTTCGGGATCTTCTCTCTCACATTTATCCTAGTGATAAACATTTGGTAATCATTAGTGACACCATTCATTGTAATGGTTACCAGATCTGTATCGTCAACTATATGACCAATGTCTGCCAATTTTTTCTTCAGATCCTTGATCCTTGATACGAATGAAGCAATTGTTTCATTCTCCTCCATATTCAAGGATAGGATATTACTCTTGAGAAACAGAAGATGATTTGAATTCTTGATCTCATACAACTCTTTCAGAATTCCCCAGATCTCGTTAGTTGTCTTACATTCTCTAATGTGTGGTATGATGCAGTCTTTCACTGACATCTTCAACAACATCCTTGCTTTACCTTCTCTCTTCTCCCAATCTAGGATTGATGATGATCCAGTCGTGGGCCTCGGCTCATCCCCATTCACAACCGTCCAAGAACTTTACACGTCTAGCAGAGTCTGCATCTTGAATTTCAAATTTTCATAATTGGAACCATCGAGCTTGTTATGCTCATTCAAGCATGCTTCGAACATATTGTTATTCATCTTGATGATTTAGAAGAAAAAAAAAATCGACAGGTAAAAGAAGATGTTAGATTTACCCCAAATCTATGACACAGACAGACCACTGATCTTCAGTGTTGTTTGATCTCGTAGCACACCTGTTGATCACCGTGGCTTCCTTCACAGCCTCCAGACAACCTTCTGTTCTCAGCCTATGTAGCCTTCTCCAAGATGTAGCCTTCTCTCGGAGCCTTTTTGTTGTTTACATGATCGTCGCAGATGTACATCTAATATCCAAGACTGTCAGAGATATACACCTAATATCTGAGACTATCGTCGATGTACACTGAAAACCTGCGACGGTTGAAAAATGAAATCCATGAGAAGTGTAGTAGTGCCATTGTTGTGCTTATCCACTCAAAACCTGTGATGATTTCGGTTTAGTCACACCCACCAAACAACGTACGGGTTCCTCAGCCCTGACGCTCTGATACCATGATAAAAATGGCATTTTTTGTATTAAATGAAATAAAATCCACTGGTCAGCTCTACGAAAAAGAGTCTGAACTAGGAGAGTTTGGCTCTACAAAACACTCTCCATTATTCATTCACATTACACATAAAATAGAAAACATGGTTTTAGGGAAGTTAGAACAATGTCCTAAAAAATAGAAACTAATTCCTATCCTGAGGTTACGTGAACCAACTCTACCTATTCTAGGATTTTCTCCATTATCTTCAACAATATGCACTATGAAGAATCCAATTGAGCAAAGTATATGACACTATTAGTAATTGTAAATGAATTTCCATGGACAAACCACATGTAAACATATGTCTTCTCATTTAATCCTTTCTATCTAATGTTGACTTTCCATGAAGGAACCAACATGTAATCATATCTTTTCATATGCATGTCATATCTTCTCGTTTAATATTTTGATTTTATCGGATACCTCTTATCCTTCTAGAAACTACCTACGTGAAAATTAAACGGATCCCATCGCTAGGAATGTATCCAATTAATATATATATAAAGTGAAGAGAGTACTTATATATCATTAAATCAATGTGTTTTTATTTAGATCACATATTCAATTTGATAAGAATTAAAATTTCATTGTGTATACCTTCAAAGCCAAAATATGCACCAATGGCCAAAATTACATTGCTAAACCTTTCTAAAAAATACAGTGCACTACCAAAGTGTTAAAATTTTGTATGTGATGGTGAGATCCCATATACACGTGATATCCAATATACACTTGATATATGCCTACATAATTCAAAATAGAGTCTAGGATTTCATGCAATATCTAAAATGAAACCTACTATTCTTAATGCGTGTTGTTCATCAATGAAGGCAATGAGATATCTATTAACTATGTCCTTTTATTTACATGAAAGTGGGATTGGAAACGTTACGTAGTAGACCTTATGGAATCTAAACCATGTATATACAAGGTGCCTGTAACCTAACATGATGAGACCTGAAGATTATAGATAGGGTGGTTCCTTGAGGAATGTGAAGTATTGGTTACAAAAATATTTTAGGAAGTTATGGCATGCATTTGTGGGCGTTCTCATGCATGTTGGATCACTTCCCATGAGTTTTTTTTTACCCTAACGAATACTATCAGATAGATTCTTAAAGGAGAGTGTCCATGGTACATATCACTTACTATTATAACTCAACATAAGTGTATCAAATCTATCATTTTCCCCTTAACTATATTAAACGTCTCATTGAATGAAAATATTGAGGGCTCAGTCCTCCAGTCTTCCAATCACTGCTCAACCAAAACCATGGTGGGATTGTGATCCTTAATTCACACAATTATTTCTTCCCCAAATCATGAAATACTAAGTTGGAATCATAAATGGGAAACCCTTATCCCCACCCAACCAAAAGAAATAAATGTTCTTTGTCGAAGCCCACCCAAAAAAAAACCAATCATTCTTTTTCCAATCTCATGAAATCATGGAATGGTGCCATGAATGGATTGGCCCATTCATGATTTCAACATACTTGTTAATGGTTTTTGGAAAGAAATAATTGGAAACCTATTAACCACTTTGTGGGATTAGAAACCTCTTAAGCACTTTGTGTTTCGAGCCAAAAAGAATACTACAAGATAACATGTCATCTTAGATAAATGTCATTTGAGATGGACAAATTGAAAAGAGTTGTCTTACTATGACCATGCTTCTATTCCATGCATAGAATTTATGTTCCTTTCTTCCAAGTTGCTTATCCAATTGAAGGTTGGCATATCATTTCACCTTACTATATGCAAAGCTTAATCTAGAGGGGATGTGTAAATACTTGTCAATCTTTGCAATGTAGTTAATGTGTTCCTCATAATTTAAATATCCCACCAGAATATCTAGTCTGGAGTTGTTTCCCAAACGTGCACTTGTCATGGTGACGTTTTTTTTGGTCTAACCTCCGCTTGAATCTCTTCTTTTGTAGTTTGCTTATCCATTCTCCCTACAACTCTCATCATGTGCTTCCCATGCAAATCATCGTTATTGATCCTCCAATATGTGTAATTTCTCTCATTGCCTGCACACAATTTCATCTTCTCCTTCTCCATGTCGTCTATGTCTACCTCATCCAAATCAAATTTCTCTATTGTGTGCTACTCCAAATTTCTCTCTAAATTTCTTTATTGTATGCTATTCCAAATTTCTCTCTAAATTTCTCTATTATGTTCTATAGTGTACTAACAACAACCACATTAATATCATTAATGTGTTTATATATTTAGATAGGAAATGTTTTTATATATTTAGATAGGAAATGTGTTTATATATTTAGATAGTGTATGCTATTCTAAATTTCTCTCTAAATTTCTCTATTGTGTGCTATAGTGTACTATCAACAACCACATTAATATTATTAATGTGTTTATATATTCAACAACCACATTAATATTATTAATGTGTTTATATATTCAGATAGGAAATGTGTTTATATATTTGTGTTTATATATTTAGATAGGGAAACAATTAACACATACACTAAGAAAAAACATTATTAATGAGCTAAATATACATCTATGGATGTATATAAAAAAACATTATTAATGAGCTAAATATACATCTATGGATGTATATAGACACATTAATATTATTTATTTGCTATATAGTCCATCTATCTATAAAACACAATATTATTAATGTGGTCGTTGCTAGTTACATTTTCATAACAAACCTCCTATATAAAAGAAAGATCAAGGGAAAGATCAAGGGGTTGTTTGGTACCATCAAAGCCTACTTTGATAAATTCAAGAAGCGAAAATCAGTCAGAGAGTTGGTTTGCTATGCTCACGTAATATAATATACAAAGGGTATGTATCGTTAATATATGTCTTACCTCCTATAATTTGAGGTGGAGGAAGAGTCCTAATACTAGATTTAAGGAATAATGGACCAATTTTCCTTGATAGGGTCTTGGTTCTTAATAAGAATAAAAAAATATAAATCTAGTAACAAGACTCTTTCTCCTTTACCTCAAATCATAACAGTTTGTTACACCTATCTACTTAAATATCTACACCCTTCATCTCTACAACTTTTCTAAATATCTACACCTTTCATCTATGCAACTTTTCTTGCATACTTTCAAAGCACGTCCACCCAACAATTCCTCCCTTTGTTGTAGTTACTCTCCTTCAACAAGTCTACTCGAAAACACTCTCATGTTGGAATCGTTATTGTAGATCTTGGACTTCTATACCAAATGACGATTATCAATACGCACTCAACAACAGAGCATTTAATGTTGTATATGTTGAGATATATACCATCCAATTTAAAAGTTCTTTAGATTAGACATTTAATGTTGTATATGCTAAGATATATACCATCCAATTTAAATGTCCTTTAGATCAGACAATGTACATCCCAACATATACAACATTAAATACTCTGTTGCAGAGTGAAAATTGCTAGTTATATAAACTCTCATACAAAAGGTTGTCTCTTCTTCCGATAATAAACACAAATTTGTGTAGTAATCGATTGGGTTTCCGACGTTTTTCATATGCTTCCTGTATCTACATGGGACTTTCGTTCATTTTTCTGCAATGCACTTTTTGGTATATTCCAATGGAGAATCATCATTATGAAGGATGACTCTAAGTGGGTTATGTAAAGGAGTCATTTTTTTGAAATTCACTTTTTGGTATATTCCAATGGAGAATAATCATTATGAAAGATGACTCTAAGTGAGTTATGAAAAGGAGGCCATTTGTTTATAAGTAATATTTATCCATGTCAAAAAAATATTTATTTGGTCATGAGAAACCATACATTACTTCCTCCATAGAACCACACTTCTCCTTAAATGGTATTATAGACATGCAGAGTGGTGGGAATCTTGTGAGACCTTTTGAAAAGGTTGTGATATGGAATTCGTACTTTAGTTATTGTACTTGTCATGATTATCACACCTCTCTAAAAGTTAAATCTCAGTCGCAAACTTAGAAACAAAATTGGACAATCACGAAGAATGAAAACTAACATAAGTCTTAAATTTTATGTTTCTTTTCCCTTTTGAATGGACTATATCATTTCAACATCAGCTACAAATATTTGCCTCCAAGATAGGATTCTGAGCTCGCTCAGCCCTATCCGGGACTTCCACTCCACCTATGATTTCAATCATGGCTCCTTGATAGGATTATTTATATAAATATTTGCTTGAATCCATCTAATCCCATAAGTAAATTTGAAAAATTGTACCTTGTAGTAAGTCCTTCGCATGAGTAGTAGATTGATTTTTTTTCTTTGTATTATGTATCGTAGATGAGTCTCTTATCTAAGAGTCCATGATTGTAAGTGTATCACCACAAGGCTATGTTATCAGTAACTTGACGTTCAAGCAATCTCCCTAGGAGAAAACCTATTACTCATAAGAAACTACGGATCGATAAGAAACTTTGTTTTTAATCCATGATTTTGATCATTTATTGCATGAAGTGTTGGTGTTTCTCTAGAAATGTAGGCCATGTAATTTCATAACATGGCATATAAATTGAAACATTGATCTAGAAGCATTGATCGTGTTTGGAGTAATCGTTTGGAGTAGAAGCACCGATCTTGGAAACGTGGCACAATCCAAACCCTATCCATGACCATTCCATATCTAGGTTTGGAGGAGAAGCATTGATCTTGGAAACATGGCACAATACAAACCCTAGATCTAAGTCGTCAACTGTATGACACGCGACACCTTTATGGCCATAGATTTGAGCTGTCGGATGTACCACACATGTCCCTTTTCTTACTGTAAATATAGGTCGGTCGATTATCGACACGTGGTCTTAATAGGACGAAAAAGATTTAGAACCAACCTCATGACATGTCAACAATCGAACGGTTGGCCTGGCATACCGTATGATGAAAATTGTACGTATTTACACCTTCTAGGTCTGACGGCTAGAGTTTCACGCATCCTACAACCTAACATGAGACATGCGGTGAAAATACAACATGAGCTCACTAAAGATTCGAGACCATTGAATGGATTTTTGGATTTTTCTTTTGTTTCAACATTGGAGCGAGAGTACGAGGGATTTACAGTTGTGAATATCTCCAAGAAAACCAAAGTGGAGTCCCTTATTTTGCACGACATTGATCAAAGCAGCGTAGGTCTAGATAAGCTGAGAGTACAAGTATTCAACGTACGTGCCATAACTCTTAAGCTTTAAAGTAATAAATTAAAATCAATATTAATCTTTAAAGTACTAAATTCAAATCAATATTGATTTTAACTCTTAAATTTAAAAGAATTAACTCTTAATCTTTAAAATACTAAATTAAAATCAATATTAATTTCAATTTTTAAATTTAAAAGAATTAACTCTTAATCTTTAAAATACTAAATTAAAATCAATATTGATTTTAATTTTTAAATTTAAAAGAATTAACTCTTAAACTTTAAAGTAATAAATGAACAAATATAAAAGAATTAAACATGACCTTAATCTAACCATAATATTAAAATTTTCAATATTTAATATTATTTGTATTTGTATTTTAACTTTAACCTTTTTTTATTCATTGCTTCATCAATGCTCCAACCACTTTTACTTTTAAATAGATAAAATAAATAGAGTTAATTTATGTTAGAGTGTTATATGAACAATATCACACTTTTAAATATTACCCAAAAAAAATCAAAAAATGGTCTCACGTGAAGACATATTTTTAGAAACTAAAAATATATTATAAAATTTAAAACTAAAACCAATTATCTTATTGAAAAGTAGCTTTTAAGATATATTAAGTCTTTTCTTAACCCTTAATCTCTTATGAAAAGAGAAAATAATAAGTATCATAACTTCTATGGAACTTCTATAGAGGAGAAATCATTTTCAAAAATATAAATAACTTGTCTTAATATATAGAGTATAAATATGAATACATGTAGTTTCTCTTATGAAAAGAGAAAATAACAAGTATCATAACTTCTATAGAACTTCTATAGAGGAGAAATCATTTTCAAAAATATAAATAACTTGTCCTAATATATAGAGTATAAATATGAATACATATAGTTTGTTTGAGAAGGAAAGAGTGAACCTTCAAATGGTTCTACATTTCTCGACATAACAAAAAAATGATGATGATGAATTGCAATATGTGAATCTATGACGTAGGTATCCATAAATATCTTCTCATCATTGTTCTCCCCCTCCCACCTAGGGGTAACTAGAGGAGATCATGTAACCTCACTCGAGCTCCTAATTTTAGTTCTAGAAGAAAAAATATTCAAGATTGTTTATAGGTCTCTGCAGGTATCGAATCTTCAGGGAGCTCGTGTTGCATTTGTGTCACATGTCTCATGTCAGGCCATAGGATGCATGAAACTTTAGTGGTCAGATCTTGAAGGTGTAAATCCATACCATTTTCATCGTACAGTATGCCAGGCCGACCATTCGATTGTTGACGTATGGAAAATTCGGTTTAAATTCAAGTCGTCTGATTAAGACCATGTGTCGATGAACAACTAACCCATATTTACACTCATAAAAGGGCCATGTGTGGTACATCTGATGACTCAAATCTACGGCCAAAAAGCGCTCGCATGTCATACGATTGATGGCTTAGATCTAGGGTTTGGGTTATGCCATGTTTCCAAGATCAATGCGTCTCCTCCAAACCTCAATATGGGATGGTCGTGGATAGGGTTTGGATTGTGCCACGTTTCCAAGATCAATGTTTCTTCTCCAAACATGATTAATGCTTCTGGATCAATGTTTCAATTTATAGGCCATGTTTCCAGATTTCCATGTAATGCTTCTACTCCAAGATTTCTCTCTATAAATTGAAAATTATTTCCGTGTAATCAAAACTCTATTGGTCTTCATTAATAAACCAACAATTGACATTAGAAATATGTTAGGAACCTCTAATTCTTACATACCTCTATCAATTAAGTTGAAAACCAATAGATGGAAAATGAGTTGACTAAAATGACTGTGAAATATCTTGTGTGGTATTTAACATAGGTCTTAACACCTCTCCATATAATGTAATATCCTAAAGAAAATACTAGCCATAGGATCACAAGAGGAGGATCAGACTATCAAAATTTCAATGGAAGACCTCCATGACAATTGATGCCCAAACAGATAACAAGTGGTATATATGAGTTCAATCAATAGCTGAAAACTCAATGTGGCCCTCCTTTGCGACACACCTTTTCCAAAATACAATTAGCATAGTTAAAATCTTAGTTCTCCAATATTTTTCCATGAATGATATATTCTAAATGCGGTGAATGTGTTTTGGCAAAGGTCCATAGGGGAGGAGGTTCACGATTAATTTTCAACCAAAGATCAACCTCACATCAACCAAATCCTAATTGTTGGAGTCTTCCATCATACATTAAGGTTTTGAGCCCTATGTTAAATACCTCACATGATATTTTATGCTGGCTTAAGCCAATGTATCATCTATATCCCCANAAGTTGAAAACCAATAGATGGAAAATGAGTTGACTAAAATGACTGTGAAATATCTTGTGTGGTATTTAACATAGGTCTTAACACCTCTCCATATAATGTAATATCCTAAAGAAAATACTAGCCATAGGATCACAAGAGGAGGATCAGACTATCAAAATTTCAATGGAAGACCTCCATGACAATTGATGCCCAAACAGATAACAAGTGGTATATATGAGTTCAATCAATAGCTGAAAACTCAATGTGGCCCTCCTTTGCGACACACCTTTTCCAAAATACAATTAGCATAGTTAAAATCTTAGTTCTCCAATATTTTTCCATGAATGATATATTCTAAATGCGGTGAATGTGTTTTGGCAAAGGTCCATAGGGGAGGAGGTTCACGATTAATTTTCAACCAAAGATCAACCTCACATCAACCAAATCCTAATTGTTGGAGTCTTCCATCATACATTAAGGTTTTGAGCCCTATGTTAAATACCTCACATGATATTTTATGCTGGCTTAAGCCAATGTATCATCTATATCCCCACCCATGTAAGCCAATGTATCATCCAAGATTGATCTAAAGCCCTATGTTGTTGTTGTTGTTGTTGTTGTTCATCCTCTGCCCTTGTCTGCTTCTGACCTTGATTGTTTTCTGCTTCTTGTTCCACCAAGTACGAAATGTCCCATTCCACATTGTGCTCATCAAATTCTTCATGATCCTGCTCATGGAATTTGACATCTCTACTAACAAAAATCTTGTGAGTAGAGGGATTAAATAATCTGTAAGCTTTATACTGTGAACAATACCCTATAAAGGTACATCCGATGTCTTTTGAATCTAATTTTCTTCTATATTGCTTTGGAATGTGGGAAAATTCTTTAGATACAAATATTCTTAAGTGTTTACTACAGGCTTAAATCCATATAATGCTTCATAAGGAGTTTTAGACTCAAGACTCTTTGTTGGACTCCTACTTTTCAAATAAACTACAATATTCACAGCTTCAGCCCAAAAACCATTCGAAAGATTCTTACCTTTCAGCATACTTCTAACACATTCCACCGGTGTTCTGTTCTTTCTTTCTGTTACTCCATTCTGCTGTGGAGTATGGGGTGCTGTGAATTGCTGCAAAATTCCATGATCTTTACAATACCTGATAAGCTCATCCTTCTTATATTCTCCCCCTTGATCAGAACAAAGAATTTTTATTTGTTTCCCTGTTGGCTTTCAATCATATTTTTAAACTGCTTAAAGTATTCAAATGTATGGCTCTTATTACTTAAGAAATACACCCAAGAAAACATCGTATAGTCATCAATAAACAATAAAAAATATAGTGCACCTCCTAACGATTTTGTCTGCATGGGTCCACAAAGGTTTGTGTGCACCAATTCAAGTATATCTCTCTGTTTCTTTTCTACTCAAACACATAATTCTTCTCTGTGCATTTTTCCTAATGTACATGCATCACAATCATTATGTACTTCCTTTAGCATAGGAATATCTCTTACCAGTTCCATCTTTTGTAGTAACAACAAATCATTGTAGTTGATGTGGCCAAATCAATGATGCCATATATCTTCTGTAGTCAGGCTCACTGTTGTCAATGCTCGAACTGGTGCAGGTCTTACATCCAAATTGCACAGTCCTCCTGTTTGGACTCCTATAGCAATTGTCTTCGTGCCATCTAGCAGATCTTTAATATAACAGTTAGATTTAAAGAATTCAACTTTTAGATCTTGATCTGTAGTCATGGATACATAAATCAAGCTCTTTGTTACACCACGCACATACATAACATTATGAATTTCTTTGATATTACCATTAGGTAGAATGACATAAATTTTCCCACACCCTTTGATTTGATGACTTCTATCATCACTTAGGTAAATCTGTGCTCCTTCATTGATTTCTTTAAAATATTTGAACCAATTCTTGTTCCCTGTCATGTGTGTTGACGCTCCTGAATCTACATACCAGATGTCTGCATCAACATTATCATCACGATCTGCCATGAACAATTTGAAATTCTGCACATGATTGTCCTTCGCGAGATGACCTCCATGTCTTTTCTTCTTCTCCTCTTCTTCGTGATATTTCTTCTTCCTACATTCCCTGGCAATATGACCTAGTTTTCCACAATAAAAACATTTAGTTTCAAAGTAGTTTCTATTTGGATGCATACCTTCGGTCTAATTTGGTCTTTTGTGTGAGTTTTCTCTGTTTTTCTATTGTGGACTTCCTTTCTCTTTGAAGAAGTTTTTCTTTGCCATCAATGCAAGATCAACACTCTAGGGCTTCAGAGTCGATATTATTTCTTCTTCCTTCATCAATATTCCTATCAACTCTTCAAATTTCAGGATCTTCTCTCTCGGATTTATCCCAGTGATAAACATTTGGTAATCATCAGTGACACCATTCATTATAATGGTTACAAGATCTATATCATAAACTGAATGACCAATGTCTGCCAATTTGTTCTTCAGATCCTTTATCCTTGCTACGAATGAATCAATTGTTTCATTCTCCTCCATCTTCAGGGATAGGATATTACTCTTGAGGAATAGAAGACGATTTGAATTCTTGATCTCATACAACTCCTTCAGAATTCCCCAGATCTCGTTAGTTGTCTTACATTATCTAATGTGTGGTATGATGCAGTCTTTCACTGACATCTTGAACAATGTCCTTTCTTTACCTTTTCGCTTCTCCCAATCTGGGATTGATGTTGATCCAACCGCGGGCCTCGGCTCATCCCCATTTGCAATTGTCCAAGCACTCTGCATGTCTAGCAGAGTCTGCATATTGAATTTCCAATTTGCATAATTCGAACTATTGAGTTCGTTATGCTCATTCAAGCATGCTTCAAACATATTGTTATTCATCTTGGCGATTTAGAAGAAAAAAAAATTCGACAGGTAAAATAAGATGTTAGATTTACCCCAGATCTGTGACAGAGATAGACCATTGATCTTCAATGTTGTTTGATCTTGCAGCACACCCGCTGATCACCATGGCTTCCTTCATAGCCTCCAGACAACCTTCTGTCGTCATCCTTTGCAGCCTTCTCTAAGATGCAGCCTTCTCTCGGAGCGTTTTTGTTGTTTACACGATCATCGTAGATGTACACCTAATATTGGAGATTGTCGCAGATACACACCTAATATCTGAGATTGTCGTCGATGTACACTGAAAACCTACAACGGTCGAAAAGTGAAATCCATGAGAAGTGTAGTCGTGTTATCGTCAAACTTATCCACTCAAAACCTGCGATGATTTCGGTTTAGTCACACCCACTAGATAGCGTATAGGTTCCTCAGCCGTGACGCTCTGATACCATGATAAAAATGGCAATTTTTGTATTAAATGAAATAAAACTCACTGGTCAGCTCTACAAAAGAGAGTCTGAAACAGGAGAGTCTGGCTCTGCAGAACGCTCTCCATTGTTCATGCACATTACACATTAAATAGAAAACATGGTTTTAGGGAAGTTAGAACAATGTCCTAAGAAATATAAACTAATTCCTATCCTGAGGTTACGTGAACCAACTCTACCTATTCTAGGATTTTCTCCATTATCTTCAACAATATGCACTATGAAGAATCCAATTGAG
>SNQJ01S0006101.1:144243-154788 GCA_010110895.2 Picea sitchensis | reverse complement strand
AACCCTAATTAGTTACAAAATTCACTCATTTCTTTTTAAGTAAAATAAATAATACCTATACTTGGATATAAAATGCACTCATTTATTTTTAAGTATAATAAATAATACCTGCACTTGTGAAAAATAACTTTGAATAAAATAAGGAAAGAAATAATGCATTGCAATAAATAATAACTACACTTGTGCTTAATAACTTTAAATAAAACTCTCGGATGGGGTGACAACTGGAGTACATGCACCAAGTGTAGTTAATGACGCCAACCACCACTCTCTTCCCTCTATTCATGCTGATGCAGAGCATTAATGAAGCAAAGGAGGGGATGCACCTGTGTTGCGTGGGAAACTTAATGTGCCGATCAATTCAAGTGCTAGATCGCTACAATACTAGTACGAGGAAGATGGGGGACATCAACTCAAGCTTAATGACACCTCCCTTTACTGGAATAGGTTACTTATTCGAGGTAAAACATGGTTTTTGTTCTATACTGTTTGTCTGGGCATCGTGGGTGGCTCTCTCACCGAGACTCTCTTCTCTCATGATTCTCCCTCCTGGATTTCTGATCATTTTGCACTTTCAATGCCGTGTGAGAGGGGTAAACTGAAGCGTGATCCAGTCTACTATAACTACATGGCTCGTCGCCTCCTCCGGGTCTGTTTACCTCGCCAGCTTTGCCACCTTCCACCAACTCAATCTTCATTGGTTCATCCTCTATGGACTTTCCCTACAGAGCTCATAACTGGACTAAAGATGACAATAATCAGGTTTTCATTGACGAGGAGTTTCCTCCGGTGCCTCCCCAGTATCCTTTGGACTCCCAACTGATTGCTTCTACAAATTTACAACTTTCTCTTCTCAATTCCTCTCGAGAGGCAACTGTTGCTCCTACCCCGGTCTTGGGGGAACCTGGGAGTTGTCCTGTTACGGAAGAGGCTCCTCCTTCAATGCTTGGTGACATGGTTCATGAACCAACTCATCCCGAAATCAAGCTCAACCCAAGCGAGGATACAGTGCCCGAGGTGCCCCCCTGTGCAGCTTCTCAGAGAATCAACTGCGGCTTATCTTCGACCTAAGAAAGGATGTTGTTGACCAAATTTTTCGTTAGAACATCCTTTGTCGCCGGTTGGATGCCTTCTTTGACTCCCTTTCAAGCGAGCCTGTCAAAAGCAATTGCCCAACTTGTTTCCAACCTTATGTCTTTGCTTAGGCCTGATCTCACCCCAAAATGGTGATGAATATCCAGGTTCTTCCAATGTTTAAATTTTTTCATGTCATGTCTCTTTTTGTTCAAAATAGTCAATAGCTACATTACTAGACAGGTCCAATTCCAGATTATAGCTTTCTTAATTTTTGCATTTGGTCACATATTTGATACAATTCCAGATTATAGCTTTCTTAATTTTTGCATTTGGTCACATATGTATCTCGATGCAAACATGGATGCTTTTTCAGACTTGCAGCGGGTTCTTATTTCCATACTATTTTCTGATTATCTAAGGTAATACAACTTTTATTTAAAAAAAAAACAAAAACTTTAAATAAAAGAACGAAGCATACAATACAAAATTTGAAAATATTAGGGTTAATGAAGTCGACAAACATTGGCTCTCGTATTTAATGCGGAGCCCACAAACCCATTGAGAGCGCGCAGTGCCTCCCAAGTAGTCATCTTATTACACAGCTGATTGTAATATACACTGCAAAGCCTGCTAAGAGATTTCAATGTTCTCTTGCTGCACGAAGGTGCTCTCTTTGCCAGCTCTTCCAGTAAATTTAACGACAATATTTGCAGTTTCTTCTCGGAGTTTAATTGTTAAAGGTGCGTATTCAGTCAAGCATTGTTCGACAATGGCTTCTTTGGTGAATGCTGTGGATATTTCCAAAGAAGAGACGGGGAAAACCCTGAAAAGGATCGGTACGCATAATGGCACTTTTCACTGTGACGAGGCTCTCGGATGCTTCATGATACGTCTCACTCACAAATTTGCAGGGGCCCAGATTGTACGCACCAGAGATCCACAGGTCAGTCGTTGAATTCGGTTCATTTTCAAAAAAAATAAAATATCAAGATGAACCTTAATTCCATTTCAGCATTTGTGTATATATATATAGATATATATGGGAAGGGCACAGCTAATATATACACTAACCTCACCAGTGTATACCTCACCGTGACAAAGCTTAGCACAACACATAGGGAGAACTGCAAGGGTTTCTCTGCTCTGCCCTGTTGTATATCACTTCTTTAGGTTTTTGTTGTTTTAACTCCTCTAGGGCTAGTGCCAATTTGCATTGGCCGGTATTTCAGAGAAGTCCAAATGTTTCCCATGGATTAGACTCAGGACTAAGATTCTAAGAACAGATTCGTTATAAATGCCTCCTGTCCTACTTCAATCAAATGGTAAAATATGCAGTATTCAATTATTTAAAGTACTGCTTTATTAGTCTATTTTAACAGATTTATGGGAGAAACAGGAAAATTTCTACTCGGATCTCACCCCTTAAATCACTTTCACGTAAGTTGGCCCTAAAAAAGTCAGAAGATACGTTCTGAGAACATGAGTGTACTTTCTACTCTGTGGAGCCGAGGTTAGTATGGTTATTTTTCCATTTCGGATTGCTAATTTTAGCAGTGTTAATTCAACACACATTAACTCGTGGGTAAATCATTTTTGGTTTTGTATACATGAACCCTCAAGTATACTTACAGGTACACGGTGTAGAGGAGGAGGGCTAACCTAATGCTTGACACAAGACCAAGCGTAATGCAGTCAAGAGGTTGAATGATTCAATCACAACGAGTGCCTCTGTATGGACACCATATTGGGGAGAAGGAAATAAGAGTTACAGACCCTTTTGAATCACCATTCACTTTAATTGCCTAAGTTCATTGATTTCTCCCTTAATTATGTGTGGAACTCAGAAAAAGTACAGTAAAAAAATCTGCAAACAGGAAAGAAACAAATGGAATTTCCATAGAAGTTCAAAGAAAAACCCAAGCTACTATATTTGAAGCATCCATGAAAGTTCTACCTCCAAAGCAAGCAAAAGGAGAGAGAACACTTGTAAAGGAAGCATGTTGCAACTGAATAGATTATGCCCTCAGAAATTAGCTGAATGCAATGGTGGAGCCTACACTTGCCCCTCCATTGAGCCATGTTGCTGCGGTATGTGTCGAGTAAATTGCCAAGGAAAAGACTCCTCACATGCAAGAGTGTGGTAGCAGCAAGGATTCCAAGCGCTAGTAATTTCGTGGTAGCATAATACAATGAATCTTTATGTAGGTATTTAAGAGAAATCCTCGATGGAAGTTTTGCATGGAGCAAAGGCATGGTGACCATGAGAGCAAAAAATAAGTAAATATGAAAGTGTAGCATTAAGTTCCCTCAATCCCAATGCTCATATATGGTGTTAGGTACATGCCATAACAACCAAGATTCACCCTCCAAATGAGGACGACTTCTTGTTTTTATAGGCTCTAATCAAGATTGCACCAATCTGCATGGAGTATGTGACTCCACTAGGAATAATCCTCTAGAGTGCGTAACAAAGACGGGACTAAGTGGTGCATGTAGGACTAGTACTACACGATCTATTGGCAAGAGATGAGGTGGTGAGCAAATAAGGGCTATGGATTTTGGCTTGGGGTGCGTTATCTGAAATGTCTCATGTGCCAATTTGGTTTTGTAAGGGATAAGAAGATGAAGGCCGCTAAGCATGTGGATGGGCCAAAAAAAGGACTAAGTTTGCTGGTTCAAAGGCCAAGAATGAAGTAGGATAATACAATTAGAGTTATTGGTCCAAAATAGATCATTACTTGGCGTAATTGAGTGCCTTATGGGTTAGTACACATCGAGAGCTTTCCAATGAGCTAAAGAAGTTTGGAAACGAAGTTGGATGAGAAAGTTTTATGGCCTTTGGAAGATATAGAGTGCTTACTATACTTTTGTCGATCTTCACTTATGCTTCTTGTGTAGAGATGGAGTATTGTGCTTCTCTCTCCATTCTATCAACAATTTCTTGGGGCTTGGCCAATTATTTTTGCAACGTCTCCATAGCTTTGTCATTCTCTTCCTTAAGCTGGTTCATCGAGTTGAGAATGGATTCTCCACTTTCTCTCCTGCATGTTTCTACCTCCTCTATGAATTTAATGAGGAATTTTGTGTAGCTATCCAATTTGGCTTACAACCCTTGATTTGGCCAAGTAGGAGATTCTCACCAAGGTTATCCAGAAGGCGACTCTTGACTCCTACCCCCATACTATCGAGCACCTCTCTCGTGTCTCTAAATCTGGCCTTTTCCCTATGAACTATTGGTATGATGATGAGTGTAAACTCCTCCATAGACACCTTTGTTTTTCTATTTCGCATGATCCCCCTTCCATGCACTACGTTCAAAAAGATTATTGGTGTCTCCTCTATCATAAAAAACGCAAATTCCTTTCCATAAGGATACATGAGCTTCTTGAAGCCCTCTACCATTCACCTAGGGCCTTTTGGTGCTTCCGTTTTCCTAGATAAGCTTCCGTACCACTTGATATAGATCAATAATCCATGTTTCCCATACTACTTGTCTTTATGACATTTTTGGACAGTTTCCAGTCCACATCGCCTTTCCCTCTTCCTCTTGTCATATATTTTCTCATGGGGATATTAGTAGTGTTGTTCAAAATATGAGTGCCAGTACAACTACGGACAACGAAGGCCTTCAGGCTAAGTTTTTCAAACTTTTCAATCACATATTAGAAGAGTGATTTGCTTAATCACAACTTCCAAACTTTTCAAACTTTTCAACAACTTCCATATTGTTGATTTGCTTAATCACATTGTTTGTTCAGGTTTCCCTGCGGCATGGTCCCACCATATCATCCACCCCATTTTCAAATTGAGGGTTAGTTCAAAGCCTAACAATTATAGGATCATCATGATTGGACACACCTTCACTAAGCTTTATGCTATAGCCCTTAACATATGGTTATTGAAGGAACTTGAGAGGAGGCACCCCTCAGGGTTAGAAGACAATTGGGATTTTGCTTGGAGTATTCGACCATTGATCACATCTTCATGTTTTGTGCTATTGTTGAGGAGGCCTCTTACCGCTCTTTGAAAGTGTTTTGTTGTTTTGTGGACTTTCGAAGATGTTTGCCTCAGTCCAAAGGGAGGCCTTGTTCCAAAAGCTATGTGAAATGGGTATTTTTGAGATCCTTTTGGTGGCCATCACGAGACTTTACAATATGGTTCTTGTAGTGCCCCGAATTCTGTCCATTGGAATCTAGGTCACTAACTTTCTAACCCTTATGCACCGTTTTTTGGTGTGTTTTAGTAGATCTAACTATGTTTCCATTCATGTTCAACAATCAACATAAGTCAACTTATCTAACTAACACATTCACTTCAAGAAATATCTTACTTTTCTTTTTTCTTATCATTTAACCAAATTAAACAACCAAATAAGAACCTAGATGACATTAACATGGGACATAGAACCTGGTTTTACATCTCAATGAAGACGACCTTCGATTTGCGTTTGCTTGATCCAACTATCTCCATGGGAAAATGTATGCCGCATTATCACTTTCCTCATGACCAACATACCTTGAGTTTCGAGGTACCCCCGTGTAGGGTTTTAAGTCATCACACATGTCACATGCCATTAACTCATACCCAATCCTATCCTGCAATCAAAACCCACACCCCTCTTTCTCTACCAAAATTTGACAACATCCTGTTGATAATCAGGTTATTATTTCTTTGTTTACCCTAGTATTCCATCATCCCCTAGGACCAACCATTGGATGCCTCGTTCCTCATTTAGTGTCCTTGTTCTTATAGCTTCTAGGAAGGAATTTTGAGCATCCTTCATGCTTGCATACTTCCCAAGTCTCTCCTCATTTATTCCTTGTGTCAACTCATGGTTGACATGTTTCTTTTCTCAATTGCATGGGATAAATGTCACTTTTAACTTTACAAGTGTCCTTTCTACATTTACATGTGTCATAATTAATGTGCATGGGTGACAAGTTTCATAATACACTTTGCAAGTGAGTGCCACATCAATACAACATATGTTTCATTAAGATTTTAACAAGTGTCACTTTCCAAAGTTACACCTTGAAATATGTGTCTTTTATTAAATTATTAATTTCCTTAAATGTCTTTTATTTATCCATATTCATTAATGTTATTACATGTATTATATCCTGTTCCCATTTATGGTCCTTAAGGCTAGCTACTAGTTCAATAATACGTAGACAAAAAAGAGGTGGATACCTAATCACCTTTTATTGATCATATATAGGGGCGAGGTCATTAAAGTAGTCACATGTACCCACTTAGGAGAACTCTCCACTCAGAGCCCCTTTGTGCTTGCATGCATTTTTCCACATAATATTAATTGTATAGTTGGGTGGCTCCTATCATTGACCATGTCGTGTGGGACTCGATGACATTTCCATCGAACTCCACATCCATTACTTTTAGTCAAATCAATATAGAATCAGATGACCATATTAGCACTATAGGCTACACAACACAACTAATGCTTGTGTGATAAACACCACATAGAGCACATTGTGCTACAACATGCACCTAATATTTAACATCAACTCTCAACTGCACCTATTGCACCACATCATGCATGCGGAATAGTTAATGGCTATCATGTAGCCTCCAATCATCATTGGTTAGAAGGCGACAAATCTCCTTACCAATGCTTGACAATATCATCGACTACCTTAATATACGATGACATTGGGTATAATGACAAAACAACAAGATTAGTAGTATAGAATGGGCAAGAGGATGAGTCACTACACACTACTTCTCTTCAATTAACACTTCTTCTAGAAGTTTTACATGTACTAATATCTCCTTAACAATAATTCAATCCTCTAAATAGTGCTAAAAAGTTGTCACAGTAGATCACATCTTCTGCAAGAATTACACATTGCATCCTCTCTATCTCATGGTAAAAGCCAGAGGAATAAGCATAATTTGCAAGGGTACCAGTACAATCATCAAGTATCTTGTCAAGAGGAACAGTCAAAGGGGAGAGTGGTATGAGTCTCCTTATCGATGCTCAACCAACATGATTGATGACCTACATATGCAATGACATGGGCCAGAACAACGAAACAACAAATTTTGTAGTATCCAATGGGCAAGAAGGTGGGGCACTACACATTACCCCCTTTCAAATAAAACTTTGTTCCGAAGTTTGGCATGTAGTCATGTCTCCTTAACAATTATTTAATTCTTTAAATAGTTCCAAAAGTTGTCACAATAGATCACATCTTCTGCAGGAATTACACATTGCATCCTTTCCATATGGAGTGGACCTGATGGTTACTTCACCTAAGCATCCATTATAACAAAGACAAATCCATATACTCCACAAAGGATATAATAATATTTATTGATTATCAACTGACATATTTAAAGATACAATTGAAGTGTATATAAATACACATAAAGGTGATAAGTCACGTCCTTTAGAAAAGGAGTATGATTATTGTTATTACAATATGAATAATTATGCATTATTATATAGTGGTAATATACCCTAGTTATATGACAATTCCCCGTTTAAATTTTTTTTGTCCTCAAATCATGGGCAAGGAAAACTTCTTTCGATAGAATGAACCATCTTCTTGTAACTTTCACCTATTTGATAAGGTTGAGGATACAAGGCGATATGAATTTTGAAGCTTTGAACAATACTGCCACATAGAAAAATGATCAATCCAACGTAAATGTATTCTTTTGGAACTCTTTGATGAGAAGAGTCTAGATTCGATCTTTGTTGTTGTCGACTTCGAGTGTATTAATTTTCGGATGTGTCAATATGTAAGAACAACATTGACATTAGTATGCTGATTCTTGCGCGCTACAATTTTTGTAATTAGGGTGTCGATATAGTACCCTGATAAATTTATTCTTCTTAATCTTTGGTTTAAACTTTCCATGATATACTTGCATCGTCATGTTGATATTTGATATTTTTGTATTCACTGGTGTGTCAACCTCTTCATTAGTGGTGATCGATGGAACTTAACCATCACTAAATCTGTAGATGTTGACTTCTTGTTGAATTTTTTCTTGAACACAATTTTTGGATGCTCTTTCACTAATAAAACTTCATTAGTAATGACACTTTGTTTTTGAGTTTCGATTCCTTTCATTGAAGTCTCTTTATTTGCAGTTTCAACTTTTAAAAATTCCTTGATTCACTTGCATCCATGGATGCCTCTATGTCTGCTTTCAGGATTGAGATATCCTTACGTTTTATTTTTTTCACTTCTATAAGCAAGATTTGACTATGACTCTTCAAATAATTAATTTCCTTGTCTTTATCTAACAAGATCTTCCCAAAATGTTTCTTTGCGTCCTTATTCCCTTATGATTCTCGATCACATTGAACTTGTCGAATCGTTACTTGATCATTTACTTGTAAGTTTCAATTCTTTTTCTTTGATGCTCATAGTTATTCTTTGAGATCTTTTGTCTTGTCAACTTGTGCTTCTAATATACATTGTAGTATATGCATTTCATATTGAAGGTCTTCTTTAGCATTTTCAAGTTCATTAATTTTCATCACTAGGGCTTTATTTTTTGTCTTGTTGCCTTTCTTTATAGGTTCTACATTCTTTGGATTTTCCTTGTTTAGCCTTTTGATTTGTTCAAACAAACTAGCTCTGATTAAGGTTCCTTAGACGAAAACTTTCTTCATCTTTTTATGATAATTTCTTTTTGAGATCTTGATTCTCCTATTCTAATTTATGATTGTACTATGTATCTTTTGACTTCTTGATTTGCGCAAGTAGTTTTTGACTACGATATTTTAGGTGAGACATTTCTTCATCTTTTTCTAATAAGTTTTTGTTGAATTTTTTTTGAGATCTTGAACTATTTGTTGATTGCATTGTTTCTCATCTTTTAATTCGTTGATTTGTGCGGTCAATTCCTGATTACGATTTTTTAGGTAAGAATTATCGTTCTCGATTAAGCCCACAAAATATTTCTCAATGTCATTTTCAAGTTGTAATTTTTTATCATTCCCTTGATATTGCACTAGTTCCTCCACTAATTTTTTAATTTGTGACGCAAATTCAGGCATTTGTGTGTAACTTTGAAATGATTAGAGTGCTCCTAGCACTTAATATACATTATAACTTATTCAATTCTCTAATCCAATCTATCTCCTGAATAAATTGTCTTTTTCCCTTTTTATGAGAATGACTTGCTTCTTTTCTTCTTCACTTATGAATACACTTCACCACTGCAAACTTTTTGTGGAAAGGTCAATGATATTTTGAGATGTTATTGAGTTTTGGCACTTACAATCCTTTTGATATCGAACCTTTTAAATTCCAAAAATTTATTCCTATAATGTATAGTTAGTCTCCTATTGTCTGTAAGATTGACTTTTATCGGGAAGCTACAAATTTGATTATTTATACCCTTTGGATCAAGGTTTTTTATAATAATTCTTTGGATGAAATATCATATAAAAAAGTGAGTGACTTCTCTTAAATATTCAAACCCATTTCTCCTTTGTTCGCTGAATATTTTTGATTCTTTCTTTCACCCAACTTGCAACTATTTGTCTTGGCGATCAGTGATGACACCCATAGAGATAAGAATCACTTAATAGAATGGCAGGCTACAATGGTTATACAAGTGGCTTTGGCAGTTATCTGGATGAAATATATACATCCTCTTGATACTTACATTTTTATGCATCAACCCCCCACAAACATCGTTGACTTCCAAATTTCGTTGGGGAATAATTTGACCATAACCCCCCACAAACATCGTTGACTTCCAAATTTCGTTGGGGAATAATTTGACCATCACAATATTTAGACGCAACAACTATAGACACGCCTGTAGGGTTTCTTCCCTCTCTTTTGAGTTTGAGAGGCAATGTTTCAAAACCGACCATTCATTTCGGGTGTGTCTCCACAAATGGCTAGTGAAAACTGTCACCACCTAACTCCGTGTTTTATTTCTTGATGCCAAATCTTCCCACATTTTGGTTGTCTGCAATAGAGGAAGATGTGTTCATTGTTTGAGAATCACGTATTCTCTCTTGTCAAAAGCGCAACCATACTTGTGGTAGACAACTGAGACCAATTTGGCAGGATATCTTTACACAGTTTTTCTCTGTGTTTTTTGTAGAGCATTTAACTCGTTGTACATTTCTTTCATGTCTTGCTTGCAATAATATGAGACAACCACCTTTGCTAGAACAACTTCTTGGAAGTCTATTATTTTCTTGAATTGAGGGAAGTCAATTTTTCGAATATTTTGTCAAGATTTTAGGCCACTAGCTTGAAATTTTTATTTGCACAAGAACTTGCAGAACTAAAATAATTGAAGTGGTCCCCTGAAATATAGACTAGAGCAAGGCTGTTGGGAGCGGGGAGCGGGAGCGGGAAGCGCATATTTTCAAAAATCTCCGGGAGCGGGAGCGTTTCGGGAGCGTTTTTTATATAATACATAAAAAATATATATTTTGATGCATATATATATATATATAAAACATAC
>SNQJ01S0006101.1:130181-142669 GCA_010110895.2 Picea sitchensis | reverse complement strand
CCTTATGATTCTCGATCACATTGAACTTGTCGAATCGTTACTTGATCATTTACTTGTAAGTTTCAATTCTTTTTCTTTGATGCTCATAGTTATTCTTTGAGATCTTTTGTCTTGTCAACTTGTGCTTCTAATATACATTGTAGGATATGCATTTCATATTGAAGGTCTTCTTTAGCATTTTCAAGTTCATTAATTTTCATCACCAGGGCTTTATTTTTTGTCTTGTTGCCTTTCTTTATAGGTTCTACATTCTTTGGATTTTCCTTGTTTAGCCTTTTGATTTGTTCAAACAAACTARCTCTGATTAAGGTTCCTTAGACGAAAACTTTCTTCATCTTTTTATGATAATTTCTTTTTGAGATCTTGATTCTCCTATTCTAATTTATGATTGTACTATGTATCTTTTGACTTCTTAATTTGCACGAGTAGTTTTTGACTATGATATTTTAGGTGAGACATTTCTTCATCTTTTTCTAATAAGTTTTTGTTGAATTTTTTTTTGAAATCTTGAACTATTTGTTGATTGCATTGTTTCTCATCTTTTAATTCGTTGATTTGTGCGGTCAATTCCTGATTACGATTTTTTAGGTAAGAATTATCTTTCTTGATTAATCCCACAGAATATTTCTCGATGTCATTTTCAAGTTGTAATTTTTTATCATTCCCTTGATATTGCACTAGTTCCTCCACTAATTTTTTAATTTGTGACGCAAATTCATGCATTTGTGTGTAACTTTGAAATGATTAGAGTGCTCCTAGCACTTAATATACATTATAACTTATTCAATTCTCTAATCCAATCTATCTCCTGACTAAATTGTCTTTTTCCCTTTTTATGAGAATGACTTGCTTCTTTTCTTCTTCACTTATGAATACACTTCACCATTGCAAACTTTTTGTGGAAAGGTCAATGATATTTTGAGATGGTATTGAGTTTTGGCACTTACAATCCTTTTGATATCGAACCTTTTAAATTCCAAAAATTTATTCCTACAATGTATAGTTAGTCTCCTATTGTCTGTAAGATTGACTTTTATCGGGAAGCTACAAATTTGATTATTTATACCCTTTGGATCAAGGTTTTTATAATAATTCTTTGGATGAAATATCATATAAAAAAGTGAGTGACTTCTCTTAAATATTCAAACCCATTTCTCCTTTGTCGTTGAATATTTTTGATTCTTTCTTTCACCCAACTTGCAACTATTTGTCTTGGAGATCAATGATGACACCCATAGAGATAAGAATCACTTAATAGAATGGTAGGCTACAATGGTTATACCAGTGGCTTTGGCGGTTATCTAGATGAAATATATACATCCTCTTGATACTTACATTTTTATGCATCAACCCCCCACAAACATCGTTGACTTCCAAATTTCGTTGGGGAATAATTTGACCATCACAATATTTAGACGCAACAACTATAGACACGCCTGTAGGGTTTCTTCCCTCTCTTTTGAGTTTGAGAGGCAATGTTTCAAAACCGACCATTCATTCCGGGTGTGTCTCCACGAATGGCTAGTGAAAATTGTCACCACCTAACTCCGTGTTTTATTTCTTGATGCCAAATCTTCCCACATTTTGGTTGTCTGCAATAGAGGAAGATGTGTTCATTGTTTGAGAATCACGTATTCTTTCTTGTCAAAAGCGCAACCATACTTGTGGTAGACAACCGAGACCAATTTGGCAGGATATCTTTACACAGTTTTTCTCTGTGTTTTTTGTAGAGCATTTAACTCGTTGTACATTTCTTTCATGTCTTGCTTGCAATAATATGAGACAACCACCCTTGCTAGATCATCTTCTTGGAAGTCTATTATTTTCTTGAATTGAGGGAAGTCAATGTTTCGAATATTTTGTCAAGATTTTGGGCCACTAGCTTGAAATTTTTATTTCCACAAGAACTTGCAGAACTAAAATAATTGGAGTGGTCCTATGAAATATAGACTAGAGTACCCTTGCTGTAACAGAGGTTGCCAATTTCAATTCGCACCCTTGCTGAAAGTGTTTTGGGCCATGAGCTTGATTTTTTTTAAATGCCATTGGGAAAATAAAATCGATCGTAGATCAGTGGAACAACCGAAAAATGTACTTGACCATAGGTCTGTAGAAAAAACTGCTTTGATACCAATTGGAGTGAACTCGATAGCCACTTCACTTGAGCATCCATTATAACAAAGACAAATCCATACCATCCACAAAGGATATAATAATATTTATTGATTATTAATTGACATATTCAAAGATACAATCAAAGTGTATATAAATACACATAAAGGTGATAAGTCACATCCTTCAGAAAAGGAGTATGGCTATTATTATTACAATATAAATAATTATACATTATTAAATAGTGGTAATATACCTTAGGTATATTAAACCATCTAAGTGTGAAAACTAGATGAATAAGCATAATTTGCAAGGGTACTGGTACAATCATCAAGAGGAAGAGTCACAGGGGAGAATGGTACCTCCATTGAATTACGTAAAGAATAACCACCAAATCATTGGTGGAAACGATGATTTGTCCAGTTGATAAAAAGATCACTCCCACTCTTTGCTAAAATGAATAGCGAATTGGTTTGCTTCTCTCGACCACGTGCAATACTTTTCTGTCCTCGAGTTCTTTTGAGTTCTATGGGATCACACCAAGGGAAAAGTATCTAATAGTAGTAATAGAACTCATTAAATTTGATGGTAAAAACCTCCACCCATCAATAGAAAAGACTATGGGCACTCACCTAGAGTAGTAAGTGGAGCCCCCCCATTGAATAAAGATCACTGCTGTTATGATTAAATGAGTGGTCTCTTGGTTGGCCTTGTTTGCTTTATGTGTTTACATTACCTCCTTGCTTGTTTGTGAGAGATGATTGAGCAACTATTTGGGTTTGAAGTTGCATTGTGTACATAATGTGGCAGAAGTATTGGTGCTCAAGATACGATTGGAGACTCGATCACCTATAGAGGCTCTGGTGTGCATGACTCGAGGAGATCCCTTTTGCAATAAAACATTGCTCGACACACAAGCCAACCTGGAACGATAATATAAAACTCTTAAAGTAAGAGTTTCCATTTTCTTTATATTTCCCTTTCTACCCTTTTACTTAATTTTTTTTATATTATCATTAATTGTTTCAAGATGTTGGAGAGGGGTTCCAGCCTCATCGGACCTCATATGATGAAAATATAATTTCACATCCCATCCAAAATTTAGTAGACTTGGTAGTTTTAAGAATTTCAACAAATTGAATTGCACTGTACCGAAGACAAGTTCACTAAACAATCAAAAAGATGCCAAATGTCCCCCTACTCTTCTGCCATATTCCACCTACGAAATAGAGACTTGCTAAAAATAGACATGCTAAAAATAGAAGTTCCAACTCCTAAAAAATAGGAGTCACAGAATATGAAAATAACTAGTCTAGTTACTGAGCAGAAGACTTGATACATGTCCCTTTGTGTTGGATCTTGGATGATATTGATCCAACCTCATAATTGGTAGAGGAGACTCACTTGATGTAGCTTTATCCTAATATCGATGACTAGTAGGAGTAACAGTAAGTATGGCAGGCACTATGCTTTGACTAGTACTACTACTGTAGTTGTGGATGTCCTTGAGTAGTCTGACGTGTTTGAGGCGAAGGATGGTTGTGTAGCTCATGTTGAGGATCCCATTTCCAACAGTGGTGATGAGTTTGATGATTGATCATGTTGATTGTGTAGCTTGTTGTTTTTAGGATTGTAGAGCACATTTGGAACCTTGTTGATTATGATATGTAGTAGGCTAGTAGCTTGTAGCATGTTGTTTTTTGGACTCTAGAGGCCATTTAGAGCCTTGTTGATTATGTATTTTGTTTCGGATATGTATTGCACTTAGTGCCATTATGATATATTCATCTTGACATGGCATATACATGAGTAGACTTTGCATATTTTGTCTTTAATGGTTTGGAATCTTTAAAATATTTTTTTGCATTAAAATTTTAATATTTTAGGTATTTTTTAGTAAACTGAGTTGTAAACTTTAAACCAATTTGATTTCGACTTGAGTGTGAGTTGACCCTTGGCCAGTTCCAAGTTTGAGTCTGACTTTTAAAAAATTGTAAGTTTTAACCTCCACACTTGAGGGTCTACAAACAACTAGATGCTCTTTAGAGATTTTTGTGATCTTCGACAATTGATGGTCAACCTTGGTAAAACCAAGGTTTTGATCTTCAATTGCTCAAAGAAGACACTTGTGGATTTTCTCTTTTACTTCAAGGGGGTGGAGGTCAAGATTACCATTGGATACACCTATTTCGGCGTTTAGTTTTTATTGCCTAGGTTCGAGTTGATGCATGTTCTCCAACCTTAGGTTAATAAGGGGTAAGGATCCCTCGCCCTTATAGAGAGACAGTGTTTCTAGCACCACTTTCAAGACTTCTTGTCGAAACTGGAACTCATGAACTCCATCATCGGACCCATAGTGTTGTATTGTTTGGAGGTGTGGGTACCTAGAGTACTTGAGTCTGATTAGGCTCGTGCCAAGAGAGTTAAGGCCCTCTTGCTTTGCCACATTATCAAATGCAAGAGCATAGTTCCCTAGCTATTGTTCAGGCAAAGTTTGTGCCACACCACTTTTGGATTGAGACTGTCTTTAGACTGGTAGAGTTGTTTCTTTATCTCTAGAGCTACACTGACTCGACGATCAGTAGGGATTGATAGCCATATTTGGCCTACCACTCTTCAGTGGCAATCACCTTGTCCATGCCTCCCCAAGGTGGTGTTGGTTCTTTGAGGTATCTCATTTCCTATAGGGAGCTAGCATATCGATGGATTGCCTTCCGTCATTGTGACATTCTTTAGATGCTCTTGGCCACCTCTTGCTTATCAGAGAGGATATTTATAAGTATTATATCCAGGTCGCTTGGATTGCCCATCTTGGGCGGTTGAGACCTAATATGGCCTTTTAATGCAAAGCATTTTTTGGTGCTTAGGGACGACCTCTTAGTTTGGCACCCTTGCACACTTCGACACTAGATGCATGGGCTCATGATCCCCTTAGGCCAGTTCACAGTGGGTTGTCATCAACTTCAGGTGGAAGTTAAGTACCAAACTTTGCAGGAGTACAAATTATGCTGCCTTTGCCACAGGTAAGAGGCAAAGACAAAGGAACACTTTAATTCAAATACCACCAATGTTATGACATATGCGATCGATTCCATTGCTTGTTCAGAGTCTCATTATTCCCTCTCCACTTTTTTTTGGTATATGGATCATTGATGCATGGCATTATATATGGGAGAGGCCCTTAGGGTTAAATCTTACATCCTTTGGCCACTCACCTGCTGGGGCACTACTATAGAGGATCTCATCTTTATTCTTGGTGCTCCGAGTGGATTGAGACACCAAGAGGCAAGTAGAGAGTAGCACCATTTAAGCCCCTAGATCCATTAGACCTCGGAAGGCAGTTCAACACCTAGTAGCTAGACCACTTTGGAGTTGTTGACTTAGATCTCGAGATAGATGATGCCAAACCTGTTGGCTGTGCTCCTCCTACAGTTCCCAGCAATGAGCCACCTCTTTAGACAAAGAGACATCCCTAGGCCGGATACAACTCTTCCAACCAGTTCTCTTTCCAAAGATTCTTTCCTTTTGCCTTGGATAGTAAGAAAGTTGCACATTCAATAGTGGATACTTTAGAAGAGGACAACGTCCTCGCCTCCCCCCCTTCCATCCTTTGGTGATAGGGACTTAGAGCCTTAAGGATCTTTTCATTGTTCCCTCTTCCAAACCATTATATTTCACTTTTTCTTTGCACCAATAGAGCCTAGATCTTGTAGATTATGTGGCCTTTGTACTCCCACTATGTATCATCACTTTTGGTCATTTTTTGGACATTAGTAAACTTATCTTATCTTATCTTGCTCCACTCTAGCTTTTACTTCAACGTATGTGAGAGTTCGCTTGTACTTCTCTTCTTCTGGGATGGGATCATGAATGAGTGGATAAAATGGGACAAGTGATTTGAAGGAACCTTTTACTGTTTTGAGAGGGTCGTGACGTTGGAAAGACATCTCCATGAGGTGGTAAGGTATAAGCTCATTTGTGAGCCCTTGGGCTTGTATAAAGTCGGTCAGTGCATAAGGTCATAATTTGATAAGGAATGATAGCCAACGAGCCCTCTTTTGCACGTGCAATATTGAAGTGGCCTCATGCAAGGAGGTTTGATATGCAATTTCTCTAAATAGGATCTTGTCGGGAATGCACTTCGACAAGATGTGAGGGGAATTTTGAAGGCCATACAATGTGATGTAGCTAACAGTTTCTTCTATGTACTAGTCGACTATCGAATCTGATACTTCAATGGTAGGAACACTGAAATAGGGGCTAGCAGTGTCTTGCAACTTATAGTACGAGACTTCTAGAAATTTCAGACATATATCAAAATATTCCTTCACATGTCTTTTCAAAGCTCATGAAATTGAATATATACCGCCTCTTTCTTTGGATTCCATGGTTCTTTGAAAGGAGTGAAGCTGCATCTAGTGCATATAAATAATTAGGACACAATAGAGAATCGAGGAATTTCATTGCTTGGTTTGGCTTCTTTAATCCTCTTGATATTACAATAGATGCTACAATATATCACTTTGGCCGAATTGAAGAGCATGCCATTGCTCAAAACTATGTTGATGATCGCCACTCGGCTAAGCCACAAGATCTGCACTTTCCTTTCCATATAAGCAATGGATCAACACAACCACATTACGCATGCCTATGTGCAAATCTACAGTACCATACTGCCCATTGCTTTGCCTCTTGAAAGCTCTAGAAGAACTCCACGAAGATTTGACCAACTCATATGGATCATTCTCTTTATTTGGTTTCTACATCCATGTATCAGTAATCTTCACCTACGACTAAGGGAGTTTGTAGTATATTTGAAAGGTCTTGGGATTGAATCTAGCAATGGTATTCCTCTCCCAAAACTTGATACGCTTTTTCTCTAGATCAACCCAATCAATGAGTGTTTTGATGATGTCGCCGCATGGAAAGAGAACTTCATGGGCTACAACTCTGTGAAACTTTGAGCTCTTAACACTGTAGTCTTTCCAAGCTTGGGTTTTAAATATCGAGAGGGACATGCATCCGTCGTTTTGGGGTAGGGCGATCTGTTGGTGGTGCCGGAAGAGTTTGGAATATGGAGACTTCAACGAAATTGACGAAGGGAAGGACATGTCCAAGTAGAGCATGTTCGAATCGGTTATTGGTTCCTTTTTCTTCTTCTTTGTTGTCCTCATACTTTTGCAAAACAAGCTTTTACCAAGGAACTTCAACAAAGTAATAAGGATTAGAATGAGTCCTTTAAACAAATCATGTGGAGCGAGAATGAGAGACATACCTGGTAGCCATTCAAAGCTTTTAAATGTGAAGTAATAAGCATTCAAACTCTCTTTTTAAAATAAATCATGTTGCTTGCTTGGAAGCAAATGGGGATTCTTGGGAAGGGAATGGCCAAGAAAGGAAGCGATCTACCAGTCTGTCATATGATAACTTAAACTTTACTTGCACATACCATTAAACCAACATGGCATCCACTTCAAATCTTGTCAATTACAAGGATCTATCAGTTAAAAATTCATCCTTTATAAAAACTTGTGCTCTAATCACTCGAAACTATGGACAACTACTAAACTTCCATTTGGCATCAAGTCATTCAATGAAGCAAAAGGATAGTGTAACCTAGACTCAAGAGATGAATCTTCGAAGCCCCCTGTGAAATCTTAGAGCAAAGACTACTAAATACCCTAGAGGACAATGCATATTGTTTCATGGGGTAGATTTTACCCACATGCCAATTAAAATTTAGTTGTAGAAGCCATTGAATGTGGAACAAGGGATATGTGGGCAACAATGGCTTGCAGACAATTTTGGAGCAAGGAATTTAAAATGAAAGACTGACTACAACACTCTACAAAGGCGATGCATTACACGAGATCTCGTTGAACCAATAAATGCATAAAAATATGCCTAATAACAATCTAGGCCTATAAAAAATAATAAATGGGCAACAATCAACCTTTCAAGCTCAAGCCCAATCCTCTTGATGTCCATGCAAGCAAAGCACAATCCCTTCTATTCCCTGGAGCTGTTGAGGTGACAAGGAGGCTACTGCACATCCTCAAAGGGGCTAATCAATTACTTGAATGCAAAAGACCAATGTCAGAGTTGTAGATGTCTTGCTACTTTCTTCTTGCTACCAAGGGGACTTTAGAGGCTCTAGAGAATCGATTTGCATCTGCACAAGTGAACAAAAAGATATATGGGTAGAGGCAATGGAAACACATGGACAGTGCATGTGCAACATCTCTTTAAGTAGTGTGATTTTACCCAAGGAGGCTAAAATTAGCAACAACATGCAAAAAGCGCTCCCTAAGGCAAAATTGCATCCCTTGCTGCCTTGGTCAACTGTTGCAATTGCCCAACTAATGCAATTTGCACTAATTAGTTGTTGTTTTTAGCTTATGTGGGATCTGGCAAAGCTTCTTCAAAGAAAAACACACCTCTTGCTACCTTGATATGTTGTTGTAGCTTCTCAATTGATGCAATTTGGCTTCATGGACTAAGTTTAGCATGCCGTGGGTCCAACAAGGCTTCTCCAAAGTGAAATGCATGAGTTGGTGTCTTGAAGTGTTGTTGCACTTCCCCTTGCAATTTGTTTCGCCTTGGGATGGCGAGAGATAACAAAATGATGTTGAAGATTGCTTCCATAAGTAAAATGCGTCACTTAGCGAGTTGTGACATAGGCTCAAGCAATGTGATTTGGTCTTGGGGAACTCATTTCTCCTTTATGCAGTGAGAAGTATTCACTAATTGTTGCACCATCGTTGATGAAGCCTCAAATCATTGCATTGCTTCTTGCATTGCCCATCGTTAAGACGTGGTGCTTGGAATGCCCTTGCATTAAAATGAAATTTTTTGGTGCTCGCATTTGTTCCATTTACACAAACTACCTTCGTCGTAGCTCCTCCAACACGTTCTGCCATCATGTACTAGCTCGCAACTCATAGCAATTCGACATGCACATGCCCATGGCCTCCCACATTGCTAGTGTTGCTTGACCATTGCTATTGCTTCCCATTCTGCTTCCTCGAGTTGCTAATGCCATCGTGGTGATCCACTGGTCCATTGGCCCCACCCTGACCTTCACCCTCCCTGCTCCCATCCTCCACCTCCCAATTACCTGCTACCTCACCCTTCCCTCCACCCCCTTACTCCCCTTACTCCCCTCTCATTGTCACTCCACTTCTCTCCATTCCGCCCTACCTTCACTTGCTCGCGACCCCTTCTTCCTCTCTCTTGTCCCCTTCTTCGCCACTTTCTCCTCTCACCCCCAAGCCCTCTCCCCTTCTTCTCCACCCTCTCATCTCACTGCCAAGCCCTTTCTGTCCATTCTGCCACCTTTACACCTACCCATGACCTCTCCTCAACCTGCAAGGAATTCTTAGCCAACGTCTCCAACAAAAGGTCTCCCCACTGCAACCTGTCTTGTAGGGGGTCCCTATTAGGTCAATGTCCCTAAGTGGGTGTTGAAATTAGTGCAGTTGCAAGAGCCATTCTTCGAAGGATAGCTAAGACCCTAGTTGAGATCTAGGGCCTCCAGTACACTCCTGGGGTTTCTTGGTTTGGGACCAAGCAGTTAGAGCCATGGCAAAAGACCCTAGTGAGGGCCCCTAGTATATTGCTGGTGTTCTTGGTCAAGGACCAAGCAGTAAGTCCCTAGATGTGTTCTAGGGCCCCTAGATGTGTTATAGGGAATCCTTGCTCGATGCTTGGATTGATCCTTGGTGGTTGATGATATAGGTCCCTAGATGTGTTCTAGGGCCCCTGAATGTGTTCCAGGGAATCCTTGTTTGGTGCTTGGATTGATCCTTGGATGTGTTCCTTGGTGGTTGATGATGTAAGTCCCTAGATGTGTTCTAGGGCCCCTGGATGTGTTCCAGGGAATCCTTGCTTAAACGCTTGGGTTGATCCTTGGTTTTGTACCTTGGTGGATGAAAGAACCTAGATGTGTTCTAAGGCCCCTATATGTGTTCTGGGGTACCCTGGTCTTGGACCAGGTAGTTCTTGGTTCTGTACCAAGATGTGATCTTCTTCCTCTCTCCCGAGATGGTCCATGAGACCTAGGAGCAGCCACGAAGATGGACATGACCACATCATGGATGTTTCCTCCTATGCAGTGATGATAAAAGTTTATAAGCCATTATGAGACTTATGTGGACATGTTTTGCTATTGAAGAGGAACCCCTTGACCTTGTCTTGTAGTTCCCCCTTTCTTGTTTTTGTTTCCCTCCTTGTTTGATGTGGTGTTGGGGTTTTATAAGTCATTTTGACTTAATTGACTTTTAATTAATATTTTTATTAATTAAAAATATTAATTAATTATTAATTATCTTTTATTTATTTTATTTTTTATTAGGGTTTGACTTAATCCTAAAGATAGGGTTAAAATAGAAAACCCTAACCTACCCACCCAAGCTATAAATAAGAGCCTTCCTAGTCTGATTTTGCTGCGGCTACCTCAGTTTGTTTTTCTTGGTTGTGGTACAGCTTCTCTTGTGAACATTCTATTTCAGATTTGAGGTTCTATTTGGACACTAGGCTGGGAGCTTCAATTCAGTTTTTGTTTGTTGGTTAAGGAGATACTACAGTTCTCTCCTTGGCTGTATGTGCATGCCGTGAACCTCTCCTTGACTGCTGTAGGTCTTCCCTTGACTGCCTTGGACCTTCCTGTGCATGCTGCGGACTTCTCTTTGGCTGGGTGTTGGAGCCGCGGACTCTCCTAGCACTGCTGTGTGTGCCGCTGCCTTCTCTTGGCCCCTTCATTTGTTTGCTGCTGGTTGTTGTGAGGGTACGGTGGCCTCCCATCTCCTTGCTGCCACTGCCTTCTAGGCAGCCTTTTGCTCCTCCTCCTTTATTTCTTGGTGCATTCCCTCTTGAAGGGCTTCTATTTGCTGTCCCTATTTGCTGGTGCATTCCCTCTTGAAGGGTTTCTCTTTGCTGTCCCTATTTGTTGGTGCATTCCCTCTTAAAGGGTTTGTCTCTGCTGTCTCTATTTTGCTGGTACTTTCTTTGGCTTGAAGGGTTTTGTTACTGTAGTGTACTACAATTCAGTTTCGGACAGTTTGTTGTGGGTGTTTGCATCAGCTCTGTATGTGGTCCTCCTTGGCAAAAAAATCTTCCTAAAGGCTAATATCATGATAGATGATCATAACCCTTGAGTTTGATCCACGACTTTAAGCTAATTTCTGAGCATATTAAAGGGGACAACATCTACATGTGACAGGTACATCCTTCATTGGCTAGAAGTAAGTTAAGATTTGTTTTGTTCGAAATCTGCATTCAGAAAATTTGTTTTCATATGCTCAGATCTAACTTTCTATATTTAATCTGCTTCAGTTAAATGTTTTAAGTGCTGATCTATATTTGTATTAGTGCACAACTTTGAAAAGATATTACTGTTTTCTATTTTTCCCTAAAATCTAACAGTGGGTTCCACTATCGATGGTCACAAATAGGAATCCTTAGGGTAATGAGGTCGATTTGTAGGGCTCTTCCAACTTTCTAGTAGAGTCAGAATTCAATGAACAAAATTAGGTAAAGAAAATGGAACACATGGAATTAATGAATTACAAATTACAAGTAGAAATTCAATCCCTCACAAATTGGGTCACAGATCTAGGATATGAAAACCTTGTTCGAGAAGGTTTATGAATGATGCCAAGATGCAAGAATGCCTTCACCCACTTGGGGATCCCTACAAGTGAAGATCTTGGATTTTAAGAACAAGCATGAGGAAATTCTTTTCCAACAAGTTATTTTCAAACAAGAAGTAAACCTTCCAATCTTAGGTTCAGGTGGTCAGTGGAAATGATACCCCCCGCTTTGGGTGTCGAGGTTCAGGAAGTGATATAGGTGAAACTCATTGAGATGGGCTTGTGAATCGAGCCTGAAGGTGCGTGTTGGACTTTTAGTACGTTAGAAACTGTCCAACAAAATACTATTAATGGTAGCAACACAGATTTAGGCACATGTAGAGAAGGTATAGTGGTAGGTATTGTAGCATGGATTTCGTACAATGACCTTAATGGCAGCGACAACAATATGCCCTCCAACAATTTTGTAAAATAGTAATGAGGGTGTCGGGGCATTTATGGAGGAGAGAGAGATAGAGGGGCATGCATGCGCCATCATTAGTTTAGTTCCACTTTAGATATTTTTTATATTTAGTTGTTCATTTCTATTTTCGAGTTTGCTTTAGTTAGTAGTTGCATGCACAATTAGTTAGGGCGCTTTGCATGTGGAAAGTTTCCAAGAATAGATGGGGTGTAGATCCTTAGAAGAGAGAGATGGATGCATGCATACTTGCACTATCCTTTAGTGGGCACACCTTCCTAGGAATAGTTTTGTTAACTTTTGAGGTTACTTCAAAAGTGTTTACA
>SNQJ01S0006101.1:62400-77148 GCA_010110895.2 Picea sitchensis | reverse complement strand
CATTAATGATGTTATAAAGTCAAAGTGACTTTATAACATAAAGTGAAGTGGTGAGGGTAAAAAATTCCCCTCCTTTGTGTTTAGAGACTCACAGAAACAAGGGGACCACTTTCCAAGGTACCCAAAACTCAACATTGAATACCTAACATAAGTTCTGAAATGCTTTAGTGACTTCACCAAAGCATAAGCCTGTTTTTCCATGCTGGTATAATTAAATTTTGCATCTCTGAGCATCTTGCTCATAAATGTGAGAGGCTGCACATTCCCCTGATCATGCTTTTGTAACAAAACACCTGCAACAATATTGTCAGAAGCAAAAGAAAATATAATAAAATATTTTGAAAAATCAGGGCTTACCAATACCAGTGCTTTGGTGATGGCATCTTTGATATGTTGAAAAGAATAGCGCCCTGCTTCATCCCATCTAAAGGCTGCATCTTTCCCAAGCAAATTATTCATCGACTTGATTAGTTCTAATATATTCGGAATGAAATGTTTGATGAAGTTTACCTTTCCAAGAAATGATCTTAACTCTTTCTGATTCCCTGGCAACTCAATCTTTTGAATCCCTTTGATCCTTTCAGGATCAATCCTTACTCCATCCTTTGATACAATGTGGCCCAAAAGTTTTCTCCTTGTCACACCTAAAATGGTCTTCTTTGGGTTGAGAGATATTCCATACATTTTGCACTTTTCTGTCACAACTTCTGCGTGGCTCAAAGGGCTCGAAGCCGATCAATCACAGTCTTGAATCAAAGGAAAAGAGTGGAATCAGAGCCAAGACAAGCTGTGTCAAGGGTCACATTAGGGAGGTCCAAGGTATCCCAAAGAAACATGGCCCCAATCACCATGGGGTTCGAGGATGGATGTGGTAAAGGGAGACCCTCCAGTTTAAGATTCAACTCCCTTGCCCACCTGGTTTGTTCCTCAATGAGCTTAGCTTGTAAAACTTCTTCAATCGTTACAAGGGGGGGGGCTTTATCCTTCTATCCTTCCCTTGAACTTCTTGTGCCCATGATTAGTGTGTGTCTCAATTTCTTGTTTAAAGGTGGCCTGTTGGGTTCTTATTTCTTCCTGTTTGTTCTTGAGGTCAAGAATTTCTCGGTGCAAGGTGTCATGGGGGGGTGGAGATCTTGTTGTATTTTGTTTTCATTTGGTTTGTTGAGAAGATCGTGCTCTCGGAATTAGGATTGCTACCTTCCATCGTTTGTTTTGTTGTTGGTTGTTTTTGTGTGGATTTCTCCATTAATATTATATCTGTAGAATTTGAAGAAAGACCCTTCCGTGTTTGTCTATGTGAGCAGTATCCAGAATGGGGGAGCAAGAAGTGTTTCCACGAGGAGTGGGGGAGGGGAGTTATGCACAATGGGTTAAGGAAAATCGCTAGTTAGTATGGAGGGGAGAACTATTGTGTCTGTGTAGAGGAGGAAAGGGGAGGGAATGAAGGTGTGGCGGGGGGGAGGAAGGAATGAAGGTGCAGGATAGAAGCCGTTGTTGGAGAGATGTCTCGAAACATGGGGTGCTAGTTTCGTTGCCACAATTCTCGCTTCTTCTCACCTGGTCGGCTGTAGAAATTAACTCCTTCGTTTTTACTTTTTATCTGGCGGCTCGAGGGCGGCTTTGTGGTATTGCGATTGGCGGTGGCAGCAAGAGCTGCGGCTCGATTGGATCGGTCGCCCAATTCCTCTTGTTCTGGTAGTTTGCGGCTTTGTGGAAGCTAGAGCCGCGACTCTTCCCTGTTCTTCTAGCAGAGAAGGTTGGCAAGTCTCTCGATTGGATCCGAAGGTGGCTACAACTGATGCTATTGATAAAATTGCTCGAATGATGGGAAAGGTGGCTAGATGGTCGAGGGTTGAGGCACGAGGGTTGATGGTGATGGTGATGGTGGCTACGTCCAAGTCAAACCCACAAGCACCTTGTTATTATTATAGAAAAGAAAATATATAATAACAAATAGAAGTGGAGTAAACCCAAAATGAGTAAACTATCGATAATGCAATAAAGTACAACCCTAGAGAGGAATACAAAGAGAGAATGCAATGACACAACAAAGAGAGCAATTCAAGAAAACCACAAATGGAAAGTTGTAGATAAAGCAGTGTTTGTTGTTTTCTGAACTAGATAAGATAAGTATATTAATGTTCGACAACTGACTACAAAAGTAGGTCAATGGGATTGTTTTGGTACAATGATGTGTATACAAAGTAGGAGCACTAAAGCAACTTCTATATAAAAGCAAGAAGCAAGAAGCAGGAAGTAAAATATAATATAAGTCTAATCTAAAAACCTATAGAGTTGACTCCACAAATGGAGAGGCAGTCCAGGAGAGAGAGATGTACGAGATGAGTAGATCTAGAATCTATGGCACTAGTGGAATGAGGCTACTCTGGTCCACTAAATCCATCTCTCCTAACCTTTGAGGGAAAATGAATAAAACTCAAAATGGATGGCTGTTCAGAAGAAGAATTGAAAGATAAGTTGGAATGAGTGTTGTGCTGCTGTCTGGAAGGAAGATCTTGTCGTTTTGGTCTGGAAGATCTCATTTGGTGACTAGTCTGACTGCTGAAATGAGGTCTAGTTTGGTGACGTCGCTGTGGTCCCATAGAGGTAGAAATAATGCCTTGTGTCCCCACTGATCTGGGATCATCTCTATCCATCTGTCGCTTGGTGCCCCTAGTCGGGAGTATCGTAAAACACTAAGTGATCTGTGGGGTGGGGGCTAGGCCAAGATGTGGATGTGGTTGGAGCATAGAAGAAAGGAGATGGAAGGCCTCTTGCATGTATAGGGTCAGGCATCTCTGGTCAGGGTACCTAAAGAAGTTGCGAAGCGTATGTAGCTCTCTGAAAAGACAATGGAACTGTCCACGGATCTTATAGTAAATCGGGTAATGGAATATGAAGTGCTTTTCAGTGTATTCCCATCAATTGTTGTGAAGATACCAACACTAATCCTGAAAATTCCATCTGGAGAGTTGCATGGGCTAAGAGGAGTTGGCTAGGCTAAGTGAGGCATTCAAAAGATTCACATAAAATCTCTTTGAGCATTGAAGGTCGACAAACTGATTGAAGAGGGGAAGAATTTGGTAATGTGCTCTTGTCCATTAAAATATTACTGGGCATGGGAGGAAATTGCTAACCAGAAGTCTTGGGTTGAATTCACTAGAGGAGGATGTAAGAAATCTCCTATCAACATTAAAGCAGTTGTGCATGGCCATTATAGGAAGACAAAATTCAATAGTAGGAAGCCTCAATGGTTGGTTTTAGGGCATTGGCGAGCTAGGCACAACTACACATTTAGTAGAATACTTTATGCATAGAACTTTTGGGTTGGTATGGATGATAATAGGCAAGGCTTGGTTACTTCAAATATCTTGATAATGTTCTTCCTCCTATCTATGGGTTCAGACTGTTATGGTCATTCCACTTGTGGCTATAGGTGTGTTGGAAATATTATTGTTATTGATGTCAAAGACAGTGGGGGCCTACAGATGTCCAAGATAAATCTTACAAGCCTACAGATGTCCAAGATAAAGATTGCAAGATGGAGATTGTTGAAAGTATTACTTTTGGCTTTTTGATGATCAATTTGGATACCCTATCTTTGAAGACATTTTTACCCTACATACCTAGCTTCAATGAGAGTACAAGTTATATGGTTGGAAAGCTTATTCTGAGACCTTTCCAACGGTATATGACATTCCTTCTAACTTCCTAGGAATGAGGATATATGAATTTTTCCGTAAGACAACCCAACCAGAAAATTGATGTCGGCTCAACCAGTCTTTACAGGTTGGGCCTGAAAGTGGGGACAAAATTACTATAAATACAAGATAGATTTTAGCATTTGTAGAGAAACCAAGAGATCAAGTCTGAGGTGCGCAGAAGTGATTTGAGGTGCACTAAAGGTGCTGAGGTGTCTTTCTGAGATCTAAAGGTGTGCAGGAGAAGTCTAAGGGATGTTCTTGGGGTCTTTCTTGTACTCAAGGTGTGCTATGAAGGACTGAAGGTTTGTGATGCTGCCGTGTGCACTGTTTTGAGGTTGTGATGTTGCCGTTAGTGATTACATTCTAGAAACGATGTTATGAAGCTTGCTAGGGTTTGAATGATTTTATGTCTACACATATCTTATTGAGTTGGTGCTCAGTTGAGGAGATTGGTGTCTCCAATAGGTTGGTGCCTACATCTTGTTGAGTTGGTGCTCAGTTGAGGAGATTGGTGTGTCCCGTAGGTTGGTGCCTACATCTTGCTGAGTTGGTGCTCAGTTAAGGAGATTGGTGTCTCCAGTATGTTGGTGCCTACAATCTTTGTAATAGTAGGTTGGTGCCTACAGGCATTTATAAAGATAAGTTTATGGTTTTCTCCCAATTGGGTTTCCATGTTAAATTTTGTGCATAATGATTTGAGTTTATAAGTGATTATTGTTTCTTCGCTAATGAATGATTAAATAAAGTAAAAGGTTTCTTATATCGATTCACCCCCCCACTCAGTATAAGCATAAGTTCAACAAGGTGCTGTGTTTGTGGTTGTTTCTCTTATGAATGTGCCTTTGTTTGTGCGCAACACAATTGGTTTTAACTTTGTCCCCTTGCGATCAATGTCTCTGTTATAAGCATCTGTCATAGTTGGTTTACCAAAAGAACTATTATGTTTATAACTTTATCCCGCCTCATTCATGTCGTTGACTGAGATTCGGCCTCACTCTATAGAAGGGATATTACAACTTCTCTCTCTTGAAGCTTGATTTAAAGATTTATTTGTATAAATCTTATTTCCAAAAACACATTGAAATACTTTAAGGTTGGCTTGATATTTAATTACTGAATAGTGAAAATAACTATTCAAATACATGAATTCAACTTGTAAATAAAAACCATTGTTACCAACATCACGATAATATCGCCGACATTGCAATATTATCTCCATTTTGAGGGTCGGTGATATTATCGCCTGAAAAATATCAGGATATTTTCCTCCGGTGATAATATCACGATATTTTCGAAAATAGCGTGATAATATCGCGAGTTGATTGAAAAAGTTGCAGGGCCATGGAAAGTGATGAATTAAAAGCTGATTTTTGGGTTTTAAAGTGTCATTTTGCAAACAAAGTGTGCGGTTTGGAGAGCAAAGGAGTAAGAGGCAAGCAAGAGCTGAAAACTTAGTTTTTTTTTGGCATTTTGCAAACAGAGGAAGCTAGTAATCTACCAAGTAAAAGTGACATTCTCCTCTATCTTTTTTTTTCATCCCTGTACTTAAATTTTTAACATTACCATTAATTGTTTCAAGATGTTTGAGAGTGGTTCCAACCTCGTTGGACTTCATATGGAGAAAGTAGAATTTTAGGTCCCATTCAAAATTCAGCAGACTTAATGGTTTTCAGGATTTCAAGATTGGCTGTATTGCAACATTTCCACTAGATTCTATCGTGTACGAGGGTATGGAACTGGCATTTAGACAAGAGCACCAAGCCCTCTATGTACCTCGATGTTGGTGGCATTGATTGTTGAACTCGTCTATCATGACCCTAGTAAAAATGTACCTTTCACTCAAGTAAAATCTCTTATTAGGTATGTCAAGTTTTTTCTATCTTATTTTAATGCTTAAAGGGTGACATTGATGACGAGGATTCTAATATAGGAGATGATTTTGATATGTAGTTATTTGTTGTAGCATGATTTTTTTCAGACTCTAGAGGCCATTTACAGCCTCTTTGTTGATGTATTTTGGTCCAGAGATGGATTGCACTCGGTGCTATTTTGGTTACATGCACCCTTGCTATTTACATGAGAAACTTTGCATATTTGTGTATATTGGTTTGGATTCATATGGATGCGCATGAATATATCTTCACAGACTCCGACAGAGTGAGTTGTACTTAGCAGTAGCACTAGTAGAGGAAACCAGAGTCTAGCTCCTGCTTCTTCTACAGGACATCAGAGTCCAATGCCAGCCCCAGGGCCTTTTTCCTCTAAAGGAAAACCCATTTTTAGAGCCACCACCTTTGCCCGTAAAAGGGGCAGAGGGAATCATTAGTTTATTTATCGGATTTCATTGTAGATGACTCATGATGATGAGATACATTTATTATATTTTTGATGATATTTTGAGGCTTTAGAGTAAGGACATGATTCAATGTTGATCTCTGATGCATTCAAGTTTACTAGACATCTTATACATTTTATATATCAGTTCCCTTTTCATATTTATGTGGAAATGCATTTATTTGATGTTGTTGATGCTTTAGATATTTAAAAAATTGAAAAAAATGAATATTTTTGTATTTTTTTCATTCTTATGACATTTTCTGATATTTGCCTCGATGTTGCCAATATTTTTGTTTTCGGACCCTCGGCGATATTTTGCCAATGCTACACTGATAAAAACCCATCTCTGTTTCAAGTCGGCTTCCCCTTTTTTGTCTAACTTGTGTGCAAGCAGTGGCTCAGTCCATCACTGATCATTTCCTAGGCCTTTACCCACTTTCTCCTGAGCACTTCATCACTATGGCTCTGATAGCATATCAGACTTGCAGATGCAGAAAACTTGGACAGAAATACACTGTTGCAAATTAGAGAGATTAGACAGATTAATACATTATTCAAAATATGATCAATATGAAGTTAGAAGATCTCAAGCCCCATAGGAGAGCTCGAAGAGCAAGAGTCTACTGGGCAATAAAACACCATATTTCATGTTGACTTATTTTATTTATTTATTCTAGAACTATCTATTTTGTACAATGGCCATTAAATGAATAAATACATCAATGAAACATCCTATATGATTTTTCTTGTTTATATTTGAATTCTTGTAAGACTAGTGCCATTTCTGAGTTTCCAGCACTTGAGCTGAACTTTTTGTCCATGAGAGAAATTATGGAATTTTCAAAAAGACACTTTTGTTTTGATTATTGAATCGAAACAAATGATGTATCAAGGATATCTTGCAATTAGTTATAAATAACAATGACAATTAATTCTGGCTTTTAGTCTGCTCTTAAAGCGATAATTTTGTTTTTGATTTCCTTTTTATCCTCCTTATTTATTATTTTCTACTCTCTATGCAGCACTTTGGTTTGGAAATCATTTCAAGGGAGATTGGTCGAGATCCAGGGCATCCAGATGTGGAGCGTATGTATCTGGCTGTGTATAAAAGTTTTGTGGAGGTAGCATCATAGTCTTCTACATTTTAATGGATATATTTTTCTTCTGGGATAATGTTGGATCAATCAATGCAGGTTTTAGCTACTTCATCTGAATTGTTGTAATAATATAGGCTGGTCTAAAAATACAGTATTAATTAATGAATGCAACTTTCATTGGGAAATATTGTCCAGGAATAATTTTATTCTATACCTCAAGATCCCGTGTTGCAAAGTTCACTTATTTTTTCTGTCATCTTTAGTTATCCTAAAGACTCGGGATATATTATAGTTATAGTTGTAGCTTGTCGCCAGTGTTTTTCATATCTTTAACTATTAGGTAAGATTAGCTTTATTGTTTCCTAATTTTAGCTCCTAATGCTGGAAATTATTAACTCCTACTTGTCCCATGTTTGATCATATTTGTGATTGTTATTATTATTGGTCATTGCGAGGTAGAGTTTGTCTCTACGTAAGGAGTCTATTTCTATATTTTAGGAGGTTGTTAGATTCTCTCGAACTAGTTGGCTCCTAGTTTGGTGTGTGCTTGAGATATTCTCTCAACTGGTTAGTTTGCTAAGATAGTGTATCTATCTTAAGCCAAAGTTTGATGTATTTATATGTAACATTATTTGATGTTAAGAGTGTTGATGTTCTGTAGCAGTGTGAGGTATTCCCTCCCGGACAACTTTACTTAGAGAGGAAGATTCCAAGAAGTCAAAGGAAGACCATTGAATAGTTGAAGAATACCCCATGACCCCACAAAAAAATAATAAAGTGAAATCAAAATTTCCATGAAGAGAAGTCGGCCCCAGTAAAGTGACTTGAAGACTATAAATAAAGGGAGATGCCTTGCCATTTGACACACTCACACAAATCTCTCACTCAAGAAAAGAAGGCGCAAGTCTGAGGCAAGGAAGAAAACACAACTACTACAGTTTCTAGGGTTTCTATATTGGCAAGTTCGCTGGAAGAGGCAGAGTAGTCTAGCACTCTCACTAGGGTTGCTACTCATCATATTTCAGGGTTTTGCTCAATTGTCTACCCTTGCTAGGGTTTGAAAAGAAAAAGAGACAAGTACTTGTTATCAAGGTTTCTTCATTGTTGGTTTTGCTCTTGTGAATAGAGCTTGTTCATGGTTGTATTGAGTTACTAGAAATATTCTCTCTAAGAAAAGTTGGTTGGGTTTTTCCCTGAGTTAGGATTTTTCCCAGGATAAATCTTTGTGTCTTCTTGTGCTTGCCTATTTGCTTCTAGATCCTACTTATATTTTCAGTATATGGTTGTTGAATGTTGAATGAAGATCAAAATACTCTGGTAAATCTATTGCTATTGAAAATTTAAGAAAATCTAACAAAGAGAGCGTATGAGAACATTCAATACAGTTTTGGTTTGTCAAAATAATGTCTACTCTCCCATTTCTCTACATGGTATCAGAGCGGGACTGGGCTTGACTCCCTAGTGGGAGGGCCCAGTGAAATGAAAGCCTATGGGTAGCATCGCTATAGGAGTAGATTAATGTAAGTGAGAGTAGATTGTTTTGTTAGTGAATGATATTGTGTGTTGTTGGTTTGTCCGTGAGAATGTGATTGTTTTGTCCATCATTTGATGAGGTCCACCTCGACTGTTAAAAATATACATGGCACACGACAAGGGGGAGGTTTTGAGTTTGATTCTCAGCCTACCTGCTTTTGCTTTCAACTATAAACTGTTGGATAGACGAAAAGTGAAGGTGTGAAGATTAGATCTGCATTTAAAAAATGCGCACAAGTCGCCTCTAAGAGTGAGTCTTGCCTAGATCGGCATATGCACGGGCAAAGGAATGATTTATTGCATTCACTGTTGGATTCTGCAAAGATTGTCGACACCGATTAGGAGGAGAGTAGAGCAGCCATGGCAGACATAATTCGATGCTAGATACAAGAATGGTACTTGCGTTTCCACATGGCTTCTATCAAAACCATTCTCCATCCCTTGGCAGAGTCGTTTGTGGGTTTTTTGCTGGATGATGGAGGTTTATTCATCCCCAAATCCTCGTCTAGTAATGGTGAAGATGCATTTCCAACTAGAGATTTGAAATCACATGCCCAGATCTCCAGATCGAGGATTACCACCACTAGGAGGAAGAAGATGAAGAAGTCGTTGGAGGGTTGAGTGGCCGTCGTGACTGGTGCTTCTCGTGATTTGGGAGCTGATATTGTCCTTCACTTGGCCTTCGACAGGGCCAATGACGTGGTCAACTACCTCAACAATGCAGACAAAGTACAATAGATTGTCTTCACCATCAATTCATCCTATGGTCGCATGGAGACAATGGCACCATGAGCCATTGTCTGAGGTTTTGGGAATGTGGCTCAACTATTTGACATGGAATAGGAATCTTTCAGAGGAGTTCACATTGTAGTCAACAATGCAGGGATCATTGACTCACTTGTGCAACGATAGAGGAGATGAGCCCATAGGTGTGGGATGCCGCTTTCAGTGCCAATTGCACAACCCCTTTTCTCACTTGCAAAGAGGTCGTCGGGAGGCTCCTTTGCGGTGGCTGGTAGATCATCAACATCTCGGGCACCTTGGTTCGATTACACAACTTGCAAAGCGGTGTTGGAGACCATGACTCAAATCTTAGCGAGGGAGCTGGAAGTTATGTAAATCATTGCCAAGTGTGTAGCCTCAGCCATATTGCCACCAACATGTTCTTCACAGATAGGGATGAGGATTCCTTTAAGCGCATTTCTATGGCACCTACTCTGGAACATCTTGGTGATTGCAAGGACATTGCTCGCGTGGTTGCTTTCATGGATCGCCCTAAGAGTAAGTCTACCAATGGTCAAGTCCTTCGCATTAATGGAGATATGGGTCGCATTATTTGTGCATAGAGAAAAGAACCAAGTTTTGTGTTCAAATCCCACACCCATTACAGGAAGGGACTTGTACGGTTCAAAAGCCTCGACTATAGCGAGTGCAATGGCTACATTAGGGGAATCATCTTGGATGACATACAAGACCAACTTTAACATGTCACACTCCTTGAATGTCTCAAGCACCAATATTGTAAGCTTAGAACTCTGATTTGAGGCATGGAGCTCAACCTACTAAAAATAGAAAGTACCTGCATGATCCTTGGAAAAAGTGTCATTGGGCTCAGAATCATGCAAGGACCGATACTGTATGCTCAAAACTGTCATACGAGTCTTCGGTCACTGTCTCCTAATAAGTTGGGCACCTGCTAAAATAAGCAATCTCTCTTAAAACCATGTGAAACTGTGCCAACTTTGTCTCTGAAACAAAAACTACCACAAAACCAGTCTTGAACTTGCCTTTCATGGGAACCAACCCTTGGCTCACACAAATGCTCAATCTGAGTAAATCTTTGAATGCCAACCAAAATAGACTATGCTGGCTCTTAAGCCTCAAGATTATGAAGGGAGAAAATCCAGGGGTTAACATGACCTCAATATGGTAGTGAAGCTATTTTTTTAGGATTCGTTACTGTAACAAATGACATGGGAAGTATGGAGATCCAAGACAAAGATTGAACAAAGATGTGGAAGATCCAGACAAAGACACCAAGTATGTGTGTGATTGTAGAAGAGCATGGACCCTTGTTCGTTCGAAGGAAAATATAAGCTCTCATTCAACAATGCAAAGTAGCTCGACTGGTTTGCAGAACAAGTCATTATTGAACATTGATTGAGACTTTTGAGGTCCTCACACGTGAATCCTGTTGCAAAGAACTTGAAGGAAAAGAAGCAACTCTATGGTACTCCGTGTGCACCACAAGTTAGCTGGAGAATGAAAGTGTGCCATCTCGAGTAAAGTCTTTGAGAAACGCATGAGTTGAAAAGTGGTAAAGATTAGAGCATGGTATATGTTGTTAAGAGGCCAATTTGAAGTTTGAATGCTAGTTGTAGTGACTATATAGGTTATGCGAGTTGTTGAAAGAAATGCACAAGAAATAAACCATGGGGATGTTGAAAAGACACAAAGTGAGGTTAGTTTCACTTCATACACGTTGATGCATGGAAAGTATGGCATGTGATATGTTGCGTACTAGACATGTTAAAATTGTGAAAATGGTATGGAAGTGTTGGTTTGTGTCCTTGTTAAAAGCATGGGTAGTTCATTGGATCTAATGTTGTATGTTGTTGTCGACCTATAATAGAGTTGAGGGAAGTGTCGTAGGATTTAATAAAGTTAACCAATGTATTGAGACTAGCCAACTCAATATGAACTCTAATGGTTTTGTTAGAGTTGGCTACTCTAACAAATCACAAGTGAATATGGAAATCCAATACAACGATTAAACAATGATATTGAAGATCCAAGGGTCAAAGATGCAGATGAAGAATCCAAACATGTGAACAACTGCGGATGAACAAGAAGGTATATGAATTGATGTCATATGTATCATTATCTATCGTTGATGTTTTTTAGCTCTGTGTGGCAATACTATGTAATAATTCCTGAGTGTGCTTGTTAAGGTGTGTGGTAGTTGAAAGGGAAAGATAGCTATGTGGTTTGTCTCCTGTGATTGTTCCTTGATGAAAGATTGTTTGATGAGTGTTGCACAATATGTCCTCATTGGCAAGTGCATAAAGAATGTAAGATTGACTTGGATACATCCCGTATGTAAACTATTTCCTTAGAGAACTGACGAGCACCGTGGTTGGGTACCTAAGTGTCTTGGTAGATGAAAATATGTCCATAGGCTTAGTCTTTACAGTCAAGCCGATGTTAGGTCATGGAGTACAACATGTTCCCAATCAATCTATGTGGTACCAGTATTCAGCCCAAAGGTACGATTGGTTCCCAACTGGTATGTGTTCGAGATAAACGTTCTACAAGTGAATGGAGGAGCATGGAGAGTTTGGTTTTGAGATGGAAGTGAGCTGCTTGAGTGAATGACCATTGGTTGGTTATCATGGCGTTTAAAAATACAATGGAGTTGCATTGTTGTGTGAATGAATGACCTTTGGTTGGTTATCATGGCATTTAAAAATACATTGAAGTTGCATTGTTTTCATTGGAGAGGCCAAGGGTTGATTGCAAACTTAATTTTGAAGTGGAACAGTGAGATTGTAGCAGGAAAGACAGATGTTTTCGTATACAACAAAGTGTTTTAGAGTTTGGTCCAAGGGAAGTTCATACCAGTTCTTTTGGAAGCAGGAAAGGTCAAATTATTGTGGACAAACAAGGTAAATTTTATGAGTTGTGTTGAATAAAAACATACTTGACCATATGGAAATTTGAATCACATCTTGTATTTAATATTTATAGCAAGTCTATGATGTTACGTATTTGAGCTTGTATCTTGCCTAGAGTTGGTATTTGGGGGAAGTATTAAAGTGGTACTCAGGCATTGTTTTCAAAGCTTATACTTGGTGTCTTCGTGAAATGGAGTATGTTAATTGTATAAACCTGTATATATGTATGTAACATGTAAATGGTAGATCGTTGTAAGCCTTGGATAGGCATGCATACCCCTTTGCGATGTCACCGTGATGATTTGGATAACTTTTTTGGTATAGTGCAAAAACCTCTGTCATGGAGTTGTTAAACACTTGGAGGAGTGGACCATTTGTTGGTTGGATACTCTATTAGTCGACCATGTTGGTTGCAGACTTTGGAGGTGCCTAAAAGCCAAAATTTTTACATTCATGGGGAGTACATGAAGGACATCCTATTAGACTTATTATCGCGTAATTTGTACTTTGAAAGATAGGAAAGGTAAAAGGGGACAAATTGAAGTAACTGGAGACTATCCTATCACTGTCACCTCAACATGATGTCTCTTTCTATTTAGGGTGGTAGGCCCAGGGGATACATCCCCGATGACCTGGGGTTTTGAGAAGGCAACGAATTTAGGCCAAGTAAAGGTTTCCCTCTCACAAGTCACCACCGATCATAAAGTTCGGCTAAACAACCAATAAAGATAATAATAACCAGAAATGTACCTGCCCGGAACAAAGCAAAATGAAAACTATATTTGCATGGTCACTTGTTGGTTTGTACTTCATATAATCAGAGACTTTCTCAGATAAAGCAATTGACTAATATATTGACGAAGTAAGCAAAAATGTATAGTAGCAATTATCACAATACGATACTTCACAATAAATGCTTCATAGATGCTTCAGAATGAGCAAGAACGACTTAATCATCAATATCATAACACCAACATTCATCAGAAGCAGATAATACCAAGCATTAGTCAATCTTTCAATTGCTTAGAAAATGCTGCAAAGTATAACTATAACTCAAAGAATAATAGCAACACCAAAGTTAGCAGGTCAATCTACACTAGGGTTAGAAGGTGTTAGTAGTTGTTCAAAGGTATTGGATGTTTGAAGGTTGTGATCAAAGTACTCAAGCAAGAAATCTTAGATCAGTGCATTCATAGGGCAAATGGAGTCAAAAGTAGCGGCAAGTATTGAAGGAACAAGATGATAGCACTAGGGCCAAAGACAAGAGGAATTTTATGGATGAAGTGTTGTAAGCCAAGGCTTCAACCATCAAACCCTAGGGGAAAACGACTTACTAAGGTGTAGGCAACCCTAGGCCTCAGCACTCTTTCCTCCTTCTTTAGCTCAATAACAAAGTAAAAACAGCTAGGATGAAGAACAGGAGATACGGTGTTGCAATGGCAAGGCCCTAACAATGTCTCCAACAAAAAAACGACTCCTTGGCATAATCTAGTAGGGAATTAAAATAAGGACACCAACATGTGCTTATTTCCTAGGGTTTATTCCAACAATTTCATTAACAAAATGTAAGTAAAACACTATAACCATTCAAGTAAGGGAAGGATTGCAAAAATTCACTTACATTTACCAAGTATTCATCAAGCCAAACCCTAGTTATAAACCTTCCACCAAGAAAAATGCCAAAGATAACCAAAATAAGCCTCCTTCAACAAGTGCGCACTAACAAATTTCAGCCAAAAACCCTAGAAGGGCGCAAATTTCAGACCTCACACAAGTGTGAGTCAAAGATGATGAGAAAAAAGGACTTTTAGCTCTCTATTTATACAGTAGCAATGACCTTAATTTTATTTTTAGGTCACAAAAGGTCGACATGGCCAAAAATACATCAAAATAATGTTTTACATTAAATGTCATAATTAAAACCCTAATCAAGCATAAAAGTTAACGTCATGCCCTTTTAGGGTGACGTTGGGCCCCTTTAGGGAAACGTTGGCCTCCTGGAGCAAAACGCTAGGCCTCCTTGGGCCTCCGAAAACTGTCACACGTGCCACTTGGCAAATAACTGCCTCCCAAAACCTCCATAGCGCTGGATGACGTCATAAGATGTCATGGGTGACGTCATGGGCCTTCCAAGGCCAATGTCCTGGTGGAAAGGGCACAACCCCCTTGGGTACAGGTCTGCTAAGCTGCCTCTGGTGGAACGTCCTCCTCTTCTTCTATGCAAACCCTCTGATTTGTCTTTGCCCCCTGCTGGGGTCTCGACATCCATCTAATGGGCTTTTAGCCCCATGGAGGTCCGAACTAATCATCTCCCCATGTGTACCTGTCTATAAAGGTACCTATCCATCAGGTATGGTCCTGCACATCAATAGATACGCCCTCCATGGGCTCATAAGTCATAGG
>SNQJ01S0006100.1:222954-248173 GCA_010110895.2 Picea sitchensis | reverse complement strand
TAATATATGATAGTGGGGTTTTTAGCTTTACGCTTTCCTGGTAAAACTTATTGTGTTATGTGTTATTGATATTTCACTTTGTGCTTATGGTTGAGATCATGGTTTAAATTGCTTCCGCAAAAGTAATAGTAGAATCGATTCTGTATTTAACAATAGCAGAACTTGTTAGATCAGGAGAATCGCAAGAATACATTAATTTGTATCTAAATTTCTACAGCGGGAGCGAGATACCTCTTACTGTGATTTGAGCCATATACTAGGAATAAGAGGGAGAACAGAGTCATATTCGAATCATACCTATGGGACATATAAGAAGCTATCATCCGATCATGGAGAATAACACCAGAGGCTATCGCACAATATGTGGACATCGCAAATTTTTGGGCCATAAGACAGACAATGTGGATACAACCAAGGCAGGACCTAAATAAACAGTGGCTATGAATGTGCTACTTCATCACAGAGGGTGACATAGACATGGTCATCAGTGAATGGCCTGATGAATGGAGGATCCCAACCATTACTTGAGAAGTATCGGAAACAACAACAAAAGGAGAGGAAGAATAGGAGGAAACACAGCCTTCGGAAATCCAAGTGCCCAAGAAACCACAAACGGGCCAAGGCAAGTGTTACCCATGATTTTGGTCATCATGATAGTGTATTAATGATGGTGTACTCAGGCTCTTTATAAGAACTTTCTCCTGAGAAAAGTTACTTTCATCTCTTCCCAGAAAACTCATTTTTGAAGAGAGTTCGCAGGCTGCTAGTATCCCAGGGTGCGAGAATGCCTGATTCTCGCAGGCTGCCTTAAGCTGGGGTGCGAACTTCACGCAATGTGTAACATAGCTAGGGTGCGAAACTTCTCTAAAGCATGGAAAAAGATGAATTCTCGATGGTTCTAGAAGGGAATCTTCTAGAATAATGGGTTGGCATTCGAATGGTTATCCTTGTACTGGATTCCCTGATATTGTGGGATCATTCTTATATAAGTAACCATCTCATTCTCTCCTATATATTGAGGAAATTATCATAAAAAAGGTTAAGCAAGATTCATTGGAGAATTGGTGGAAGAATTGTGTGAAGGACTTAGCTTGAACAGTAGCTTGGAGACTCTAGCAAGTCTATCAAGAGGTTTTAATCTTCTTCATACAAGGATTGAGCAAGTGTGTGTGTTGGAACCAAGAGCCATCGAAAGGAAGCTTGCGACATCAAGGAAATTAGGTTGTAATCTTTACTTTCAATTAATATGATACAGTGGCATGTCCCTTTCCCATAAAGCTATTCTCACTTTATTGTGTAATACCTTGATCATACACATAAGTTGACAATTGAATATATTTTGCTATCTTCACTTTGGTTGGTTTGTGTTGTCTTGGTCTTGACCTCACGAGAGCACCGGAGCGAAGCGAGAGCAACAGAGACCCTAGGAAGTGATATAAAGGTATGTTACTTGTTCCTTCCTTCTAGCTAATTCAATGGTCAAGACTGAGGGAAAGTGTCATGTCCTGTCCTATTTTTTTCTAGATCCAGGTGGATCTAGGGAGATCTATTAGTTTTCGCACCTACCGATTAGTCCAATAACAAAATTGGCGACTCAACTAGGGATTATAACTCGTTTTCTTGTGGTTTTTGGTATTTTTCCTTGGCCATTTGTTCTTGCCTTACCCTTCTCCATTCATATCAATCTCTGAGTCTTCAGGATACCCTAATAGACCCTCTGGGTCTAGAGGCCTCTTCAAATTTTGTGTCATTTTCCAAAAATTTGACTAGTTTCAAACATTCTCGCACTGCACTCCACAGTAGCCTGCGAGAATCTATAGAGTTCACATCCTACCTTTAGGTTCAGTGCGAGGTTCTCGCACTTTGTTCAAGGGCCACCTGCGAGAATCACTAATTCTCGCACTGTGTAATATTTCCAGCCTGCAAACTCATTTTTTCAAACTTTTGGATTTGAGTTTTGGCATCTTCAACTGCCCAGATCAGTCTAAGTGCCTCATAAGAGTTTCTTGGACCATTGATTGATGTCCTTCTTGTCTTCGTTTTCATGCATGAACAGTCTTAGGATTTCAAAGGCTCTTCTTGTCACTTCTGTCTTGACTTTCGTTTCTTGATTTTTCTTGGCATAGCCATACTCTCTGATTTCAGAATCTGAGTGTGCTTGTTTGGTTAAGGACCGGCGATCAGTTGAAAGTTGAGTTTCTTGGTATTTATCATTTGCTTATTGTTTGAAATATCACTTTTCTTATGCGATTGAAAAGATTATATTGGTTTTCTTCTTATTTTTGTTTTCATTGAAAAAGTGGTTTGGGTTTTTATCATTGCTTGTTCATTGGTTTTTTATTTTCTACACTCTCACCATCAGGGTGTAGGTCCTTTTTGAAAAGTGAACAAAGTTTTTCTCTCAAAATCATTTTCGTTTTTGAAAACATTGAAAATCAATTGTTGAAATTATTGAAAAAGAAACAATAGAGAATTGTTATTGATGCATGATTTGTTGCATTTGCATTTTAAAGGAAATTGTGTCTTGTAGTTCAAAGTTTGATCCAGAAAAATTTTGTTTCCCTCCCATACATAGGACTCATTGAACGAAAATCGATATAGTTTTCATTCTCATCCATGCATCGTTGGGTCAGAGTCATACAACATAAGTTTCATCTCCGTTTCCTTTGAGTAAACAACAACTCTTAATAACACTGCACAATTGTAAAATTTATCTAGTAACTCTTTTCTAGGGTTATATTTCACCAACATTTAGCTAGGCTAGCGCTTTGGAGTAGGAAGAGAGATACACTCTCCAAAAGCACAAAACACACATAGCATCTTGTGTTAGGGAGTGTTAAATTCCATTTGCAACATCTTGTCCTGGGAATCCCTTCTCACACAAGGGTCAAGCATGAGGTCGCATTGATATTGGCAGAGTTACTCACCCTTCTTTGTTGATATCAGTGTAGAGATTACACGTATTACGAGGATCACTCAGAGGTATACCCACAATGATGAGTGGAAGCCTTTTGAGTTGATTTCGGGCTAGATACCCTACCCTTGCGTGTGGATCATACTGTCGACTGTCCCCCCAGGCTTTATTGTTGTTGGTGGTAACCTTAGTGGCCTATATTTCTAGGTTCTTACATGAGGTGACTGTGAAGGGGAAAGTCTCCACGGTACCTGGAATTGACGTTGACAAAAATCACTCGGGCTCCTTGGAGGGTATACCCATGATTATGTGTGTGAGCTTGCACCAAGGTGTAAGTCCATTAAGCAGGTCGTCAGCGTAACTTTTCCACCCTAGCCTAGCCCCTTCTCATCTCGTTGTTGCGACGTTGGATTTCATCACCAACTAGTGACTTCGGCATTAGAAGGTATTGTTTGCTTGGTGTTGCTTTCTATATTTTGTTTACTAGCGCGTGTTATTTGTTTACCAAATTTGACCATATGATTTTCTTCATGAAGTTTGTCACTCGTTTACAATAGCTCCTCCACGTCATTCATGTAGAATGCAGGGTTTATCTCTAGAGCATCTGGAAGGTTCTCAACCCTTGCCTACAAGTACACCTGAGGGCTCTCCTTAGCAAAGTGAGGTCACGGTCGTCACCACGCCACAAGTGGAATGCACTGACTCTCTAGAACATTTTCAAATTACAAATACTCGAGAGGATTTTCTACTTCACTCTGATTCTGAGTGACCGTTTATGCGACTGAATTCTTCCAGAGAATTAGTTGTTACGTCTTCTGGATCACCAGTTGGACCCTTTCTAGGCATAGAAGGCCAAGATCTTTTTTGGTCTATAGGTGTTTTCCGACGAGACCTTTTTGGTCCAGTTTCACCTGTGATTTCCAAAATCAACCCACCTGTGATTTTCGAAATCTCTAGTCCAGAGACAGTACCGTTGACTTCCGCTTATCACTTTACTGTCCCTGCCAAAATGGTCCATCTTATAGATACTACGAATGTTCCAACCAGGTTTACAGTGGTTAGTCTTGCTCCCATCAACACACCACGAATGCCCAACATCACTCTAACACTACCACCCAGATACTGTGTGTTTAATGCTTCCATTCACACTCCTACGCAAACCCCATCCGGCTCTCCTGGTGGTCCTTCTTCTTTTGGGCACTCTCTTCCCAGTTTTATTTCAACACTCCCTCAATTTCCTTTTGGAGGACCTTCTTCGTCTTCTACTGGAATTTTTTATCCTAGTGGCTCTATTCCTTCATTCACACCGAATTACCAAATTCCCGTTGGTGGACAATTTCACTAAGGTGGTATGACTCAACCCCCTTTCAGTGGGAAAATTCCTATTGGCACACAAATCCCGTTTGGAACACAACCACCAATTGGCACACTTCCCCTAGTTGTAACACCACCTTTGGTGGGAGGACCGACCCCGCCTTATGGGCAAAACATACCTCCTTCCTTGGCCCAGTATTGGAATCAGTTGATACAACATCCTCCTCAATCGACTGGGGGGCAGCAGTTTCCAGCTGCATCTCTAATACCCCCTAGTGTGGGCCAACCATATCCAGGTTCATTCAATCCCATTTGGGGGGCGAATGCTCAAACTCAAGCCCCTGTTCCAGGGTACAATCCTATGAGCTACTATCCTCTTCAACCACCACCGAATCTGCCTGGGTCTTCGCATTATATGCAGTTTGCTTATGGTCCTACTGGTTTGCCGACAGAGCTTCCTCCCCTGGTTTGCTGAAAGATTTGTCAAGGATTTTAAATGATCCAATTCGTCACTCTCCCCATTGGCCTGCTATCCCAACCAAGCTATCATTGGAAATTCCCAAATACGATGGCAAAGCGGGAGAGGACCCAAACAATCACGTTATGACTTTTCACTTATGGTGTTCATCCAACTTGTTGATGGATGACTCTATTCGTTTACGTCTTTGTCAACGAACTCTCACGGGTTCTGCTGCGAAGTGGTATATCGAATTGCCATGAGGTTTCTTATCTAACTTTAACACCCTAGCTATGGCTTTCCTCACACACTACCAGTTACCAATTCATTATGACACGGGGACTGAGATTTTGACTTCTTTCAAACAGAACAAGGCCACTCATATATCTGATCACATTCATGAGTGGCGACGGCGACGGCGTCTTTTAAAATCGAACTCCCCGATCAGTTGCTGGCAGAATGGTTCACCAAATTGTTTGTGAATGACAGCAGTCGTGACATTTCCATGGGTGGAGTGGTCACAGAAGAGTAGGCTATAATTCGTGCTCAATATCTTGACCTTGTTTACTCGCAAACGGGGACCCTTTACGATTTACTACCTGACTTACCTCGTCCTTCCACTTCCACCACTTCAACTACTCCAGCTGCTTCGCATATAGCTGACGGTGTGATTGACACTTTCCAAGCCCAACCACACTCCACCTCAAGCACAAGCCCCAAACCTGCTTCTTCTAATGTTCAAAATGCTCCGTCTCCTGCCCCTCCCGCCGGCAAGACTTCTGAGGTAAATGTTGTTCAATCTACCCCAGCCGGTAAAAACAAATCTAAAAAGGGGAGAGGTAAGAATAAGGAGGGCAAAAATAATTCTCAAGCAGAGCAAACCAAAACTACCCCTATTGATGATCAAGATAAGAACAAACCTCGATACCCTTGTCTTATCTGTGTTGATGATCACTACACGAAGGATTGTCCACGACGCGCCGAGGTCACCAAGTTCCTTCAAGGAGCTTCAAAACCGCCTACTCCAGCCGTTTTGTCCCAACCCTTCCTGTCTCAACAATATTCTTAGTTGGTCACTCATGACCAACCCTCCTCTTCCACTACATCCTATGTTTTGATGTGTACCGACGATTCTAAGCAAATCAACGTTGCACTCACTACTCAAGCCAAATATTATCCTTCCTCTAAAGAGCAGGTTGATGATCTACCGCCTTCCTCGCCCCAACCCTCTCCCACAATCCCACCTACCAATGGTCCTCTTCATCTCGAATGGCCGAGCCTCGACACAGTTCTACGACCCCCACCCAAAGGGCGTCGTTCATAAATCGGCTTTCAATCCTCATTCTCGTGCAGCCCAAAACTATAGCATTGTTGAAGATCTGGCCCAAGCACCTTCTGCGATGTCATCCCTTGAAGTGCTTCAAACTTGTCCCGCACAACCGAAGGCACTGTTGAAAGCTATCGGTGGAATCGATCTGACGGATATGAATTTAATAATCTTTGACTTGGAAGATCACATTCCAAGGTTACCCCCTCAACTTGCATTCCAGATCCAAGTAATTATTTCTAACAAAAACATTTGCCGAACCATTATTGATGAGGGTGCCTCGACATGTGTTATTTCTCTTGCTTGCTAGAAAGCTATTGGTTCTCCTTCTTTGAATGAATCCCAGAATACTCTTAGAAACTTCAACGGATATGGTTTTAATCCCTATGGAGTTCTTCCTTTGTTTCCCATCACGTTAGAAGGAAAAATGATCCAAGTCGAAGTGGAAGTCTTTGACGCTCCCCTTGATTACAATCTTCTTCTTGGCCGCAGCTAGATCGATTCCATGTGCACAGTTGTGTCGACCCTTTTTCATGTGGTATGTTTCCCACATCAAGGTAAGGTTGTCCCCGTCGACCAACTAGCCTTCTTCAATTCCGATACCCATACTGGCAACGTACCGTTTATCGCTAAAACCCCACTGGGTTATGAGAACGTCGGTGTAGGCATTCTCAAGGTCTCTTCGTTAATGGGTACTTTCCCCATTCCACCGCCCGATGTTCCACGCTTGTTTTTTTCTTCCATCAACATGATCTCCACCTTGCCTCGTGAACTTCCTGCATCTCACGACCTCTGGATAGTACCTGACCCTGGAGATCATCTTCGTTACGGCAACTCAATGCCGTTAAGTCCGGTCAAATCCGCCTATCATGCCATTCAATCGAAAATGCCTTCTCCCCCCTCTCTTGATGAGTTGTCTCCCGATCCTTTTCGTGTCATTTTTCCCACAGACAAGATGATCATGTCTGTCATGGAAGACACCCCTTGGGACGATGGGAATCATCATTCCATCGTCTTTTTGGAGCAACATACTCTTGAGAACTACCAACGGATTTCGACCCCGTCGACCGTTTTCGTCATCTCGACCGTTCCCGAGTCTACACACAATGTGTTTTCTGAAGGGAACTTAAGCAATATCTCGCCCACTATTCCCCTTGACATATCTGTCAAAGCTGGGATTGTCAAAAATGTCCATATCGGAGCTTCGTGTTCTTCTGACAAAGTCGTCACCTATACATCCCTTTTCAAAGAGTTTCATGATATCTTCGCATGGAGCTACGAAGAAATGTCGGGTATCGACCCTGAGATTGTGATACATGAGATAAAGACATACCCCGACGCTAAACCCGTCTGGCAACGCCTTCGTCCAGTTCACCCACGTAAAGCGGCTGCTATCAAGCTTGAAGTCGAGAAACTTCTGAAAGCTAGCTTTATTTATCTAGTGGCTCTCACAGACTGGGTTTCCAGTCTTGTCCCGATTGACAAGAAACAAGGCACAATTCGTGTATGCGTTGATTATAGGGATATCAACAAAGCTTGTCCCAAAGACAACTTTCCTACCCCCTTCATCGATCAAATTGTCGATGATTGCGCCGGAAGTGAAATCTTCTCTGTCATGGATGGTTTCTTTGGGTATAATCAAATCAACATTGTTCTCTAGGATCAACATAAAACCACTTTTATTTGTCCTTGGGGTACTTTTGCCTATCGGAAACTTCCTTTCGGTCTTAAGAACGCTGGCGCAACTTTTCAACGTGCTATGTCTTATGATTTTAATGATATCAAGCACATCGTTCAACCATATTTGGATGATTTACCCACTCACTCACTGCACCGAGTCGATCACCCAACCCACCTCCGAGCCATTTTTGTTCGCTGTCAGTTCTACCGTATACGTTTAAATCCTCATAAGTGCATTTTCTACGTGGAATCCGGCCGCCTCCTAGGTTTTATTGTTTCACATCAAGGGATCTGGGTGGATCATTTAAAGGTTGAGGTGATCCTTAATCTCCCTCCTCCTTCTACTCTTCGCCAGTTGCAAAGTTTGCAGGGGAAAGAAAACTTTCTTCGTCGTTTTATCCCAAATTATGCCGAGATAACTCGTGGATTTACGCGGCTCATCAAAAAAGATTCAGAGTTCATTTGGGATACCATTGCCAACAATGATTTTGAAGCTTTGAAATTGTCCCTAACGCGTGCTCCGCTTCTCTTTCCCCCCGATTACAATCATGATTATTTCCTTTATCTTGCTGCCTCAGAGTACACTATTGGTATGGTTCTCGTCCAAGAGGATGATGCTAACGATGAACAAGTTATCTACTACTTGAGTCGAAGTCTAACGCCTACTGAAATCAAGTATTTACATGTCAAAAAACTAGCCTTGGCTGTCATCCAAGCCGTCCAATGCTTCCGGCACTATATCCTCTCGTGCAAGACTATGATGATTTCTCATTACAACTCTATGCAACACATTCTGACACGTCAATTGCTATGGGGAAAATACTCCAAATGGATTGTGATTCTCCAGGAGTTTGACTTGGAATTCAAATGCGCCAAGTCCAAGAAGTCCTTAGTTTTTGCTGAGTTGATATGCGACTTTCCCCATTCTGAAATGGAAACAGTAGCAGCGGATTCATTACCCGATGAATCTATTTTCCTTATCAACACTGATGATATTTGGTATGGTGATATCATTATATATCTCCAAACCCAGACTTTCTGGCCAACTTTTTCTAGTACTGACTGACGTCGCATACGCTATCAAGCTCGTCAATACATTATCCTCGGAGATACTCTTTATCATCAAGGGATTGACTCTATTTTTAGACGTTGCCTAACGTTCGACGAAGATGAAAAATCTATGAATGACTATCATTCTAGAGCATGTGGTGGTCATATGTCTGGGTATGCTACTGCCCAAAAGATCTTACGAGCAGGGTATTTTTGGCCTTATTTATTTAACGACTGCATAATCGTCGTTCAAAAATGCCATGCTTGCCAGACCTATAATTAGAAAATACGGTCACATCCTTCTCCTCTTCACCCTATGGTCTCAATTGGTCCCTTTGCGAAATGGGGCATCAATTTCATGACATGTCACCCTCACTCGGCTGGGGGGCATGGTTACATCATTGTAGCCATCGATTACTTTACGAAATGGGTCGAGGTGATGCCAACATTTGACAACACTAGAAAGACCGCAGTATTATTTATTTTTAATCACATCATAGCTCGTTTGGTGTTCCCCAAGCTATCGTCACTGATCACGGTAGCCACTTCAGAAACTTCATGATGTTCGAACTTACTGAAAAGTTGGGTCTTCGCCATGATAACTCAACGCCCTATTACCCACAAGCCAACGGCCAGGTCGAAGAAATTAACAAAGTTCTCAAAACTATGCTCCGACGAATGATAGAGATTCACAAAACAAGTTGGCACACAATGTTGTTTTCGACATTGTGGGCTTACCGGACATCTGTCAAATCTGCTACTGGGTTTACACCTTTCCGGTTAGTCTATGGTTTGGAAGCTATTCTCCCAATTGAATGCGAGATACCCTCTTTAAAACTAGTTGTTGAACTCCTACCCAACACTTCTGCTGAGGAAGAACCTCTATTGTATCTTATGCGGTTAGACGAAACTCGACGCGATGCTACCATAGTTATAGAAGCTCAGAAGAAATGTGTCAAGGCCCAATATGACAAACATGTCAAGCCTCGTGTTTTCTTCGAAGGAGATCTTGTTCTCCTCTATGATCGAGATCGAGATATGCTAGGAGCTGGAAAATTCGAAGCCATGTGGCGAGGTCCTTATATCGTTCGACGAGTTTTGGAAAAAGGAGCTTATGAGTTAGTAGATTACGATGGTATCCCTTTCAGTGAACCCAAGAATGGGTTGTACTTGAAGAAGTACTATGCATAAAATCATCTATGCACAAGTAATTGTATTTTTATTGTATCATACTTCTTGTGTGTTACTATAGCTTTCTTTTGTCATTATCTGGTCTCCACCCTTATATGACATTGTGTTTGATTTCAAGATGTCGAAGTATTCGCTACCCTATATTGGATTCACTGATGGTGCTAGCCATAGTACTCAGAACCTTGCTTCCGCTGCATGGGAAATTTACGCCCCTACAAATAAACTTGTTTCCTTACGAGGTGTGTGTCTCGACCGTGCGACCAACAAAATTTCAGAGTATAGCGTCGTTATTGAATTATTGGTTGATGTTATCTGACTCAGAATCCGTCATTTGGTTGTGCGAATCGATTCACAGCTTGTAGTACTACAATTAAGTAATGTCTATACTATTCTAAGTCCTACTTTGTTACGGGTGTATTTGCGAATTCGCCTCTTGGAGCGTTATTTTGATTACATTGAATATCAACATATTCCTAGATGTCTAAATACATTAACTGATGCATTGGCTAACTATGTATTAGACAGACATTTGGATCATTTATAAATCAATCACATCAATTCACACAATACATGATAAACCAATAGAATCTGTCTGTATATATAACGATCAAAAGAGTTTTTTACAAAAAGTTTTGTCCGAAGACCAAAATGTCAAAATCTGAAGCTCATAGCTTCTACAAAGTGACGTCATGGATGACGTTCACGGTAACACACGACTGCCCGTGCCACTCTACGAAGTAGTCGACTCATGGACTCTGACACTCCTACTGTATGACGTTGATCGCATCGTGGAACCTCTCCAAGAGGCATGTCTGGAATATCTATTGTCAATCCCTCTAGGTTTTGTTCCACTGCTTGGTAATCCCCGGCTTCCCATTGTGGCACTGGTGCTACCTCTCCTTTCCACTGAATGGGATAAGTACCAGGAGGTCGGTAAGGTCCAACATCTGTTTCATCAACAATGATTTTGTATTTAGTCTTTGAACGAACATATAAAACAAAAAACATTTAAAAGGAAAAAATGTGTGTACTTCTTACCAAGTTCCCGCCACTGAGCATCCTATGGTAGTACTAAGTCCGAATCTCCTCGGAAATCCAACCCGGCAAAAGCATAGTATTTAACCATCAACATATGTGGTTGAATCCAGTCAAAGAAGGTATCATCATACTTGATGATCGGTCCAGCTACATGCCGGGCCATCAACTGACACCATCTCATCATTCTTGGATCCCTGGGAACCGGTAAATTCCACTCAACTTGCAGTCTCAGTAATGGAACCCTCTCAAGGAAGAAGGACACTAAAAAATATCCATACCCTAATTGCTTCAGTTTTCCTCGTCTTCATTTGGTCAACTGCCTTTTTATGCTACGAAGCACTGCATCTGCCCAGTTAAAAACCCGAGGTTCAATACACTCAATAGCATACTGGAAGTAACTCTATAGTGCCATGTGAGGAGCGAAGCTCCCAACCATCCGAGATATGGTGAATAAGATAGTACGGAGGGTCAAATCCCGTACCCCCCAAACAACTACTTTCCCTTTCTTCCTCTTTGCCTCAGGGATACAGTGTAAGCGGTAGTACTCACTCATGGGCAGCCCACCACCTCTCCTACCAGTCAGGCTTACATGGTACCCCCGTTGTGACAGTCCAGTCAAGAAGTAAATGTCCTCAATATATAAGGACAGTGTGTGGACCCCCACATGAAATACCTGCTGATCGGGATCCTACATACGCACAAGGTACTCTAATAACCTAACTTGGGCCCTCATGCCCGGGATACGAAAGTACTTCAGAAGGCCATAGTTTCTCAAACCAACAATAATGGGTGGATGATTTCCAGCAATGGAATTGTCTTCTTCGTGCTCCCTTTCGTGCCATTCAAGAACCATTTTGATGGCCAATTACCTGCATAAGAAGCACAAAAAGAGGATTAGCAACTCTATTCATGAATTGGTTCTTTTTTATTGAGCAAATTCTTAAAAAAAATTTGTGCTTTGCGGTTCTCGCAGGTGCCCATTGGGCACAGTGCGAGAACCTCACAAGCTGTTGTGGGCTCACCTGCAAGAATCACCCATTCTCGCAGGTCCTGTGTAGCCCACCTGCGAGAATGGCTGAGCGCAAGTAGGGCTCATAAAATCAACTCAAAAAATGAATTTTAACCAATGAAAATGCAAAATTAAACCATAAAAGAGTAGAAGACAAAAAGCCTACCTCATTGTCGTTGATGGCTTGCCGAATGGATGCTTGTAACTCCCACAATCTAACACCAAACTTCGAGGGTAAAAGAGGGGTTTTTGAGCTCAAATAGTGGAAAAGTGAAAATGATATGGTAAAAAGAGTTTTTGCTTCTTTATATTTACTTTTACCATATTATTTGGTTTTTTATGATTATTTATCTATTAAACCCTAATCCCTAATGTCCTTTTGAGTGTAACTTTTGCAGGCGTAATGACTTCAATGTTCATATACAGGGATGCAGACATAATTTTTCTTTTTTCATCCATGTTTTGATTGTTTTTTATGGTTTTTTGTATAAAACCTCGAGCGTGGTCTTTGTCCGTTCTCGCACTTGAAAATACATGAGAACATGATCGAGCATACGTTTATCACTTTTTCGGGCTCAACAAGGTTATATGAAAAAGGAACCCCCCTGGAGTCCTCTTTAAGCTCTTTTCAGACTCTTTAAACATGAAAAGATAGCCAAGCGACCTTGCTATTTTCACGCTCAATAAAGTATTTGAGGAAAGTGTCTAGTGAGCGATAATTTATCTCTTTTTCGGTCTCATCAGACTATTTTATGAGAAAGGAACTGAGAGAGATCTATTTTGAGTGTTTTTCCAGACTCTATAATCATGAAAAACCTTCAATTTTTCTATCTCTGGACTTGTTAAATAAACATTGACAGACCCGTAATGGGACCGAACCACTCCTTCTTAGGGTTCGTTAAACATACTCCGAAGGACTTATCCGAAGGATAAGCTTATATCAACAAGCATATGTTATCCTCCTCAAGATTGCGTAAAAATAAAGAGGTACTCGCCAGAAATGGTGGGGGGAAATTTGGGAAAGGGATATGTTATCATCTTCGCATTGATTGGCAGTAAGTGTCGCTCTTGAACATGACACCCCCCATTCGTTATATTTGAAGTTGGTTTGGGAAATCCATTTGTCTCTCATTCTATTTGCTACAAGGTCATTCCTTGTGTCATCTTTGAGTCAATGCTACCAAATCATTGGTCGCGTCGTTCATATGCTCAAGAGAAGTCCATCCGAAACCTCTATTGAGTTGGCCATTTGCAGTTGTCCATTCTCTCTGTGTCGACCTTCCCTATGTCCAGTTCAATTTACGTCATACTCTATTTCACCTTCAAAATCTGTTACTCATTTCATGTCATTAATGGGGGATACATCAAGGCCCTCCTGTGACGAGTTTTGTTCCATCGACTTCAGCTCATTATCTGGAATCAAGACTTAGAAATTATTTGGTACCTTGGAACTTGCATGCCTCAATGGAAGGTTTCCTCGCTTTCGACAGTGGGTTTACATCATTGACCCCTGATCGAAAGATTCCATTGGATGTTCAACTTCAACTCACTCATTCACACTCGATGGATTGTACTAGAGTACCTTGGGAGTCATTGACATCAATGGTGATTTCCCTCACACTTGTTAACGGTTTCATCAATGACCGGTAATCAAGTGGTTNAGGGTTCGTTAAACATACTCCGAAGGACTTATCCGAAGGATAAGCTTATATCAACAAGCATATGTTATCCTCCTCAAGATTGCGTAAAAATAAAGAGGTACTCGCCAGAAATGGTGGGGGGAAATTTGGGAAAGGGATATGTTATCATCTTCGCATTGATTGGCAGTAAGTGTCGCTCTTGAACATGACACCCCCCATTCGTTATATTTGAAGTTGGTTTGGGAAATCCATTTGTCTCTCATTCTATTTGCTACAAGGTCATTCCTTGTGTCATCTTTGAGTCAATGCTACCAAATCATTGGTCGCGTCGTTCATATGCTCAAGAGAAGTCCATCCGAAACCTCTATTGAGTTGGCCATTTGCAGTTGTCCATTCTCTCTGTGTCGACCTTCCCTATGTCCAGTTCAATTTACGTCATACTCTATTTCACCTTCAAAATCTGTTACTCATTTCATGTCATTAATGGGGGATACATCAAGGCCCTCCTGTGACGAGTTTTGTTCCATCGACTTCAGCTCATTATCTGGAATCAAGACTTAGAAATTATTTGGTACCTTGGAACTTGCATGCCTCAATGGAAGGTTTCCTCGCTTTCGACAGTGGGTTTACATCATTGACCCCTGATCGAAAGATTCCATTGGATGTTCAACTTCAACTCACTCATTCACACTCGATGGATTGTACTAGAGTACCTTGGGAGTCATTGACATCAATGGTGATTTCCCTCACACTTGTTAACGGTTTCATCAATGACCGGTAATCAAGTGGTTTCTGCCATGTTCGACTTCGACACATTTAATCACATGGTTAGATTCGTACATTTGGGCGATGATATTGAAGACCCTGGATATCATCTCTTTGTCTAGGTTGTGATGGAGTATGTATAATTTGCGACACATAGATCCACTGTGTGTCTCGTGGCTATGTCATCTTAATTTGAAATTTCTCGCATAGATCCACAGTGTATTCCTAGTGGCTATGCTATATTTTGACGACATGGATCCATAGTGTATGATTGGTGGCCATGACCCATGTCTACAATTGTCATCCGTCTGTGATCTGAGTATGGGAATTCCTACCTCAAAATTGATATATATGATATTATGCAGATGCTTGGTTGTTCGCAGGTTTTCGATTAGGTGTGCTCCTAGTTTCCGATACACACATGCAGCTTACAAAGTCTTTTGGCTGTCACCAATTCCAACCTCATACTATGGGGGGCATTCTGTTACCCATGATTTTGGTCATCATGATAGTGTATTAATGATGGTGTACTTAGGCTCTTCATAAGAACTTTCTCTTGACAAAGGTTACTTTCATCTCTTCCCAGAAAACTCATTTTTGAAGAGAGTTCGCAGGCTGCTAGTATCCCAGGGTGCGAGAATGCTTGATTCTCGCAGGCTGCCTTAAGTTGGGGTGCGAACTTCTCGCACTGTGTAACGTAGCTAGGGTGTGAACCTTCTCTAAAGCATGGAAAAAGATGAATTCTCTATGGTTCTAGAAGGGAATATTCTAGAAGAATGGGTTGGCATTCGAATGGTTATCCTTGTACTAGATTCCTTGATATTGTGGGATCATTCTTATCTAAGTAACCATCTCATTCTCTCCTATATATTGAGGAAATTCTCATGGAAAAGGTTAAGCAAGATTCATTGGAGAATTGTTGGAAGAATTGTGTGAAGGACTTAGCTTGAACAGTAGCTTGGAGACTCTAGCAAGTCTATCAAGAGGTTTTGATCTTCTTCATACAAGGATTGAGAAAGTGTGTATGTTGGAACCAAGAGCCATCGAAAGGAAACTTGCGATCTCAAGGCAATCAGGTTGTAATCTTTACTTTCAATTAATATGATATAGTGGCATGTCCCTTTCCCATAAAGCTATTCTCACTTTATTGTGTAATTACTTGATCATACACATAAGTTGACAATTGAATATATTTTTCTATCTTCACTCTGGTTGGTTTGTGTTGTCTTGTTCTTGACCTCATGAGAGCACCAGAGAGAAGTGGGAGAAACAGAGACCCTAGGAAGCGATATAAAGGTATGTTACTTGTTCCTTCCTACTAGCTAATTCGATGGTCAAAACTTAGGGAAAGAGTCATGTCCTATCCTGTTTTGTTCTAGATCCAGGTGGATATAGGGAGATTTGTTAGTGTCCACACCTACCGATTAGTCCAATAACAGCAAGGCAACTCAGGAAGGTAAAGGGTCCAAGCAAACAGGGACCCAGAAGGGGAAGAAAAATACTACACAGCCAACTAATGGACAACTTAAACAAGCTAAGGGATAACAAGAGACCGCCCCAATCCCCATCACACAGGAAAGAGGTGGAAATAAGTGACCAACCGCGCAGGAAGGAAGCACATGCAAGAAATAAAAGATGCAATGAGTATCACCATACTATACAATCACGAAGGATGATGGTGAAATGATCACCAGAATAGTCCAGGATTTCTTAGCAGAAGATTTTGATCATGCAACACGTCACAAGGATAAACTGCAAAAAGAGCTAGCTTAAATGGGACAGTTCCTCAAGAAATTCGGGGAATCACAGACAACAAGCAGTAGCAGAGGCACAGATCCACTGATAATACATGACAAAAAAAGAGTGGAGGTAGAAGAACGAGACCCAGTCCACTCCATTCCACATGCAAATGAACGATTTACATCAAACCTACCATGCTGTGCATGGATGAAATTGTGGGGCAGACACCCCTGAAGGATTTGGACCACATACAAATGGTATTGACATGGATTCCATCAAGGGAACTACACAAATTTCAGGTTAGTGTTGACCATACGGTACAGTCTCATGGACATAAAAACTTAGTCGAGCTACAACAAGCAACAAAGAAGCACGAGGCACTAGAAAAAGTCTAGGAGCAGGCCAAGCTCGAAAATCAGGAGGAAAAATAACGCAAGAATGAGATAGAATGAAGAGTGGGAGGAGTTTTTGAGAAACTCCCAAGCACCACTCAAGGGAATGAACTCCCGACAGAAGGAAAGATTGACCAGATTGCGCAGGCAATTGATCGATATGAGAAGGAGATCAAGAATCTCTGCGAACAACACACACCAACCACTCCACTGGTAGTGAAGGTGAAAAGGAAGCATGAAGCACCAGTGCAGCTGCAGGAGATAGAACAAGAGGTTATAACAGCAGCTGAATTGATCGATAAAGCAGTGCAACTTTGGACAAGGTTGGAGGAGGATCCACAGGTCCAATGTTGGGACAAGGAAGAGGAAAGGATCAATGGAATGATCCAAGAACTCAAATAGAGGTAGAATACCATACCAATCCCAAAACGAGTCAAAGGGACGCAGGAAATAAAGAATATGTAGGCATAACTTATCATTGTGCAAACACAAAAACAGGAGCATCAGGCTCAAATAGAGCCACTACAAGAACAAGTAGCAAAAATACTCGCACAGGAAGAAGGAGATAAAACACAGATAGCACAGACCCAGACCAAATGTACAGGATTGTTGAGTGATGAAGTGGCAGTTCAGGTAGTCACCATCAAGGAAAAGACCGCACAGGCACTGACAAAAGCAGTAGAGCTCAAGGAAAAGTTCCAGATGATCAACAAAGAGATCGAAGAAGCTCAGAAAGATTAGGTGACTCGGGACGAGTCAGATGTCAATGTTGGGGTCTTGTTGGCACTAGGTCGAAGTGGAAAGAAGGATGATCATGGGAAAGAAAGCATACAGAAACAAAATTAACATCTAGAAGGTAACACAGCACGTGGGCATGCAAGAAAGTGTGCACAAGGAAAATAATAGCTGGAGGAACAATAACATGCATGCATGGGAGGAAGACCTAACGTCGATAGGGTTAGAGTTTTGGTAATACATTTTAAATGGATGAAGAGCCCAATATATATAAATAGAGATATGCAGGTATCATAGAGAGGTTGATTATCTTTTGTATTAGTTTAGTTTTGTAATGTTCTAGCATAGATATGTACGAGTTGATGCCTTATGTAATAATTTTATGGACCAATTATGTAATTTGTTGAGCTAAGAACATAGGGGAGGAGGAAGATTTGAGGATTAGATCACAGATTGTGGATCCTAGTGCAATCTAGTTCACCTCATACAGATCTTACCCATTAGAGGGAATTGTAAGCGCATGGCGCTGGAGATGCATAACTACCATAATAAAAGAGCCAAGAGCCAAATCTTTGTGGGCATAGACTAGGAGGGGGTGAACCACAGTAATATATGTGTAATGTGATGAATTCATGTATGTCTTTATTTGCTTTCAGCAGTTAATTGTTATGCTTAATGAATGAGTTAATGCATTGTTATGGAATATTATTGTGTTGTTCGAGGAACTAAACCATGAAGGATGGATGCCACCCTGTGAGTACTAGTAGATTGCAGTCATAATTTGTAGTATATGGATCGTATTAACCATCCCCTATCTCATACTCAATCCTAGGTTGTAAACACCTAAGTCTTACAACCACCCATTTAAATCTATCTCGGGTGAGACTGCGCAATGCACTCTGTGTACTGTCTTGCCTTCTGGTTTACCAGGAGGGCTGATAGTTTTAGAGGCTTTGTTGGAAACCCAAAAGACATGAACCCTGGTTCAATAACTCATACAATAAAAGGAATCATCTTAAACCAACACTCACCTATCATTCACAATATGGAATCTAGTGGTGGCTCTGTTGGCACTGGAATTTCCTCCTCCTCTTAGTCTTCAGCTTCGTTAATTATTGGTAGCTTGTATATCCACCATATCCCTATCTAATATACCAAAAATCCCACCAAAATCATTAAAAGGTATGGGATTTTTCAGTTTGAAGAAGATTCCACAACCACATTGTGGCATGTGTTATCTCCTCTTAACCTAGCACCTACTACTCACCCACTTCCTAAATTCAAAGAGCATCTCCCTAGGTTTTCGGGGAATAACACTGTCACTACAAATGAACACCTGGTGGAATTTTCTAATGCTTGTCACAACATAGGATACAATGACAATGATACTTGCATGTGCTTATTTGTCAATTCCTTAGAAGGAAAGGTTGCGATCAATTTCTTTGAAATTCCTCCTAATATTCTGTCTACTTGGGAGGAGTTAGTTTATTGGTTCATATCCACCAATGGGAAATTTAAAATCCCAGCTGAGCAGTTACAGGAGTACAATAACATCGCCTATAAGGATGGTGAGACCATCAATTCCTTCAACTTGTGTTTCACTAAGTTATACAATCAAATCCGTGAACTCATTCGACCTTAGAACTAAACCACTTTCATGCATTACTCCAATGCATTACCTTCCCCCTACCATCATAGGCTTGAGGAAAAATCCATTGATAACCTCAGTTCAATTCTGCATACTTGTTTAGAGTATGAATAATAGCTTGAAAGAACAAGTCTTCCTCAGGGAGAATCGGTTAAACAGACAGACATGTCTGCACTCTTACAACTAGTACAAGATATGAATAATCGTATGATAGTGTATGAGAGAAAGGGAATTGTCTCCACTCTCACCCCTGGAGCTTCATCCTCTTCTGCACCCCCCTTTATAAATCCAATTGAAAGTAATTTTCAGCCTAAAGTTATCTTTCCTCAATGTTGGTGTAACTTTTGTGAGGAACACCACAAGGAAGCCACATGTGAGGTAAGGAAGAGCGCCTGAGATAATATATTTGGTAAAAGAACAAAAACTACCATCGTTGTCCTATATTTTGTAGAGATAGAAGATGTCATGATCATCAAAACTAGGAACAAATAATACACCCCCAAAGGAAAATATGATCCTCCCCATAGTTCTTCTATCCCAAGATCATCATCACCAGATACTATGGTTCAGGTCCCTAAGCTTCCTGACAGTCAAGGAACGACTTCCCCTCTCCCATATTCCAAATAAAATATTATGAATCAGTTGGCCAACATCAAAGCTTATGCAACCCTTCTGGACATGGTTGTCGTCCTTGAATAACAAAGGCATCTAAAACCATTCATGGAAGGAAAGGTGTATACTGTAGCCAACCTCTCTAAAGAGGTGAACAAAGAGGATTTGTCTGTAAATAAAGTAGGTGTACATAACTTTATACACCCTATAAAAAATCCCCCTTTTTATATTTGTGTAAAGATTATGGATAAGATCGCCCATTTTTGCCTCATTGATGGTGGTTCGGGCCCAAGTGTGATGTCGAAGATTATTATGGAAGAGCTAGGCTTGTCTTCTACAAATGAAAATTCTAGGAGCATGCTCTCTTATAATAGTCTACAACAAAAAAACATAGGTGAGATTAAATATGTGACCTTAGTTTTGTGCGCACACACTGAAATAAGGACTACCCTTAGCATTCAGGTAATTGATATGCTAGTAAGTAATTACTCAATCATCTTGGGAAGAGATTGGCAAGCCTTGACGGGTGGATACCTCTCACTTTACGGGACACACTTATCCATTCCTAGAAATGGTAAAAACATTATAGTCCTTAGAGAGGGAAGGATTTCACCTTACATAGAGAGTGTCCCACAACCTAATGTAAACTATATCTAAGAGGACCTAGGAGTGTATTTTATCTTTGTTGAGGAGGATAACATTCCTTTGGAACAAATTGATTTAGATGATGGTATGTGTCACATACACTTTGATGGTTCATGCTCTAATGAAGGTAACAAAGATGGCATTATCTTGATTTCTCCTGTACGAAAAATCCATAAATTTTCTTATAGGTTTGAGTTTGCTTGCACGAACAATGTCACTGAATGTGAAGTTTTATTATTAGGCATTGAAAATGCCTATAATCTTCATTGTGATCACCTTTCAGTTTTTGGATATTCTGAGCTTGTTGTGAACCTTGTACGTAAGATTTACTCTCCTAGAAACAAGTTGATGAAACGATACACCTAGAATTTTTGGGCACTTATATCGAACCTATTATCTTTTAACATCACTCATTTTTAAGAGGGAATTGAACTTAATGGTTGATCGGTTAGAATTTTTTACAGCCTCTCCTGATCGGAAAATTATGCCACATAGACCTGATTGTACTTTCCAATCTCTATATCGTCCATGTTGTCCCCCACTTTTAGGGATAACTAGGAGATCATGTCTTGAGGCCCACGGGTCCTAGACATGGAGTACCGAGAGTAGGATTGATTTCAGCATGGCCCTGGACGGCCCACCTTCTCTCTCTTCCAGCATCTTTATCTTGTCCACAGTAGCAGCCTCCACCACCATCGACCTGGTCCTATGTCAGAGAGGGTTCTTGCTCCATGAGGTAATTAGTCCAGGTATCATGGTATGTGTCACTTTGATCATCAAAACCATTGAATGTATGCATTGGATTCATTTTAATTCTAACAATTGCTTGGATATTACATTTTCCCACTTGACCATCTTTGGGGCGATTAAAAGGATGCCCTAGTAAGCCCGTGTCTATTGGTTTTGGTTAGCCACTAGGGGTGGTCTCTGAGAAGCCATCATCCACTCCTTTCACAACATCACTCTTCCATCTTGTTTCCAACTCACCTATCCCATTCCACTTGTCTGGGCACTGGGTTGACCTATTTTTAGGATTGCATCTTATCTAGTGGGAAGAAGGGGATAAAGACCCAGAAGGTAAAATAAAGCTGGTAAAAGATAAAATCCTAAGAATAAAACCTCGAGATGCTTCTCCCAGGGATCCCTGAGAAAACAATAAATAGCTTCTCAGCAAGAAACAAGAGGGACCCTAAAAAATAATAAAACAAGACATAACCAGAGAATAGGGGGTTTCATCACGAGCCAACCTATTAGGTCCATGGGTACCTAGCAGTATGAAATTGCCACCAACTAGTTACCACACCAGGGCAATGACCTTTGGTTGCATGGCTAAGGGAAAGGGGGTCTCATCACGAGCCAACCTTCTCATTTCTGTGAAATTACTTGTGGATAACGCTATCACCATTGGTCACCACGCTAGGACAGTGTCCCCTGATTATCTCTTGAACAAAATAAAAGATAAAATAACAAAAAGAACAAAAGGCAAGAATGGGCATGGAAAGAATGCATTGATGACAGCTACAACTCGCCTTCTACAAAGGCACCCACAGGTAACATTTTTCATCCTTGGCCTTTATTGAACCCACCTACTTGTACATCCCTTGACAACCTCACCCAATTACATGGTATGGAAGAAGTCTCTTTTGGGAACGTCCCTTTTTCAGTGGACACTAGCCCAGTAGGACACCTTGTCTTTCTCTCTAGACTTGTATTGTAGATTTGTGTAACGTCTTTGAGTTTTTAATTGATGTATTAGGGGTTTTATGCACATGTTTAATAATATTGATGATGAAATGTGATTGACATTGCTATGATCCTTGTGACAGATGAGCCCATGGAGGGTGTAGCTTTTGATGTGCAGGACCATGCTCGACGAACAGGTACCATTTTGGAATGGTACACATGGGGATATGATCATTTCGGACCTCCATGGGGCTAAATATCCCATTAGGTGTATGTTGTGACCCCATTAGGGGGAAGAGATAGGAAGGAGATGGATCAGGGGCATTGCACCAAAGAAGAAGAGGATGTTCCACCAGAGGCACCCCGACAGAGCTTGACCTAGGGGAGATGGCCCTTTTTCAGTGGAACGTTGGCCTTGGAAGGCCTAGGATGTCACCATCTTGACCATGACATCATCTATCATCATGGACATCTTGGGAGGCAGACTAGGCAGCATTGGCACATGTGGCGGGTTGGAGAAGCCCAAGGAGGGCTAACGTTTTGCTCCAGGATGGCCCATTTGCCCTAAAAGGGGATAACATGTCCCTTGGAGGGGATTTTACTCTCTTTTCAGCTTGATTAGGGTTTTAACTTGACAATTTAATGTAAAACAGTATGATTTTGGTATTTTGGCCTTGTCAGCCTTTTACATGACCTAAAAAGTAAAATTAGGTTATGGTATTGTATAAATGAAGGATTGTTACCTTCATTTTTTCATCCTCTTTCACTCACCACTTGGTGCCCAATGTTATGATGAAGAGAAAATGAAGTTTTCCAAGCTACTTGGTGAATTTCAAGATGTTTTTTTCTTGGTCTTATGAGGATCTTCGTGGTTTTGATCCTGGTATTATACAACATGCCATCCCCATCAAAGAAGCCATAAAAATATTTAGGCAAAATCAAAGACCTATCAACCCTGCACTAGAGGCAACTATTCGAAAGGAGTTGGAAAAACTATTGAAGGTTGGGATCATCTTTCCAGTCAAATATTCTGAATGGGTTTCCAATTTGGTTCTTGTTCAGAAATCAACTGGTCAGAATAGATTATGCGTCAATTTCCGCGCATTAAATCGGGCCAGTATAAAATATCACTTTCCTCTCCCTAACATGGAAATGATTTTGCAGCAAGTTGCAAGGTCACAAATGATGTCCTTACTCGACGGTTTTTCTGGTTACAATCAAATCAAGGTAAAAAGGGTAGATAAATATAAAACCACCTTTATTACTTGTTGGGGTACCTTTTCTTATGAACGTATGTCTTTTGTCTTATTTAATGCAGGTGCCACTTTTCAAATAACTATGCAAATAACTTTCGATGATTTGATTGGCAAGATCATTCAGATCTACCTTGACGACTTTGTCGATTAAGTTTGGTTGTCATTGATGTCAACCCTTGAAGAAATCCCCATGGAACCAGGTTTGGGTAATGGAACCAAGATCGTTTGATGTAAATATGACTCATTATTGTCTTGTCATGGTTGATAATAAGTAAAAATGGATGAACTCCAAAGTGGTCCCCTTATGGTGAAAGCCCTCACAGGATGACACTTTGCGGAGTGAGAGAACCCATGCTTATTTAAGGAATAATGAGATGAAGGACAATGAATTTGTGAGTGAAACTATCTTATATGGATAGTGCTTGCCATGTCATTTTCGGTGGTATGTGGAACGTCACATAACTCCTCACGGTTAGAGAGTTATGACCATATGAAGTTGGAGAACCCTCATGAGTCTTATAGAAGCCCCCAAGAGTCAAAGTGCTTTGCAAAAAGAAATTATTTTAAATGAAGAAGCCCTAAATTAAGGAAAGTGTAAGCCTACATGAAGATATAAATAAGAGACAAAGTTCACTCATAAAAACACACTTGTACATATTGTATATCTATTTTCTTGTGTAAAGATTCTTGTAAATACTTGTGGATACTTCTGAAGTGGAAAACGTCTGAGGTAGCACGAAGGGTTGATGGTGAAATTCTCGGATTCACAGAAAACCCTATTTTATGAGGCGTACGTGGGTTTTCTGTTTATAGGGTGAGTACATGTACGCAGGTTGGCTATGTATAGGGTGTGTATGTACGCAGGCTGGTTGTGTATAGGGTGCATACATGTACGCAAGTTGTCTGTGTATAGGGTGAGTATGCACGTAGGCTGATTATGTATAGGGTGAGTACAGGTTGATAAATCCATGAAACTTGAGAAGATGAAGGTGCAAAGGTTCTAGATTCTGAGATCAAGCTCCCAGGAAGGTCTAGAGTGCTTAGATACATTAGATCCATCCATTGGTTCAAAAGGTATGTCTTATTTCTATGAATAGTTGGATTTTGATGTATGCAAAAGGAATGGAAATGGAGATTTGAGGATTCTCCCTAGAGAGACTAGTGGCTACATGGGATCTTCTGTATAAGTCAGATATACAGAAATACAGTGTTGGTATATTTATCATTGATACTTCTTGTTGAGGCACATCTTATATTTCTTGGCATATGGCTAAGAGTTTTTATGGTACATGGTTGAGATCTTGTATTTATTGATGGATTGAGAAGTTGAATATCAGAAAGGGGTTGATGACTAAGATCATGTGAGGGATATTATACTTGTTCATGATTACACATACATATATGGCACATGACTGGAGAGATACATACTTGCCTTGAGTAGAGGTTATGTATGAAGATCCATGCACAGGGTACAATTACAGTCTAGATACAGTGACAGGTTACAGATCTATGTGAAAGAAGTTACAGAGGGTTAGAAGTTTTCAAGTGAAAGAAAACCCTAGTTTCAGAAGGCATACACAGGTTGCATAACAGATAGGGTGTGTACATATGCGGGATGCATCACTACAAGTCACGTAGATGTTGTAATTTTGTGGATACATGTTCAGTTCAGGTACAGATTGATTACAGGGTAGTTGTACAGATTGGATACAGGTCAGTGGTACAGGTTGATACATTTGTATAGTAGTATATCTCACAGTGACAGGTTGACAGTGGTTCCATCATTCTACTTCTACTTCAGGGTGGCAGGACAGGGCAAGGATAGGTGGTTGTAGCCACCTTCTAGTTGTAGTTGAAGAGCATAAAGGGTTGTACCCTCCTTCTGGTAGTAGCCAGAGAATTGGGAAGTTGGAGCTTCCCTCAGGTTGTAGCCTAAGAAACTAGGGGGTTGGAGCCTCCTTCCAGTTGTAGCTAGAAAACAAAGGACGTTAGTGCTTCCAATAAATGTAATTCTTCAAGAAATATAAAAAAAAGCATTCTGTGGTTTTCTCCCAATTTGGGTTTCCACGTAAACCACTGGTGTATTGTGTATGTGTGTGATTTTTCATTTTGTATTGCTCATT
>SNQJ01S0006100.1:162753-210903 GCA_010110895.2 Picea sitchensis | reverse complement strand
ATCATGGATCATGAAACAATCTCATACAAAACTCTAATCCAAGAGCTCTCAGTACAATACAATCGTCTCACACTATCATACAAAAATCAGCAAATACATGTGCCAATTCTCTGCCTCTAGACAGCCTGCCTCCTCTGCGCAATATCTGAAATGGATGAATGAATCCTCTACACTAGACTGCACATGCTCATGGGCATATCCAATGTGTGTGTGATTGCATGAGTGCACTTCACTCAAATCACAATTGATAGCCAAACTATCCCTTTCACCTGTTATCTCAACTGGGTATCCGCTAGATCTGGCATGCATGTAGTTAACAACAGTAAATCTTTAGTTGCATGTGAGATCATTGATTATGAATTAATTAATAATTAATTCACTGAACTCTCACTAGTGCAAGTTTAGTTACAACTAGTACAACTGATCTTAAATCACTTAACTGAGTTAAACTACTTTACAACTCATATAACTACACTTATAATTCTGTTACAACTCCAAAATCACTCAATTATAAATGAGATAATAGATTGATATTTATTGTCCAATTTATTTAAGGGAAAAATAAATTAGACACACATTTCTTGTTGAATTTTCAATATCCTTGAGTAGAGGTTATGTATGAGGATGCATGCACAGGGTACAGTTACAGTCTGGATACAGTGATAGATTACAGATCTATGTGAAAGAAGTTATAGAGGGTCAGAATTTTTCAAGTGAAAGGAAACCCTAGTTTTAGAAGGCATACACAGACTGCATAACAGATAGGGCACATACATATGTGGGCTGCATAAAAGATAGGGCGCGTACATAAGCGGGATGCATCACTACAGGTCGTGTATCTGTTGTAATTTTGTGGATACATGTTCAATTCAGGTACAAATTGATTACAGGGAAGTTGTACAAATTGGATACAGGTCAGTGGTATAGGTTGATATAGTTGTACAGTAATATATCTCACAATGACAGGTTGGCAATGGTTCCAACATTCTACTTCTACTTCAGGGTGGTAGGACAGGGCAAGGACAGGTGGTTGTATCCACCTTCCGGTTGTAGTCGGAGAACATAGGGGGTTGTACCCTCCTTTTGGTAGTAGCCAAAGAATTGGGGAGTTGGAGCTTCCCTCAGGTTGTAGCCTAAGAAACTAGGGGGTTGGAGCCTCCTTCCAGTTGTAGCTGGAAAAAAAAGGAAGTAGGTGCTTCAAATGAACGTAATTCTTCAAGACATATAAGAAAAAGAATTTCGTGGTTTTCTTCCGATTTGGGTTTCCACATAAAACACTGGTGTACTATGTATGTGTGTGATTGTTCGTTTCTTATTACTCATTATTGGATAATAATACTACATTGATATAAAACTTGGATCAATTTGGATAAAAAGGATTATTGATTGCACTAGTATTGATTCACCCCCCCTCTCAGTAATCCAACAAACTGAATTGTTTACTCTAAAATCCAATCAGATCATTTTGGTCATCTAAAAAGAGTTCTCATGTGATGTAGGAAATTTGGCATCTCTCTAAATCCTTATGCCTATTTTCAGCATTACTGAGGGCAAGCTCCTTTGACACATTGTTTCTGATTTAGAAATAAGCATTGATCCTGAACGGATTGTTGCTATCCTTAATCTGACTGCGCCCACTTTCAAGGAGGTCCAAGATTTTATGGGGGTTATCAACTTCGTCCGTAGGTTTGTTCCCAATTTTTTTGTGATGGTCAAACCAATTCATAATTTTTCTTAAGCAAGATCTTTCTTTTTCTTGGACAGACAATGTCGAAAATTCTTTTGTAGGGATCAAGAAAGCAATCGGCTCCGCGCCAGTTTTGGCAAAGTCGGATTTTGAGAAGGAATTCACGATATATACTAATGCCACCGAGTAGGTCTAGCTCTTCTTTCATTTTTCCACTGTTTTTCATTTATTCTTTACAATAGTTTGATTTTTCTTCCTTCTTGATAAGTTTCCTACTGCTTTTACATTTCTGTCATTTTATTTCTGTAGTTTAAAATTTTGTAATCTTGACTATGTCATGATTTTTATTGATTTTTCATCTTTTAGTTGATTTTTGTCAAGAATAAGATGTTGAATCGGTTCTGCCAAGGTGACACTCCTGCAAGGTATTTTTAGTCAATAACAATCAATATTACACAACTATTACGATGTTCCCCTGAAAGCACACTTGAATTTGTTATCTACTTTCACTGTTGTCTTATAAAGAAATTGGTTATCTCACGCTTCTGCTTTCTATTTCTTCATCCATTTTAGAATTTAAAAGAGAAAGTCCATAAATTTTTCTCATGATAAAAAAAAGTTCTAGTTGAATGATTATGCGTACAGGGATAAACCCCCTCATACTTAACATTTTTCATGAGTTATTCCCAAATTCTCGGTCATTTTTCCATTAAATTCCCTCACTTCCCCCTGTTTCATAATCATTCTGGTTTTATCTTCTAATCTGTTATTCTTGGTCTACGAAACCATGTGTTCTGAGTTCTTAATCTGCTGGAAATAGATTTCCCTGTGGGGTCGCCATTTTTTTACGATTAAAATCGCAATGAGGATTTCGCTCGCAAAGTGTTGCTAAAAGACTATTATTTATAAGCTAATGATATATATAATACTAGTAGGTGGGACCCCCTTGTATATTGGAGGATCATAGATAGTCTTGTTGCACATTATATGACAATGTTCAACACTAATTATAGGGTTCTACATGATTGATGATGAAGTATTGGTTCTATTTGTGACAAATGGCAGATGGATAATGCATGTTTTGTGTTGGTTTTGTTGCTCTAGACTCTAAATTCCATTTCATGATGGCTTATGTTAACCATTATTACCTTTGATATTGGTGCCTTCATTCATTACTTGTTACACCTGCACAAGATACATTTTAGTAAAAACAAATAAGATCAATGGAAAAGGGACCTATGAAAAAAAATCCAAGAAAGAGGAGCTATACTATACTATGCTATGCTATACTATGAGAAATTGAAATGTTAAAAGGATTATTGTTAGTACTAACTATAAATGTTAGTGGCTATATGATTATTATTGAGTTATATGGGTGCATGTGATATATGTTATAGCATGGTTTTGGATTAATGGTTAGTATGGATCAGGTGGTGCATTTGGCAAGTAATGTATGAAAATTTTGATGCATGGATTAATGGCATGGATTAATGTTGACTGGTTATCGTGTACTAATTAATTAAATGAAGAGAGGATGGAAGTGACGTGAATTTATTGCATGTCACTCCATACGTCTCCCACTGGTCATCACCTTAGCTTGGCTACTTTTAATTTTATTTTCACTGTGGTTAAGCTCCGATATTCAGGCAAGGAAGGAACTGCTCGACCAAGCTCACATTTGTAAGGCCATTTGGTTATAGGTATGTTTTTTTCGCCATCGATGAAATTGCTCTGTTTATGAAATAAATATTGTCTTGGTGATGTATTGGTATGTGTTTTTCTTGAGGCTAGAAACTGTGTAAACTCATGGTGTTTTTCTGGAATGGTTTTTTATGTTATTTGTTGCAAATGGAAAATTTGATGGTTGAAGTCGCAATTTCATTAACTGTTTTGTGTGGTGGAAGTCGTGAAGGCTCTCTATTGTCTTTATGGTTTTTTTTTTTAGGGTTTCATTCCATCTGGAATTGTTGTTCGTCTCCTCACATTCCTTGTAACCATACCCGATCGTATTTGTTGTTATGAGGTTGATGTGTAATTTTTGAACCACCTTTGGGTCACTCCATATCGTTCTCCACCTGGTTGTGGGCACATTTTGTGTTATTGGTATCTACACAATTGGTTATGGTGGGTATTATGCCAAGAGGCTTTCTTTAGGGTTGGTTTCTATTACCTGAGCTCTGCATTTATCTTAGCATTATTCATTTTATTTTTGGGGAAAACCACGAGGGTTATACCCTGCATGTTCTCGGTGTTACTTACTGGCCAGTGAGGAGCCTCTGCTCCTCTGTTCATAGTCTCTCCTACCTGGTGTGAACTGTCACCCTATATTGCAAGCTAATGGTTATGTGTCCTGTGCGTCCACCGTGTTGTCTCGAAGGGTTCTCACCTGATGTTAGTATGGTCGACTCTAGTCTCCATGTGTTGGTTCCACCGAGTGAACCCTTGATTATTCAGAGCCCGATTTTGATAAATTGAGACAGTTATATCCTGTCGGGTATCTTTTTTACTGTTATGAGTTGGTGGAATAACATCGATAGTGGTTTTGATTATTGGCTCGTCTCTGTTGATAGAGTTGATTACACATTTATAATCGGAAACGATTATTGGTAAATAGTCGTTGCATTATTTTATTGTGACAGTTGAGTTGATAGCTCATCATGGTTTAAGCGGTTGATTAGAGAAGTTGTAAAAGGGAATGATAATGGGCATACAGTTTTTGCATCCTTGTGTTGTAACAGTTGGATTGTTAACTCAACATTATTATATGGTTTGATATGAACAGCGACAAAAATGCTTCTTTTCATTATGCGTTGGTCTGTATGTTTTCTACAACATGGTATAAATTAAAATAATGGTCGTTGTTACTGTTTGTTTTAATTTCCCAATTAGGATTATTGCATTTTGAAGTGTTGATGATTGTGTCTTAGATGTCCAGTGTGTATGATTTATGGATATCGTGCATCGTATCGTCTTATTGCACCATTAGAGATGGGCATAGGGTTTTTAGTGGTATGGTTTCATTGCAATTTAATTGTTAATATTGGTTGAAGGAATGGAATCGGGCATGTTTCAAAAGATCTTGTGTCTGTGTTTGATTTGAGGAATTAATTTATGGACAGTGGTTAAGTTTTTTATGTTGAACAAAGTTGGAAAAAATGATTGTGTGTTAATTGGGATTATGTTTTGAATATTAAATGGAAGAAATGAGAGGGAACATAATTCTTTTACAGGATGTTTGAAAAGCATATTGATTCTGAGTGATGACACTATGTTAATAAAAAGTGTTGAAAATTTAACTGTGGACAGTGAACAAGTGTTAACACACAGTAATTTTTTAATCAATCACAACAATTGTTTAGTTGGTGTTGGATTGTTTTCATTAAATACATAATTGTTTTATGGATTACTTAATAAATTTTCCGAACAATATTCACTTGTCTCCCTACCATTATTTCACTTTTTCGCACATTACAATCCCCTCGCTTTCCCATATTCATTATCCACCCTCTGTTCCTAAATTTAATTACAGTTAAGAGATATTTTGTATTAGGATAGTTTAAAAGATTGCACAGGGATGGATTACAGTGATATATTATTTGGTTTACATTACAGTTGATTATTTTTCATCTGTGACCAGTAATCATGATCTTTTAACCCTTATTTTAACATTTTTTGCTCAATACAACCCCTCGCATATCCTAGAACCTTTGTTCACCCACTGCTCATTGAAAACTATTAAACAATCTGTATGGATTGGATTGCATGAGTCTGATATGTTGCTGAGCCAAGTTTTATTTCATATTTTAAAAGGAGTTGTCATGTATGGTTGTTAAAGAAACTATTTTCTATTAAATTATGCATACAATAATGAGATTTTTCAGTAGAGGTAGCCATGGCAGAGGTAGACAAGGAAGAGGTAATTAGGACAGGGGCCCTATAATGCCAATATTCTCTATACACTTTGATGCAGACTCGCAAGTGTTAGGCCATCTATTTCAAGATGGGTTTTTTAACTGGATTGGGAAATGAGTGGTCCAACCTAGGCCTGAAAGGCCTCCCTTCCAAGCCCCATGGGTCCTTGGTATTCTCGTGCCTCCTCATGTCTCACTACAGCCTGAAGTTTCTGAAAATGACGGATGGTAAGAGATTGTCCACCCAACAGTCTCCCAACATCGTGGCTGACCTAACTTGTCTTTACCTTGTCCCCCGCCTATCAATAAAATTGTCCAAGTTGCCTCTGTCCACTCACTAGTTCAGTCTTCCCATGTGAGTAAAAGGTTGAAAACCGAGGCCCACCATGCCCCTAACAAAGGAAAATTCACGGTTGCCCCTTATTCACGATTCAATGACTCTGATAAATCTATCTCCTCTCGCATGAATTTGAGGGATGATTGTTCTCTTGTGATCAACGAGATTAGGCCTAAAGGCTCCACACAGCCTAAGGAAAATTTAGAGAGATCTAAAGGTGATAGAAACAACAAAGGAAATATTGCCTGTCAGAGTGGAAAATATGGATTTTAAGTTTTTTTTATTTATTAATTCATGATAATAGTTGAATTTTTAAATTTTGGACAGCACACAGTTTTTGGATATATGGGTAATATATTTTGGTAATAATTTCAATTATCATTGAGATAAATTGTCAAATATGAATGTGATGATGGGATTCACAAGGAGGGATGTTTTGTTTGATTAAATAGTTGTGTTATGATTGCTAAAAGATAAAGGGAGTTACAAGGGGTCTCACCTACTAGTTATTATTTATTTTAAAACCCTTATTATGATTTATTACTTATCCCCCTTAACTAAAATGTTGGTTGAGTTTTAGTTAACTTAACTAAATAAGTAGTTCAACTACTTCAACCAATTCTAATTTCTTAAAGGAAAAAGGAAAGGGAGGAACAGGGGGAGAATAGAAGGAGAAGCATACTAAGGTTTGATCTTTGAGTTTTTGTTGAGATAATTTAGTTTTCATTCATTCCTCAATTCATTAGAATCCTAATTCTTTTTTATGATAGAAGGGTCCTATTGTAGACAACAATATTGAGGGCTAAATTACATCATTCAGAAACTTGTTTTTCAGAGGTGTTGATCTATCTTTGATAGTCTGTGTAGACTTGTCTATTTGTGAATTACATTTCATGACTGACAAAGGCTATTGTGCAGAGTTGAGTGGGAAGAAATCTTTGGCAAGTTGATCCATCTTTTAAACTTCAGTTTTTTATTTTCTATGAGAAGTCCTTTTATATGTTTCATCAGGGACGTCTAAGTTTGACTTTGGTCCAAAAATTCCTCAGGGAATTTTGTAAAGGGAACAATTCTTTGATGAATTGGAGTGAAATAAAGGATTGCTTTATGTCTCATCTATTTTTATTATTGACTTGTTGTCTTTACTTCTGTCTCTATATTTATTTCAGCATATAATATGTTTAGAAAATTACATAAATAATGATTTTTTCAGCAAGCTTTTATTTATAAAAACTAGCCTAAGCATTTGTAAACAATACTTGTGAATTAAGATAACATTTTTAATGGCTATAAACATAGGGTAAAATTCCCGTCTATATTTATTTAGCCAAGTAAGATCTGAAAATGATTGAGTAAGATCATTTCATATCTTTTACTCAACGTATGGTACCGAAGTTTGAAGGTTATTCATTTGACAGCGACAGATTGTTTAGGTATAAAATAAGAATTTATGTACCTCCAAAAATGAATTAAGAAGTTTGATTTTAAGGGAAGCTCATAGAGCAGTATTCATGGCTCATCCGGGAGTCACGAAGATAAAAGAAGACCTTAAGAATTTATTCTTCTGGAAAGGAATGAAATCGGACATATTTAGTTAAACTGTGAGATGTCTAGAATGTCAGAAAGTGAAGGCTGAACATAGATATCCAACAGAATGTTTACAACCACACGCTATTCCTGAATTGAAATGGGAGGTCATTTTGATGGATTTTATTGTTGTATTTCCAATGATGGCAAGGAGACATGATTCGATTTTGTGGTCGTTGACACACTAATGAAGAGTGCACACTTTATTCTGGTGCGTATGACATATCAGGCGACGGATATAGCTATAGCTTTTGTTAGTGAGATTGTGAGACTACACAATGTACCAAGGAAGATCATATCTGACCAAGGATCAGTTTTTGCTAGAAAATTTTGGACTAGTTTCCAAGAGGCCTTCGGAACACAATTGAATTTTAGCACAACATATCACTCCGATATAGATGCAAAAACTAAAAGGATGAATCATATTTTAGAGGATATTGTGTGTATGTACATGATGGATAAACAAAAGTGTTGGGAAGATCTTTCCATTGGTATAGTTTGCATACAACAATAGTTACCAGAGTACAATTAAGATGGAACCGTTTGATTTTCTTTATGGACGACCATGTCAGACGCCCCTGAGTTGGGATATACTAGAGGATAGGATTTTGGGAAGACCAGAAGTAATCCAAGAAATGGAAGAACATATGCAATCAATAATACAAAGGATCAAATAAGTGCAATATCGACAAAAGAGTTATGATGATGTGTGCCATATTGCTTAGAGTTATGAGGTTGGCAATAGAGTCTTCTTGTTGGTAAAACTACATAAGAGTTTGATAAAGTTTTGGAAGCATGATAAACTCTCTCCTAGGGTTTTTGGGACCTTTCGAAGTTGTGGAAACGAAAGTACCCATGGCTTATCAAATATTATTTCCTAATTCTTTGAGGTGCATGAACGATGTATTTCATGTATCTATTTTGCAACATTATATTTCAGATCCATCACTTGTTATTGACATGATTTCTTTACAGGTGTTATATGAGGGTTCTCTCACAGTAGATCCAATACACATTCTGGACCATATCACTTGACAACTAGGATGTCAAATAGTCAATCAGGTCAAGTTCCAATGGGACAATTATAGTCCACACTCGGCTACATGGGAGGACGCATATGAGATGCATCAACGGTTTCCTTATTTGTTTGATAGATTAAATATGTAGATATATGTCAGATACATTTATTTACTTGCATTTATATACTGTGCAAAATTTGAGATGAAGTTTAAAACAAGAGGGGTCGTATGTAACATCATGTTCTACTGAGCACCCATATATTGACTTATTCTTTGAGGACACTTGCGTGCAAGTGATGCGGTTCTGGTACATTATGATTTCGTTTTGATTATGAGTTATATATGATGATGATGTATTGTGATTAATTGTTACTTTCATATGTATATGTATTGAAAAATATTATTGACAAGTTCTCATGAGTGTGCATGACACATGATGGGTTATGAATTTTGATGGCATCAATCGACTTCCTTGGACTCCAGACTGAGTCAGGGAGTGGATTGTATTTTGTTTGAGTATTTCATTTTACACACATATGATATATGATTGATTACAATATGATTCATGTATATAGATTATTGACATTGTTCTTTTCAGTGGATGCGGGCTTGACAATGCTTGCTAATCTGAATCAAATAAGGAGTAAAGGGGTCATGCATGGAAACTAGACATTTTAGGGAGAGGTGTGGCATCATCCCTATCCCAGCTTACTAGCACTCCCTCTGTGACCTGAATTGTAGGTTAACGATGACCTAATTCGAGAGGTACACGATGTCATGAGGGCAGACTCAAAAAATTTCTCACGAGGAAATCTAAATAGAGAGAAATAAGGAAGATTCCTTATTCCTTAGAATCCCTTAGTCTCTCACAAGGTCAAATGAATGGAGTGTTGACTCCAAGGGTTGGACAAACTTCCAAAACTAGTGAAAGGCGAGTGGCACCCTTGGAGCACAGAAGTGTGTCTTGAAGGGAACGTCGCGTAATTAAATTATGAGTCAATTAAAATATAGAAGACCTAGAAAATATAATTAAATTGATCCATATGGATTTTGGTGGCCTCCCACCTATTCCAACTCGCTCATTTTGGCAGTTTTCCAGTTGAACAATTTTTTCTTAGTTTTTGGGTCCTTGACTTTCGGGGCCATTTTGAGTCCCTAAAAAACGTTTTTATGGCTCACCATAGTTAACATGTGTATGGATAGCCATAGTAAAAATGTGTATTACTAGGATATACCTTTCAAATGGGATATCGTGCACCTAAAACAAAGATTGTATGAAAAAGTTATGACCCTGGGAAGTTGATGTACTAACTTACCCAAATGGGGCCTACATGAATTTTGGCGCTTCATCTCCTAGGGTTAGGTTTTTGGATGTCTAGGGTTTTTGACATTCATGTTTACTGTAAAAATTCCTTGAGAGACTCATTGTAAGGATATTCTGGTGATTGAGAACAGTCATCACATCTCTTCTCAGAGATAAGCTTCCACCATTCTAGCAAGCTTGTTTTCCACTGCATTTTACAGTTTCAGTTTATTTCCTTATTGAATAGAAACCATTGTTACTGTATATCTGTTATTTTTTTTTAATCATATTTTGATAATAATATGTATCCATTTCATTCTACTCATAAATCTAGATCAATGGTATCGGAGCGGTCTTCTCCTTGTCATTTTTAATGCATGTCCCCAATGAGGTCAGGGTACAAATAATTGGGCCTGGAGCTTGCTTCTCTTGAGGAAAACATTTCTTGCACTCCCAAGCAACCTCTCATGGAAAGAGAAAAGAAAGACAACAGGACATGATATCCCTTCAAAATATTTCTCGAGGAATCCCTCACATAACAGAGGAATGAGGTGATGGATAGTTTTGCACAAATCCTTCGACGATTACCAACAGGGGATGCATCTTCCTAAAACGAAGGTGCTTCCCCCTTAAAGTTACAAATCATCTTCGATATTCCTATATTTGAAGGTCATATAGATGTAGATTTTGTAGAAAAATGGTTGAATATGTTAGAAGGGTATTTCTTTGTCCATAACTTCTCGAATAGAGAAAATATTACTTTTGCGCTCCTAAAAGTCATTCCCCATGTCAAATATTGGTGGGAAAATTTTTGTGAGCATAAGAAAACAGAGGAACCCTCATTATTTACATTAGCGGTCACCTGGGAGTCTTTCATGGATATGATTAAGGAACATTACTACCCTGATCGAAGTTATGACGACATGTATACAAAATAGACCACACTGCGGCAGGAAAGAGACCAAGCAATGCCCGAGTTCACAGATATCGTCCATACCTTGCACACCAAGTTGGGTATCAAATATTTTGAGAAACATATGGTGATCAAGTATCGAGGAAGTATGCATAGATACATCCAAGCAGAAATGGAGTTTCTGGACATCTCATCCTTGGGCCTGGCCTACCAATATGCCATCAAAATCAATCAGAAGCTCAAACAAAAGACATGGAAATTTGGGCCTGGAAACCCCGCACAACAAAAGACTGGAAAGGGCGGCCCCAACCCATAGAAAAAATGATAGAGTAAATACATACCTCCTTAGGACAACCATTCTAGGATGAAATAAAAGAAGGACACCAAAAAGGCAAAGAAAGATACCGAGAAGTGGTGCGACTTCCATAAGCGCCCCTGGAATAACATTGTTTATTTATGCTCAAAGTAGTCGTTGGTGGTTGAGTTGAAAGCCTCTGAATTAGATGTGAGTTCTGAATCTGAGTCAGAACCAAAAAGGGGGACATAGATCATTGATGTAGAACCTAGTGCTACTGTTGCTACCATCAAGCTCTAGCACAGTGAACCAGATGAGCCAGAAGAGCGCGAGTGCCTTTTTCATTCACAAATGTGGGTGAAGAGTACCCCACTGCACTTCATCATTGATAGCGGTATCCATAAGAACCTCAGCTCAATAGAGGTTTTCAAGAGACTCGCCCTACTGAAAACACTGCACCTACAGCCCTACACCATCGAATGGCTCCACCAAGAAAGCAACATACACGTCATCCAACAATGTCACCTTCCATACAACATCAATCCCTTCAAAGACGAGGTATTGTGTTATTTTTCCCCTCTCAATTTTTTTAATTTTCTTTTGTGCCAACCATATTTAATTAAACGTCATTTTTCATATGAGTCTAGGCCTCACAGTGTTATTATTACTTTGAACAAGAAATTGTATAGGATAACAGAGGCAGTCCCACCTAGTGTTATTTCCTTGATCTTTGCCAAGCAATGCAGGAAGGTCATATCTCAGAAGGGGAAGTTTGTCTTCTTCATGATTCACTCACAGAATGAGAAAAAGATCACAAACACATCCATGGTCTCTACAACTGACCTCTCCACATAGCATAAGAAAGTGGATAAGGTCATGGAAACATACTTAGATATCTTCTCCTCACCTATCGAGGTACCTTTGCAGTGTAAGGTCAAGCACCCCATCGATCTAACCCCCAGTGCACCGCTACCCAATGGGCTAGTCTACCATGACTCTCTGTTATAGAATGAGGAGATCAAGAGGAATTTCTAATAACTTCTCCACAAAGAAAACATATGTCCCATATCATCACCTTGCGGGAGCCCAATTGTGCTCATACAGAAGAAATATGGAAACTGGAAAATTTGCATTGATTATTGGGCCCTAAATAAAATCACAGTCAAAAACTAATACCCGATTCCCTGAATCGACGACCTCCTTAATTATCTCATAGGGGGGGAAATAATTCAGTAAGATTGACTCGAGTTCTGGCTACCACCAGGTCCCAATAGAATAGACAGATGTATAGAAGACCACCTTCAAGTCAAAGAAAAGTCTTTTCAAATGGTTGGTCATGCCCTTTGGCTTGAAAAATTCTCAAGCCACTTTCATGAGGATGATGGATGATATCCTGCGACCATTCACCAATACTTTTGTAGTGGTGTATATGGATGACATTCTCATTTACAACAATACTTGGTCAGAACACTTGCAGCATATTCAATAGGTTCTACACACCCTACGATAGCACAAGCTATACACCAACTTGGAAAAATTCTCCTTTGGAATGGACAAGGTCCATTATCTAGGCTACATCATTGATAAACATGGTGTACATGTGTATCCATCCAAGATAAAATTCATTCGTGATTGGCCAGCCCCAACCACAGTCAATGAGCTTTGGAGATTCTTGGGCCTTTCCAATTTCTACTGCAGATTTGTGTTGGGACTCTCCCATATTGCATGGGCCCTCATCCAAGTAACGAGGAGTGGTGGTAAGGAGAAATTTGTGTGGAGTCGGTCCCAACAACAAGAATTCAATGATTTGAAGTAGCACTTGTGCTCATCCCCATTACTTTCACTACTGGACCTACATCAACCCTTTGATATTGAGACAGATGCTTCAGACTATGTTGTGGGTTTCGTTCTCGCTCAGCACGGCCACCCTGTGGCCTATCATAGTGATAGACTATCATATGTTTTCCATAAGTACCCTACTTATGAAAAATAAATGTACTCCATTATGCAATATTTTCTCCATTGGAGACATTACATTCTTGGAAAGGAGACAGTCATCCACATTGATCATAAGCCACTGTAGTTCATGTAGACACAAGGCAAATTATATAATGACCACCATCAAAAGTGGTCCACATAATTGCAACAATTCCACCTCAACATCAAGAATAAAATAGGAAGCACCAATCGCATCGTTGATTGCCTTAGAAAACCACCAGTCTCATCACTCACCACGATTCTAGACTCTTGTGGCCACGAGACCTCTAGATGCCCCCAACTCTATGAGACGGACCCATACTTTGCCACCACCTACCAAATTTTGGGTGTAAACGTAGTTGTCACTAACTTCCATCTTCAGGATGGGATGTTGTGTCATTTGGGCCATATATGCATTCCATCAAGCAAGTGAACGAATTTGATCTAGGAATCCCACTACAGTTGGGTGGCAGGACACTTCGACATTGAAAAGATAGTGGAAATGTTGAAGAAACATTTCTACAAGTCAAACTTCGACAGGAGGCTAGCAAGTATATCAGGTCCTTCACTGCATGCATTATTTCCAAACCGACGATTAAGAAATAGGGCATGTACACCCCTCTGCCTACTCCTGACAGGCCATGGGAATCCATCTCCATGGACTACATGTTGGGACTCCCATCCACCAAGCATGGAAATGAATTTGTTTTTGTGGTTGTAGATCTCTTTTCTAAGATGGCGATTATGGTCACCTGCAAGAAGAGAATCACAGCAGAGGCCACTACCAAGCTCTTCTTTGAATGAGTCTGGGTACATTTTGGAATCTCAAAAACCATTGTCTCAGATCAGGACAGTTGATTTCTTAGCACATTCTGGTCGAGCCTCTGGTCATTGCTGGACACCAAGCTCAACAAATCCATGACCTTCCACCCCCAGATAGATGGAAAAACCGAGGTCGTAAATTGAATGATCATGCATATCCTGCACATGTATAATTAAAATCACCCTCGCACATGGGATGAGATTATTCCATATGTCCATCATAGCTACAACCGAGACTTGCATAGCTCAACTGGCCACATCCCCTTTCAGGTGGGGTTGGGATTCCAACCATTGGGTCCAATAGATGTTGCACTACCCCTTGCAGTCACCTCAGCTGACTCATCTCCTACTCCAACTAAAGCTGAAAAAGCCACCCAGTTCATTGAGAGGATCCAACACATCCTTCAAGACATTCAGGATATCCTAGAGAAGTCCAACTATAAGTACAAGTAGCGCCATGATCAACACCGGGTGCCACATAAGTTTCAGGTGGGCGACAAAGTTTAGTTTCATTTGTAGAAATAACACCTTACCGGACCCAATAGGAAGATTCTCCCACTCCATTATGTGTTGTACACCATCACAAGGGCCATGGGTGATAATTCTTTTGAGCTCAACATTCCTCCTTTCCTTGTCCTGCACCTAGTGTTCATTGTGGATCTCCTTCGACCTTATTTCCCACCATTATTGGATACCTCAAAGATAGAAGAACAATTGACAACAACATATCTCAACCCCAACTGCATAAAATAGGAATCCAGTTATCACATTGTGGAAAAATAGGTCAAGGGCACTCGCCAGCAAAGGATCTAGCTTTATCGAGTTGTCAAAGCAATGCAGGTCTTGCACCAAGGCAAGTGGCTCACCCAGGGCCAAATTCAACAGAAATTTCCGCATCTAATAGGGGAACTAAATGAAATGGATACCATTGCTTCTTGAGGGAGTATTGATCCATATGGATTTCGATGGCTTCCCACCTATTCCAACTGGCTCATTTTGGGAGTTTTTCAGTTCGGTATTTTTTTCCTGTTTTTCGGGTCCCTGACTTCTGGGGCAGTTTTGAAGCCCTAGACAACGTTTTTAGGGCTCGCAACAGTCAACATGTGTTTGGGTCACCACAGGAAACATGTGTATTCTTCGGATAGACCTTTCCAACAGACTATCATGCGCCTAAAATAGAGATCGTATGCAAAATTTACGACCCCAGGAAGTTGATGTACTAATTTACCCAAATGGGGCCCACATGACTTTTGGCGCTTCATCTCCTAGGGTTAGGTTTTTGGATGTCTATGGTTTTTGAAATTATTTTTTATTGTAAAAATGCCTTGAGAGCATCATTGTAAGGATATTCTGGCGAATGAGTACAACCATCACATCTCTTCTTAGAGATAAGTCGCCACCATTCTAGCAAGCTTGTTTTCCGCTGCATTTTACAGTTTCAACTTATTTCCTTGTTGAATAGAAACCATTGTTACTGTATATTTGTTATTATGAGTTAAGCATCTTTTGCTAATAATTTGTATTCATTTCGTTCTTCTCATAAAATCCAGATCAAAAATATTTAGAACTTGTTAGAACTGAGTATTAATTAATCAGTAAATTATAAATTAGAAGCCTCACAAGAGTCTAAGCCTAAGACTAAGACTAATTCTAAGTCTAAGTTTAATTAAGGGACTAAATAAAATATTAATTAATTCAAAATATTTTAGATAAATTCAAACTCTAGGAAAAATAGGATTGGGTAAAATGCACATGTGTGCATGAAAATAATAAAAGAGATTTTTAAAATAGAAAGAAATTAAAACACGAGAGAATAGGTTTAGACATAGAATGGTATCTTGAGTCAATATACCACTAAGTCTAACTAAAAGAAGAATCCTAAACAAAATCATACTAATATCTATTTAGGGGACACTTATTAAATGGGAATTTGGGGAACTAAGAAACGTCTAAGAGCAAAAATAGGAACACATTGAGGAAATGTGAAGGAAAATGGATTTTAAATAAAATAAAAAGGGTAATTACTTGTGAAACTTGGGGAGAGTGTGACAAGTGTGTGGGTGAATAATATTAATTAAATTAATTAAAAATTTAATTATTTGTGCATGAGGACATGTGTCATTATGGATTTTTCTATAAAGGAAATGATGAAGAGGAGAAATGGATCTCACTTTTCTTGGTACTGTTATCCTGCCAAAATTTTCTTGACTGTGTTTTACTTGTGAGATTTGGGATACCAAGCTTGTGGAATGAATGGAAGCTCTTCCTTGCGAGGAAAGTTTGGGTGCTATTGAAATTCTAGTTTTGTGCTTGGCCCCTTTGTGGCTTGGGGGGCTACAGGGGAAGAAGAGTACCCCTAGTTTTGGATGGGAGGTACCGGTGAAGTTCTTGGATTAGCGTATGAAGGAATGAAGGTTGCACAAGACTTATATTGAGAATCATCTTCAAATATTTCATCTCATCCAGTTGCGGTACCATAATTTCTTAACTGATTTTTTCTATGATAGAATTTTTTATTGATACATAGTAGATCATTTGTAATAAGTAATAATTCAAGGATTAGTTTTCATGTTTGTTGGATGCATGCCAAATCAAAAGAAAGGTTATTTTTGGAGAAGAATCATGCAAGAGGAAAAAGATAGCTGGAAGGAAAAGAAACATGTGCACATGCACGGAAGACCTAACGACACTAGGGTTAGGTTTTTTTTAATACATTGTAATGGTTGGCGAGCCAAAAATATAAATAAGTAGTACTTAGGAGAGAGGAGAGAGAGAGAGAGATAGAGAGAGACAAAGACAATAAGAGAGAGAACTATAAGAGCTAGATGACCCACCAAGCTGGTGATCTAATAAAGGAGTGAGTGACTCGATCCTAAGGGTTAGATCATAGGTTGAGGAGCCTGGTGTGATCTAGTCATCCACGCAGGGATTGAGGAGCCTGTGGGAGAGGAAGAAATAAGATTGTAACCACACACGGCGTGAAATATTTATAAACTATAATAAAATATCGAGAGCCAAATCTTTGTGGGCGTATCCCAGAAGGGAGTGAACCATGGTAACACTGTGTTATATGACTGGATGAATGCATCTTTGTGTCTAATTAGTCTATGAATGTTGAATGAATGAAGTAACTAAGTAAATCTGGTATTTTACATGCATGCATAGAATAGGTCTTATAACAAGATGTTAAATGGAATGAATAAAGGTTACGGTGCACAAACAGAGATCTCGCTCAATATAAGGTTGCAAACACCTGACTATTGCAGCCACCCATAGAGTTATCTTGGGTGAGACTGCGCGGAGCGTGAAGTGAGTTTCCTTCTAGGTTACCAGAGGGGACAATAGTTTTTAAGGGAATTTTTTGGGAATCTTATTATTTCTGAACCACATTCAAAATATAAGTGTCAATGAGGAACAAAATACCCCATAAGGACTCCTCAAGACCAGTAGAAGAAGACTAGTTAGATAAAAGGAAAAACCAACAAATGGGTCCGTTGTCGGCTGACTTAAAGGCAATAGGATTGAGAATATGAGATCCGTGGAAGAAGTGTCCAAGAATATGGGATCAGATGACAAGAAGGTGAAAGAATGTGAATCTAAAAGGGGATGTAGAGATCTTGGAATCCCATGAACACAGAGATAGAGATCTGGTTGAAGACAAAGGAGCTAGAGTTTTCACCTAAAGATAACAAAAACCCAAAGCTAACACCGCTCAAATATATGGAAAAGTATCTATTCAACGACTTGCATGAAGTATTTTTCTGTGATTTCCCAGACATATTGCAGGAGTGGATCAAAAGATTGAAAGACAACCATCTGACGAATCAGATCAGATATTTACATTGGAATTCTAAAGAGATTGTTTAGCTACAACGAGTTGATAATAAGCTTATGTGCGCAGTATATTTCTGGCTAGACAACATTGTTTTTGGATTAATCACAAAAAAATGTAGTATATACAACAAAGTCATATAGCGCAGCTGAATAAGAATTCTTGAAGGGACATCGAGGTCAGTATATCAAATCATTATATACTTCCATTAAGATATTACTATATAACAAAGGAGTAATGACAATGGAGTCAGACAACTAAACTTCTCTACGTGCATGGGGGAAGGGGGGAAGCACTGACAGGAAAAGGATAAATGGAAGGAGAAGGGGATAAAGTAAAGAAGGAGGAGGCCTTGGATCCAATTATGATTGGCGGCGACCAGATCAAGCGGATCATGGTGACAACTGGAAGGACACACAGTGGAGTACCCTACCAATAGAAGGTGAACACCAAGAAGAGAGTCGTAGCCATGAGGGAAGTCTTGACAAGTGATGAAGAGGAGGTAGAGGATCTCCGATCTATGGAGCATATTGAGAAAATTTCTCATGTGACATATGAGAGTAAGACGAGAAGTCCAAGAGTAGAAGTAGAAGTAAGCACTATTATCCATATCAGTGTCAGTGTGGAACCCATAAACACATGTGTGACTAATACACCAAGGAGAACACCACCATTTAGATAACCAAATTTTAGAAGAATGAAGACAACAAGAGGAACATCTACACAAGGAACAACAACTGGGGGAGCATGTTCAGGAAGCAGTAGTCAAGTATCTACACCACACAAAGGTAGTAGTTCATCATTTAAGATGGCAGGACATGATCCCACCATCAGATTACCAGAATTCAAAGGAGAAGCATTAGAGGACCCAAAGAAGCACATTTTTATCTGTGAAAAAAATTGGGAAGAAAAATAGATTGCATACGAGGACACTAAACTTGCATAGTTATCTATCACTTTAAGAGATCGCACACTGGATTGGTATATGAGTCTAGCTGTAAAACGTCCGCCAAGGACAACCAGAACGATTGGAGATATCACAAAGTTGTTGATAAATTAGTTCCAGAAGACGAGTTTAGAGGACCAGTACATGAACGAGATGATAGAGATCAGACAGAAACCTGGAGAATCTATATGGGATATTGACCAGAGATTTAAATGACTAAAGGTAAATATAAAATACATCATGATAGATATGCATCACAGGCATCTATTCATCAATTCGATGTTACCACACTTGAAGTATCCAATGCAATAACAAAAGTTCCAGACGCAAGAAGAGGCTCTCCAGGAAGCCCTGCAACTAGAAGAGAACCAATATCAGAAGACAGATCCAACCATCAAGGATATGAAGGAGGATCTGAAGAACTTAACATTCTAGCTAAACTGGACCAAGAACAAGGACAAAAGAGAAGTCATTCGGTGTACCACATGTAGGACATAAGGACACCATAAGAACGAATGTCCAACATTCACGTAGTACATGGCAGCAAGAATTCCAAATCCATTACCAACAAGAGGAATATGGTGCGAGAGATGTAAGAAATAGGGTCATGATCCATACCACTGCCCAATGATGCAGAAGTACTAGACAGTACCAAAGAGCTCGTATTGTAGCTTTTGCAAGTCAGTAGGCCATGATGACAAATATTGCATAACCATGGAGTTGATGAGGGAAAGGACATGAGATGCATACAGGGTGCAGGAAGAAATGATGACCGGGAAAACCACACCTCATTTTAATCAAGTACTAGCCTCGTACAACACTGTGCAACAATAATATAACATTGTGCAACAACCTTACAACATCGTGCAACCACAGTATAATATCGTGCAACCACAATATAATACCACACAGTATAACCAAGAGCCTTAGTATAACGTGTTGCAAGGGGATCGAGTTGGCTACAAAGGAGGAGGAAGATAAAGAGGAGGCTTTGGAAGAGGTAGAGCACTAGTGGTATGTCACAATTGTCAACAACTAGGACACTATGCAAGAGAATGTCCACTTCCACCAATGACCTATATGTATTGTTGTGCATCAGACCATGGCACAGAAGAATGTTCGAGACTATTAGGGAAGATCCAGGAAACGAGAAATCAGAACAATCAGAATGTTTAGTGGATTTTAGCACAAGTGAGGGATGAAGGAAGAAACATCAACATAGTTACACGAGGTGGAGCTAAAACAATAAAATGATGTAGTACAACAAGAACCAGCACAACACCAATGGGCGAAGAGGAATTTTGAACCAAGGAAGCAGTTTGATGTGCAGAACGATAAGGAGATATTCAAGCAAGCTAGACAAGAATTCATGAAGCAAGACATTACATCGATATCAACCGCGCATCATAGTAAGGAAGTACCAGAGTATGATATGCCTCCATCATTAGATCACACCAAAGAAACACATCCCCTAAGACAAGGAAGTATGATTAAAGGCTTTTTGCAATCATGTCTAAAACTACTAAATGATCCATCCTCTGTTAAATTATTACAAAATATTCTAGAAAGATATAGCATATAAGTAGAAGGAAACCTAGAGCATAAATTAGTCAATCACCTGCATACAAGGAGAATAACAAGTAGGGAGTTCAGGACCCAGGTTGAACGCCAACATTGGAGATTTCAACATGGGAGATATTATACTGGATTGAGGATCCGAAGTCAATGTATTACCTAAGAAGACATGGCAATGTATGGAAGAACCTACATTAGGATATTCACTTGTTCAGCTGAAACTAGCAAACTAGCATAGAGTTCTACCAATTGGAAGACTAAAGGGAGTGACAGTAGACCTGGATGGAGTGCGGACTAAAGCCGACTTCGAAGTAATCGATATAGTGGACGACACAACACCTTATCCAGCATTGCTTGGATTGGACTGTTTGTTTGATAACCAGGCCATAATTAAATTAAAGAAATGAAAGATGACCTTTGATTCAGGAGAATACAGAGTCATTGCGCCATTGGAACCATCAGAGGGGTAAAGGTTCATAGAGACTACTTTCTTGGACCTCGAGGAAATTAACCATTTGTACAGAACAACTGCCCAAGATGAATATTACGTAAACCCAATTGCAGATGGGATACTCATATGGCGAAGCATCACCTCATGTGCGTCAGACTCAAATACCGGCTTAGAAAATTGACAGTAGAGGTTACATGAAGTCTCCACAAGAAGATGCACAAGAATAGACCACACAGTAAGATGGGTGGGTACAGAGATACAGGAACCTCCCAACTTCCATGGGGTGAACAAACTAGAAACATTCTTAACACGGTATGAAGATGATGTGTTATAAAATCAGAGGCTCTTATCCCTAGATATAACACTCAAGGAGACACCTGCAATATGGCGGGGTGCACACAAAGAAATAGTCAAGGACTGGTACCAATGTAAGCGGTTACTACACATTAGGTTTGGTGTAGAACAAGGAAGCAACCAGTGATAGAAATATGATGGATAGGTGGCACCAACATAACACTTGGAGAAGTGTAGAGCCCTATGGAAAATGACACCACCAGAGGAATGGCCTCACCATTTTGTTGCCACATTAGAAGGCATCCCAATAAACTGGTATACAGACCAAAAATGCACAGAGGAACTACGAGTTTTACAACATTACAACATAACTTTACAACCACTTTCTTATTTGAGAATGAGAACCCAAACATAGACACAACACTTAAACAAATCAGAGGGGTGATATTCATTAAGGAACCTGTTATAACCCTATAATTTATAGGATCATCTGGTAACTGCAAATTTTTCACTATTGATGTATGTTGTCTTGCAAATAATATTTCATTCTTGCAAATTATTTTCAAAAAGTAATGAAAATAAAGAAAAAAGAAAAGAAAAAGAAAAAAAAATGAAAAGAAAGAAAAAAGAAAAAGAAAAAGAATAAAAGAGGGCATAAAAGAAAATGGATAAAATCCCCATGCAATAACAATGGATTGATCCATACAGTTTAATAATGGTTAAGGCTCTTTGAATTTATGTTGATAGGTTTAGTGAATAATCATGTCTAAACTATTTAATCTTAACTAGGTAGTTAGGTTAGCTAGTGAATAAATTTGATCAACTTGTCTAATCTTGATCAAATAGTCCCAGGGTAGAGTAATTTCTTAGCCCAATAGTCTAATCTAGGCTAAATGTGTAGGTAGGTAGGTTAGGGCATAGGCTAGCCAATTTTTCCTTCAATAAACATGTTTGATGTTCGAAGAAAATTCATGATGTTTATGTTGAGTTTGTTTTTTCCTAACCCCATGGTGACAAAAAGAAAAGAGAAGCAATGAAAAACCCATAATTAGAGAAATATTCTATGTTCGCGTTGCACATTTTTGGTTCATGTCCAGAGAATAAAGAATGTGCTAAGATCAATGGTTGATCTAGCGGCGCATAGATCAATGGTGGACAACAAATTTCGGACACCCTTGATCCTTCTACCTTTAACAATGAGGGGGGGGTCTGATATGGAGAATAAAGAGCACGCTAATATCAACGGCTGATCTAGTGGCGCATAGATCAATGATGGACAACAAATTCCGGACCCCCCCCCACCCCCCCGACCATTCTACCTTTAATGGTGTGGGGGAAGGCAGTCCGATATGGAGACTAAAGTGAGCGCATAAATTGATGTTGGATCTACGGTCAGTAGGAGATCTCGGACCCCATCGACCATCCTACCTTTAACGTTGGGGGGGGGGTACGATATGGGTGGTTTTTCTCAGTGGGATGCATCCTAACATGTCAACATCATATGGTGTCGGACCCCCTCACTCTAAAACAGTTACCACCACATTTCCCCTCCGACATACCGCCATACCGGTATTCCTATACCATCATCGCCTCATGATGTCACATCCCACTACCCTTCCTTACAAGTCCCATCTCATAACTCTGTCAGCTTGTCCCCTCCATTTGCCCGTTATAGGTCATGTCTCACTCGCTTATCTTCCAATCACTGGCCTCCAGGTCATCCTGGTACACCTGTCACCCATCCTTCACCTGCCACCTCAGACTTCAAGTGATCCATTGGCCATTTATTACAGGCTAACATACCTGTTAGTCTGTTGACCTATCCCCTATGCCCAAAATATACCCGTTTACTCAAATTTAACCTCGTTTCCACTATTCTCGCACTGCTCACACTCTCTGCACACCAGAAAACTCATTTTCCTCGCCTTTGCAACCATTTTCCCATCCATAACCATTACCTACTAACGTTTTGTTTCAGTGTCCAGGTACATGTTGAATCGATGGAACCAAAATACAAAGGATCAGAAGCCGAGGAAAATCCTTTCCTCCCACCTCCTATCGATCTCGACCGGATTCGATTAGTTGATAAAGATTACCTGATCACAGAGACCAGGTGCGAATTTGACTTCGCGGAATTGCAAACATGGTTTAAAGATACATTCATAGATCAAAGCGATGAGATTGGGCTCTAGGAGTCCAATCTCCCTCTGTATATATTTCCCCAAGTCCACCATTTTCCAAAGTTTGCCCTCAAATTCCAAGCACATTACCTCCCCGATCAGAGAGTCATAGTATCATCTTCTAGAGAAACTCTTTTCTCCATCACACCTGAGGCCATCAATCTAATGATGCAGATATCTAGAGCCGAATCTCATTCTCCCCTCACCATTGAAAGTCTAACATAAATGTACCAGAACCTACATTTTCCCCGAAGAGCGCAGATTATTGAGTTGTTCCTCCCCCAGGATGCCGAATTCCCCAATAAAAACCCCCCTTACCACTCCTCCATATTTTTAGAAAGGGGCAACCAAATTATTTCATCATTATGTTGTTTTCTCAACTATTTTTCAGATGAATGGGTGGATGAACCCATATTGGGTTTCCTATCCATGTTTTCTGCTGAAGAAAAGGCCACCATCTCGTTCGATTACAACACCTTTTTGGTGGAGAACATCCACGATCATCTGTTCAAATTCGCCATGGAGCGCATGTTTTAGTACTCTTCTATACTGGCCTACATTTTCACCTTATGTCAAGCAGACAAGCTCTCTTTCCCTATGCAAAAAAAGGACCAGGACGGCAAACCACAGCTTATAACCTCTTGAACTTCGTTGCTCAAAAGAAACTCCACAGAGTTTAATTTCAAACAATTTGTTGAGAATTTTTACCATCCAGTGGTAAGCATGCTCAATGGTAGACCAAAACCAAGGATAAATGACAAGTTCTAGAGAATCTTACACCTCTCAAACCTCGCCAAGACTGGAGATTGGTTCCTCTATCAAAATCACATAGAAATCAGGGTATATGGGTGTGAGTTAGCTCCATACAAATTTCCCACATATTTTCCTGCTAGAATATTCTCCCTAGAGTATATTAGACAAATGATAAATTCGGATGATATACATTTTGTATCTCTGAAGAAGAAACAACATATGAGAATCAAAGGGCAGATAGGACCTTTTATCTACAACAGTCGAGCCATTGGGGAAGAAGTACATAAAATATTAAAGGAAATGAAATTCAGTACTAGTTTCACTTGGCACTATGATCCATGTGGGATCATTGCAGAGATGAGATCGAAGAAAAAAATCTCTCCATATGCTCACACACTCAAACCAGAAATTGAGAAATATGTGAACCAGACAGAGTGGGCGGTGAACAACCTGGAAGACACTGAAAAACAATCTCCCTTAACCATGATCTCACATACTACCACTCCACAGGTACCAAAGGATAAAAGACAAAGAAAGGAGGTCTCTCCTTCAGTCACTGAATTGTCAATAGAGGATTTCCTGGTATACACTAAAAGGCTTAAAATCACCCACACTACTCACAGGTCTGGAGAGGAAGAGACCCAGTCTACCAAGGTAGTCGAGGGAGAATGTACACCACTTCTTTCAAGAAACCATCAGATGATGTCTACTTCTTCCTCAAAGAATAAGACTCATACCACTGTGATCACTCAACCTCCATAGGGATCTATAAAGCTGATTATTTTTTAAAAATATGATTTGATTAAGAAGAAAAACCAGATGTTGACTAGCAGCACCTATGCTCAGTTCTGGAAGAAAATGTCAACAGCGCATCACAAGTTGCTCTCTACATTTGACACTAAAAAGGGAAGAATGCACATGGTGTTTCTGCAAGAACAAGTGGCCCATCCAAAAGATATCACTGACTACAAAAGGTCGACTCTTGAATTTGATGCCAAACAAGTTCATCCAACTTACCAAATGGATCTGCACAGGCAGATTGGAGAAATGGTTTTCTCCACATTGGCTCATGCTTCCACTATTGTTGTGAGATTATAGGTCTCTCTGAACAATGTTCAGACCCAATTGAAACTGGAGAAAATATCTTCTTTTGCAAAGGATAACATGATAAAATCCTTAGAAGAGTTGGTGCTCAAGATTGGGTATGACCCCTCAAATGTGAAAGAAGTTGAGGAGATGCTCAAGAAAAAGAATGCCGACATTGCATCTCTGAGGAAGAAACTGAAATTTCCAGCTACAAAAGACTCATGAACCAAAGAGATAGTTGAGATAGAAGGGGAGAAAGAGGAATTGATAAAGCTAATCATGGAACAGAACGCACAGATAAAGGAAATGGAGGCAGAGTTGGAAAGGTTGTTGAAGGAGAAGGAACAATCAACACCTCTAGAAGTGATTCCACCGAGAGAAGTTCCTCTCATAGGAGTTAGCACAACAGTTGTATCAACAACTACCATAGCAGAAATTCCATCAGCCACCCCACTGACATCCCTCGAAAAACCTATGGAGTTAGCAAAATCAATGGAAGAGATGACCCTACAAGGAAGAGAGATCAATAGACTAAAAAATGAGGTTGAGAATCTCCGGGATCTTAAGTCTTCCTATCATACGAGCTAAAACATTAAGAGGCAAGCATCGGAAAATCTCAAACAGGAAATACAACAGCTTCAGAAACAAATAGTGGGAGGAAAAACACTAGCAGAGGCTAAGGAGAACATTTGGACGAATATCTCCAAATCCATAAATGAAATATGGCCCATGGTGCAAATCATGTTTGAGCAACATGAAATGGTGTTGAGGAGTAGGTAGGACATCGACGAGATAAAAGGAGAGCTGGGTGAAATGCCCACGAAAGCTAATGAAATCATTAAGTTTCTGAATTCAAAAACTAGGGAAGAGCTGGAAGACCTGAAAGTTGAAGACAGAACAAAAACTATCCTCGAGGTCAAAAGAGTTCTAACCAAACAAGGATCAATGTTGCAGTTGGAGGAGAAATCTCAGAACATGGGTATCAGGGTCCAAAGATTCTTCAACAAGATTGAGGTGTTGTAGAAGAAAGGTATTCATGGTATGCTGGTTCTAAACAATAAGCTAATGACACTTTTTTACTACAAGTAGAAGATTGCCACGGTGGCCAAGGACAGTTCCAAGTTTTCTAGAATACAGGGTAGTTTCACAGGCAAGGTGTTCCTAGAGACTTTGTAGCTGGACCTCAGTATTCAACACGAATTCAAATATATTTTTCTCAGCAAGCCGACTTTTTCCAAGTATACCAAGATGGATGAAATCTACTGCTGGTTACTGAAAGTTACCATCCCCAATAAGGAAAGATGGGATGAGTTGTGTGAATTGATTGAGTAAGGATGAGGGGTCTCGTCCAAGTTAGCAAACAGAGCAGTCAAAGTCATGCAGATGATTCACCAACGACCTTCCCCAAAATTAGCATGAACGATACAATAGATCATCATTAGTTCCTATATTTTTGTATCTTATTATCTCGTTAGTTAGATCTAGATTCTGCCACGTCCTGATCATCAATGACATGGTCGTTTGTAATTTTGATTATAAATACTGCGAACTTAGAAGTATTGAGGGTTGATATTTATGCCCAAGCAAGTTGTAAGCACTGCAATTTTTACCAGAGATCTACCAATAATAAAAGGGATGTTTCACATGATTCTCGCTTGTTAGTTGTTGGTGAAGTTTTCTCCTCTTTGTTGAATGTTTATCTCTCTCAGTACTCATTTTTTTTTTATAAATATGATCATTTGAAAGTAGCGAAAGTTGCAAAATTTATCCTCATATACTCTGTTTCCGACTTTAAATGATCTAAATGTTTTATTCTGATGTTATAATTAAGAAATTCTTAAATACTTCTTGGTTATAATTGACTATCTCATCTTCTCTACTTTCCATCATTTTTATGCTAAAGAATCCAATAGTTGCATTATCCTTCCCTGTGAGAATACCTTTTAAAATCTGGTAGTCAGTCTCAAATTTTATAAAATAAGACCCCATAGCCCAATGGAGGAGTAAACATTTTATTCCATTTTATAAAAACAAACAACTCGGTCCTATTTATTCTAACTAGCCTAATATCTAAATTTTGAAACAAATTTAAATCTTACAGAGAGATCCATCTCTGAAACTGGCAGGGATAGATCCCAATTTCGAAGTGGTTGGATAAAGTTACCTCTGGTAAATTTCTTCTACCTTTCAACAACCTCTGGGAATTTACAGAGTGATAACAAAACCAGAAGTTGAACTCATAACATAAGAACAACAACAAAACAGACAGCCAGTGAATTTTTCATGCTACCATGTGCAGGGAGAAGCACTAGATGAAGATGACCTGTGTGATATTCAGATTGAGGAAGTTGAAGGTGAGAGAGAAGTGGAAGGTCCACCTCTGGAATCATATGTAAATGATGCATCCATCAAGGTGAAGAAATTCAACATCGGGATAGTTGAGAGTCTCAAAATGGCCAACAAACTATTGGGATGAGCAAACAGTGGAAAGTATAACAGATTTACTATGCAAGTACAATGACCTGTTCCCATCAACGTTCACAGAAATGAAAGTCATATCAGGAGAGCTAGGAGAAATGAAGATACCTCTCAAATTTGAGGAAATACCAATATGACAGCGACCATACAGACTAAACCCGATATATAAGCAAAAATTCAAAGTTGAGATCGATAGGATGTTGGAGGCTGGAATCATAGAACCTGTAGAAGAATATGAATGGATAAGAACGATGGTAGTTCAGGAGAAGAAACAAGGGGGGATAAGAATATGTGTCTATTTGAGGAAGTTGAACGATATGTGCCTACAGGACTCGTTCCCTACCCCATTCACAGATGAAGTCCTGGAGAATACAGGAGGACAGGAAGCTTATTCATTCACCGACGGATTCTTAGGATACCATTAGATAAAGATAGCACCAGAAGATAGATACACGACCACTTTTTCCATAGAATGGGGATCCTACCAGTATACAATCATGTCGTTTGGACTAAAGAATGCACCATCAATATTTTCCAGAGTAGTCATAGCTACATTTAAGAGTTTATCCACCAGTTTCTAGAAGTATATCTGGACGATTGGACAGTCTATAGTCTGTTGAAGGACCATGTAGAGGTCTTACGAATCATGTTAGAAAGATGTTGAAAGTGCCATATATCGTTAAATATCAAGAAGTGCATATTCGCAACACCTTTTGGGACATTATTGAGCCATATAGTATGCAAGAAAGGTTTGCTAGTAGATCCTGAAAATATTGCAGTAATTGTTAACCTACCACCACCAAAAACAGTTTATCAATTGAGAGAGACATTGGGAGACACATGATACTACAAGAAATTTATAAAGGGGTATGTGCAGATCACTACGCCAATGCATAAATTTCTAAGGAAAGACACAAAGTTCCAATGGAATGAGGACTGACAACATAGTCTGGATACCCTGAAAGAGAAGATGGTAACCGCACCAATCCTAGTATTCCTAGATTGGGAAAATGCATTTCATGTACATGTAGATGCATCATCCATATCACTTGGATATATTCTAGTGTAGCCAGGAGCAGCATAATTGGACCATCCTATAGCATTTCCTATCAAAAAACTATTAGAATTGGAGTAGAACTACAACACCACGGAGAAGGAAATCTTAGCTATGGTATACGCACATCAGAAGTTCAGACATTATTTATTGGGAAAACATTTCAAGATGTTCAGAGACCATTCAACACTCAAATGCCTTTTCAACAAGACAGTGTTGGGGAGGACGATTTGTAGATGGTTATTGTTGTTTCAATAATTTTACTTTGAATTGATAGTCAAACTAGGAAAGTTGAACCTAGGACCTGATCACCTGTCGTGGATTACTAATGGGGAGGAACCTACGAATATAGAGGAAATTTTTTCCCGACGCACGATTATTTTTAGTATAGATAGCTGATGAATACTTCACATACATCATCCAGTACTTGAGTACAGGGACTGCGCCACAGGAATACAACATTGTATAGAAGAAAAATATGGTAATCAAGGTTACAGACAATCAATTAATTGTAGGACACTTATACAAAATGGGTGCAGATAGCATCTTGAGAAGACGTGTGCTAGAAAATGAAAGACCAAGGATCTTAGCAGAATCCCATGAGGGAATAGAAGGAGGAAATTATGAAGGAAAAGATATCATGCAGAAGGTATTGTGTACAGAATTAGGGTGGTTGACCATTCACAGAGACTCGAAGGAATACTATCAGAAATGTGATGTATGTTAGAGGGTTGGCAAATTGAATAGAAGGGACGAGATGCCCCTGTGACCAAAAGTAACTTTTCACGTATTTGACAAATGGGAAATAGATTTTTTGGCACCAGTTAACCCACCAACAAAAAGGTAAGGAGTGAGGTAAATTATCACTGCAAAAAAATACCTGACAAGATGGGAAGAAGCAACACCAGTAAAAGATTGCAGCGTAGAGACAACAACACACTTCCTGTTTGAGAAAGTGATCACTAGATTTGGTTTCCCAAGGATTTTGATGAGTGACCAAGGAACTCACTTCATCAACAACATTATTAAGGCTATGAATGAGGATTTTGAAGTTTATCATAAAACAATTACACCATATCACCCTCAAGCAAATGGAATAGTGGATGCCTTTAACAAAATCCTTGAAAATTCACTGACGAAGATCTGCAACGTTAATAGGGATGATTGGGACGTAAAGATACCAAAAATATTGTGGGCATACAGGACCACATGCAATAAATTGACAAGGAAGACACCATTCATATTGGTGTATGGACAAGAAGCAGTAGTGCCATTAGAATTTTTGGTACCTAGTATGCGTGTAGCAGCAATTACAACCATGACAGAATGCGACACAGTACAAGAAAGGCTAAATCAACCGATGATCATGGAGGAAGAAAAAATTATAGTATAGTTTCACCAAGAAGTCCAGAAATCAAGGGACACATATTGGCATGAAAGACATATCAAGAGAAAGGATTTCAAGGAAGGAGACTTAGTCTTGTTGTATGATAGTAAATCCCTTCATCACCTAAGAAAACTCAGAATGCATTGGTTGGGACCATATGAAGTAAAGACTGTCATATATGGGGGATATGTACAAATGGACTATTTAGGAGGAACATAACTTAGAGGGATGATCAATGGGAGATGACTGAAGCTATATAGGGATAGTCGACCTTCTGGCAGTTATAAAAAAAAACACAGGGGATACTGCATGGAATGTCAAATGATAAAAACAAAGACATACTGCGTTGAAAAGAGAATGAGCATGCACACTTGGAAATTCCATCACAGCGGAGAAAAATGCCAACGGTCACTACAAAGTGAAGGCAACAGGAAAGATGGATATGGTAAATAACTGCCAATAGACGAAGGCTATCAAAATTAAATGACAAAATGACTAATGGGACACTGCATTAATCGCACCAACTGGATATGGAAAGGGAAATCAATGGAAAGTATGTGGGAAGTGCCAGTTCAATTATAATGCAAATTGGGTAATGTCTCCAAGAAGCTTCACACAATTCCTATATAAGCTAGTACACAGGATTGGGAAGGTTATTTGGAAATTGAGAAAATAATAAGAGATAGAATATATAGAGCCGAGAAAAAAGTTTGAAGAGGTAACAAAGGCCACTAAATCAAAGGAAAACACCCTTAACACCATGTCACCACCCAAACAGGAAGAACTGATCCAGTCAAGAAAGACGACCCTGAAGCAAAGCCATTTAACCACCGCAAGCACAGGGAAGTGAACAACATCCACTTCAACCTCCAGAATTCATCAATGTGGACAGAATCTCGTCGCCCGATATGACACTCGGAAGCCCCACACTTGTCATGGAGGAGACCTAGCAAACATCACCAGTCAACATGGACATTGTTGTACCAGAAGGGGAACAGGGACAACAGGATGAAGACACAGGAAATCATTCACACCTTAGAAACCTTGAAGAAGGCCCAATAGTTAATGGGATGGTCTTGAACCAGGAAGAAATGACTACGTCAGAAATATCATGGACAATCATACCGGAATAGCCATAGGAGGGCATAGTGGAAGATGTCATCAACCAACCAGATGAGTATGCAGAATAGAGAACAATGGAGGTTGGAACCTCGAGTCAGCCACCACAGTGGAAGGGAAAATAGGCAGTACCAAGGTCACAGTGTAGGCAGGCCGCCACAACCATTTTCTTTCCACACATACCAAAAGGGGTATGTATCACAGGTAGCATGTTATGTCACTTAGATAAATTGAGGTACTAAGACCATGATGTGACGGAAACGGAAAATTTCCCAGAGTTTGCCAAGAAATTTTACCTACAAACTATGGGTATAGGACACTTTGTTGAAACAATTAACCAACAAGTCCAGTGGGCAGCGGGACTGGCTAAAACCGAGATTCTAGACCTGTTGGACATCCTGCACTTTGGGAGAGGGAAATACATAAACAATTGTGTCAAGAAGCTGATGGAAGTCACCCATGGAGGATACCTTTGGATGGAACAGATCATCTCAGTAGACATAGAGCTCATTACACACATCATAGGGCTTCCATCACAGGGGGAGGAACCCACACGGTTCATGGATGAAAAAAATAAGGAGAAGGCATTGGCCAAGGAAATGAAGAAAAAATATGGTACATAAAGGGGGTCGCGCAGAATCATAATCAAGAATATTAGTGACGTAGAGACAAGGATGGACACAAAAATCATGGCATGCAAGTTACTTAGAAAATGTTGCAGGGAGGAAGTCCATGTCAGGGTTGTCACAACTGCAGCACAGTGTGCAGAGGGCACCACACTCAGTTGGGCCCCGTATTTGTTGAATCTATTCCTGGATGACTGCAAAGACGCACAGGATCTAGGGACATAAGTTCATTATTCATGGATACTCATCTTGATCGCCTTGATCGGATGGAAGGAGCCTAGGTATTCATTCTTTGGCACAAGACCCAAGCCTTTCCAGGAAGCACACTACCTATCACTGGGATGCACAACAGATCCAAATAACAAAAAGGCGAATGCATCCATATTCAAAGGATATTATGAAGACCTATAGGAGACCATTGCCAATACTTGGTGAGTTACACCAGAAATGATCGCACATTATTAGGGCATAGCCAACTTCAAAGAAACTAGGCATGCAATGTGCATCCAGGCATGAAAGGATACCAAAAACCATTAGCTACAACTATGCTACTGCATCAAGGAGGAGGACATAAATATGGCCATCAAGGATTGGAACGATGAATGGAAGATTCCAGTCCTAAATCAATAAATTCCCACAGATAAGGACCCAGAGGCAGAGCAGGAACATACACCTACAAAAGAGATTATAGTGTCTAAGAAGCCAAGGACAGGTCAAAAATGGACGAATAGAACAAAGGGGGGGCATCTAAGAAGGGCACCTAGAAAGGGAAGAAGAACAACACCCAGGTGGGGAAGAAAAACAATACTAAGACACCATAGGTACAGGAGAAACAAACTAAGGCAACACAGGGAACCACCTTGAGTGCTACTCAATAGGAGAAAATCCATACTAAGAGTCCATTCATCCAAATGAGGGGTGTGTGAAAGAAATCTAAGGTGCACAGAATGTCCCCAGAATACACGATCATGGAGGACGATGCAGACATGGTGGCCCAAATGGTCTAATATCACACAGTGGAGGATTTTGACCATGATCAATGCCAAAGGGATAGGATTGAACAGGAGATGGAATTCATGCAGTAAGTCCTCCAATAGCTCAGAGAAGTACAGTGGGTTGACAATAGCATAGGAACAGTCCCATCAACATCACAAATAGGAGGTGAGGTTGGATCAACAAAGCATGACAGAATCTAGATGACATCACAGCCGATCTCAACATTTCACGTCACACCCAAAATGTTGCGCATGGATGAAATCGTGGGGTAGACACCCCTAAATTATTTGGCCCAAATACAGTTGGTGATGATGCGGATACCAACCAAGGCCTTGTATAAACTACAAGTCAGCGTCATGCAAGAGGTAAAGTCACGCGCATGCACAGACGCAGTATAATTTCAATAGACAAGGGACAATTGGGACGAGTTGGAATTGGTACTCGAGAAGGCTAAGCTCAAGACCAAAGATGAAAAATACGGTGCGGATAGGCTGGAGAAGGAACTAGGGTTAGCATATGAGAAAATTCCAAATAACGCATGTTGAGGAAAATATATGAAATGATATTACTCAAGCATTTTTAGATCTCGCTTGGCTAAAGAAATATAGACGAGAATATTACCCTATGTTTATAGCCATCAAAATTGGTATCCTAATTCACAAGTATTGATTACAAGTGCTTATGCTGCTTTTTTATAAATAAAAACTTGTTGAAAAATTCATTATTTATGTAATTTTTTGAACACAATAGATGTTGAAATAAATATAGAGATAGAATTAAAGACACTAAGTCAATAATCAAGACAGATGATACATAAAGCAATCATTTATTTCATTCCAATTCATCAAAAGAATCATTCTCTTTACAAAATTTCCTGAGGATGTTTTGGATCAAAGTCAAACTTAAATGTTCCCAATGAAACATACAAAAGGACTTCTGACATAAAGTAAAAAAGATGAACTTTAAAAGCTGGATCAGCTTGCCACAGATTGTTTCCCACTTGACTCTACACAATAGCCTTTGTCAGTCATGAAATCTAATTCACAAAAAAACAAGTCTACACAGACTATCAAATATAGATCAACAACTTTGAAAAACAAGTGTTTGAATGATGTAATTCAACCTTGAATCTTGTTGTCTACAATAGGACCCTACTATCATAAAAAATAATTAGGCTTCTAATGAATTAAGGAATGAATGAAAATTGAATTATCTCAACAAAAATCAAAGACAAACCTTAGTATGCTTCTCTTATTCTCCTCTTGTTCCTCCTTTTCCTTTTGTCTTTAAGAAAATTAGAATTGGTTGAATTAGTTGAACTACTTCTTTAGTTAAGTTAACTAAAACTCAACCAATTTTTTAGTTAAGGGGGAAAAGTAATAAAATCATAATAAGGGTTTTAAAAAAATAATAAATAGTAGGTGGGACCCCTTGTGACTCCATTTAGTTCTTTAACAATCATAACATAACTAGTTAATCAAAAAAATCATCCCTCCTTGTGACTCCCATCATCAATTTCATATTTTGACAATTTATATCAATGCTAATTGAAATTATTTCCAAAAATTTATTACCCATATATCCAAAAAATTAGTATGTTGTCCAAAATTTCAAAAGTCAATTGTTCTCAACAATTAATAATTAAGAACTTAAAATCCATATTTTCCACTCTGGGAAGCAATCTTTCCCTTGTTGTTGATGTCACCTTTTTATCTCTCTGAATTTTCCTTAGGTTGTGTGGAGCCTTTAGGCCTAATCTCACCGATCACATGAGAGAAATCATGTCTCAAATGCATGCAGGAGGACACATTTTTATCAGAGTCATTTGAGGGTGAGGAAGGGGCAGCAATGGCTTTTCCTTTGTCAGGAGAATGGTGGGGATCCATTTTTAACCTTTTTCTTGCATGGGAATATTGTACTGGTGAGTGGACAATGGAATCTTGGAAAATTTTATTTATAGGTGGAGGAGCAGATAAAGACAAGTTAGGTCAGCGATGATGTTGGGATACTATTGGGTAGAAAATATCTTGCCATCCGTCGTTTTCGGGAACTTCAGGTTGCAGTGAGACATGAGGAGGCACTAGGGTACCAGGGACCTGTGGGGCTTGGAAGGGAGGCCTTTCAGGCCTAGGTTGGACCACTCCTTGCCCAATCCAGTTAAAAAATCCATCTTGAAATAGTTTTCCTAACTCTTGCAAGTCTGCATCAAAGTGTATAAAGAATATTGGCCTTCTAGGGCCCCTGTTCCAATTTCCTCTTCCCCGGTTACCCCGACCATGGCTACCTCTACTGAAAAAATCTCATTCTTGTATGCATAATTAATTAGCAAATAGTTTCTTTAACAACCACACATGACAACTCTTTTAAATATGAAACAAAATTTGGCTCAGCAACATATCAAACTCATGCAATCCAATCCATACAAATCGTTTAATAGTTGTCAATGAGTAGGGGATGAACAAGGGTTCTGGGATATGCGGGGGGTTGTATTGAGAGAAAAAATTTTAAATGAGGGGGGAAAGATCATGATTACTGCTCACAGACATCAAACAATCAACTGTATCATAAACCAAAAGAATATATCACTGTAATTCATTCCTGTGATCCTTTAATTGTCATAATACATAACTTATCTTAAATATAATTAAATCTTAGGAATGGGGAGTGGATAGTGAATATGGGAAGGCGAGGGGAATTGTAATGTGCTAAAAGTGAAATAATGGTGGGGAAAAGAGAAAATATTGTTCGAAAAAACAATTAAGTAATCCATAAAAACAATTTTGTATTCAATACAACTATTCCATCACCAATTTAACAATTACTGTGACCAATTAAAAAATTATTGTGTGTTAAAATTTGTTCATTGTCCCACATTTAAATCTTCAACCCTTTTATTAACACAGTGTATCATCATAATCATAATCACTATGCCTTTCAAACATCCTGTAAAAATAATTATGCTTCCTTTCATTTCTTCCTTTTTATATTTAAAACAAAATCCCAAGAAACACACAGTCATATTGCTTCAACTTTGTTTAGCATATAAAAACATCAATCGTTGTCCATAATTCTAAATTCTCAAATCAAACATAGACACAGGTTTCTCCTGAGTTGCACAGACTCTTTTAAAACATGCCCAATTCCATTACTTTGACAACATTAACAATTAAATTTACAATGAAACCATACTACAAAAACCTCGTGCTTCATCTCTAATGGTGAAATAAAACAAAACAATGCACGATGTCTCCATAACCATACACAGTAAGCAGCCAAGTCTCATTCATAAAATTTCCAATTTGTAATGATCCAGATCAGGACAAATTAAACACAAAACAACCACCAACTTAAATTTACACCACGCTTTAGGAACACATAGACCAACGCATAACGAAAGGAGGAATCTCTATGACTATACATTATCGTTTATCCCCAATCAATCAACTTATAACAATGTTGAGTTATCGATTCAATTAACACAACAAAAGGAGGCAACGACTGTATAACAATTATCATTTTCAATTACAAATATCCAACAACTTGATCAAACAGAGACGAGCCAATAATGAAGCCACTGTCAATACTACTCAACAACTTATGGAAATCACCAAGATGCTCAACAGAGTGCGACTAGTTGATTTTATCAAAATCAGGTTTGGTAACCGATGATTATAAGAGATAATCAAGGGTTTGCTTGGTCACCAAACACAGGGATACTAGAGTCGACCATATCAACAGTAGGTGAGAACCCTTCGAGACAAGCACGGTGGAACCACAAACCTTATAACTCTTAGCTTTGTAAAATAGGGTGGCAGTTCAACACCAATTAAGGTAAGAAATGGTGCAGAGGAGAAACGATTTCTCACTGGATGGTAACAAACACCAAGAACGTGCAGATTCATAACCCTCACACTTTTCAAGAACCAAACAGTTTATAAAAATGTCGATAGAAATGCAAACCCAAATACTACTAATCAACCCTAAAGCATATTTCTTGGAGTAATGGCCACTCCATATCCAACTGTGTTGATGCCAATACCATAAAATAAAACCACGACCAAGTGAAAAGATATAAAGTGACCAAAAGGTGGTTCAAAATATACACAGCAACCCCATAGCACTGAATACAATCGGATATGGTTACCATAACTGTGAGGAAGCGAACAACAAGGCTAAATAGAGTGAAACCCTCTAACAAAATACCCATAAATACAACAGAGAGCCATCATAGTTTCCACCACATAGAACAACCAATGAAATCACAACTCCAACCATCGATTTTTCCATTTTCAACGAATAACACACACAGTCATTATAGAGAAAACACCACATGTTTACACAGTTTCCAATCTCACGGAAAACACAAACCAACACATTACCGAGCCAATGTTTATTTCATTACATAGTGAATTCATGGATGGGAAAAAAGAACCATACCTATAACCAATGGCCTTAAAAATGTGAGTTGGTCGAGAAGTTCCTTCTGTGCCTGATTCTCGAGCTTAACCATAGAAAAACCAAATGAAAAATAACTAGGCTAGGGTGACAACCAGTAGGAGGAGTATGGATTTATGTGCATTTACTGCACATTGTTCCATACTCCATTCATTCAATTTCGTAGTACACGGCAGCCAACCAAACCATACCATTAATCCATTTCATTGATTCCATGCATCGAAAATTTCACACATTGCTTTCCAATTGCGCCACCCAATCCATATTAACCATTGCCAAAACCATACAATTACATATATCAAATGCACCCAATATAACTCAATACAAATCATATATCTACTAACATTTCTAGTTAGGACTAACATCAATTTCTTTTAATTTCATTTACATATAGTATAGCATAGTATAGCATAGTATAACATAGTTCCCTTTTCTTGGATTTTTTTTATATTTCTCTTCTCTTTTTATTACTAACATGTGTCTTGTGAAGGTGTAACAGGTAATGAATCATAGAGACAATGTTGATGTAATAATAATAAATAAAATCCATTCATAACATGGAAATTTTAGAGCTTAGAATAGCGGAATCAACACATCAAATGCATTATCCATCTGCCATTGTGACGCAAGCAGAACCAATATTTCATCATAAATCATGTAGAACCCTGTAAGAAACATCGAAACAATGACATAAAATGTGTAATAAGACTATCTCTGATCCTCCAGTCTATAAGGGGGTCCCACCTACTAATATTATATATCGTTAACATAGTTTAAATAATAGGCTTAAGAAATACTTTGTGTGTGAAATCCTCGTTGCGATTTTAATTGTCAACAACGCACAGGAAGCATAGATCACAACAACACAGAAGATTGACCAGATTGTGGATACAATCGATCAATACATGCAAGAGATCGAGCACCTCCGAAAACAGCTCGTACCTACCACTCCTCTCGTACCTATCAAATGTTCCCAATATAACTCAATACAAATCGTATAGCCACTAACATTGCTAGTTAGGACTAACATCAATTTCTTTTAATTTCATTTACATATAGTATAGCATAGTTCCCTTTTCTTGGATTTATTCCATATTGCTCTTGTCTCTTGTTATTACTAACATGTGTCTTGGGCAGGTGTAACAGGTAATGAATCATGGCGACAATGGCGATGTAATAATAGTAAATAAAATCAATTCATAACATGGAATTTTTAGAGCTTAGAATAGCAGAATCAACACATCAAATGCATTATCCATCTGTCACTGTGACGCAAACAGAACCAATATTTCATCATCAATCAAGTAGAACCCTATAAGGAGAATCGAAATAGTAGCATAAAATGTGTAATAAGACTATCTTTGATAGATGTGTAATCTCAATTGTTATTGGCTAACAATATCTTATAGGAGTATCATTGTGGAAGAACTGATCCAACATCTTATTTTTTACTAAAGTTAAACTAAAAAGATGAAAAGAAATAAAATTTGTGATAGAAGTAGGACTCCAAAATTTAAAACAACAGAAATGAAATGACAGAAATGAAAAAGAAGCATGAAAACTATTAAAAAAGGAAAGCACAAATTAAATTACTGTAAAATAAGAAATGAAAGTTAGTGATGAAAATGAAAACAGAACTAGACTAATAATATACAGAAAATCCAAATAGCGTTAAAACTTTTCAAGTTGGTTCCACGTAGTCTTTTAAGTGAGAATCGTTAGTGTTGTAGGAAAAAAATTGCTCATGTAAATCCTTTAGAATGTAATAATTAGTACCCAGGAAAAAAGCGATCTTGAAAGGACCCAACCATAACTTTTGAAATTTTGAATGTCTTCCCTTATCAGCGTGCGCTGAATCCCACAACAATACCTTCTCATTGACTTTAAATTTGACATTTTTGACACTCTTGTTGAAATACTTCTTAGCAGTTTGTTGTCTTCTTTTTATATTATCCAAGGTAAACATCCTTTGTTCCTCTAAATCTAGGATTGCATTTATCCTTTGTGAAACATCATAAGAATTTCATTCTTCGATCTGTAGCATCACCCTTAAGGAAGAAATTCCCAGCTCAGTAGGCAGGATGGATTATTGACCATACACAAGTTGGAAAGGAGTGTAATCAGTGCTTACCTTGGAGTTAGTTCGATCTACCCAAAGGGCGTAAGTGAGGAGAGTGTAACATTGACGAGGCTTATCTTCGATGAGCCGTTTGAATATTCTCACTAGATTTTTGTTGGTAGAATCAGCCTGCCCATTCCCTTGGGGATAATAAGATGATGAGGTGAAATTTTGAACCCCCAATTTACCTAAAAACTGGGTCATCTTAGCAAAAATGAAAGCAGGACCATTGTCTGTAATAATTTCCAATGGAAGACCAAATCTAGAAAATATGTTATTTTCAAGGAAAGAAATTGCCTGATCATTTATTGAATGCTTAAGTGGGACAACTTCATCCCATTTTGTAAAATATTATGTGGCTAGCAAAATAAAAACTTGTCCTGTTGAAGATGGAGGATTAATAGGACCAATAAATTCCAATCCCTACTTTGAAAAGGGAAAGTTTGGGAGGATAGGTTGTAATGGCATGGATGAAAGGCATTCTTTCCCAAAAAATTTATGACACTTGTCACAAGATCTCAAAAAAACATGAGATTCACAAAACATTGAAGGCCAATAGTATTCTTTTCTAATAATCTTGAAAGCAGTGGTTTTAGCAGAAAAATGACCTCCTACATAAATGAAAAAATTTGAAGAACCATGAGTTTCTTGCAACAAATTTTGTGCATATTCATCGTTTACACAGGGAAGCAGCACACCATCAGTAGATATTTGAAACAAGAAGTATCCTATAATGATGTATCGTGTTGATTCAAGACAGAGTCTTCTTCTTTGATGAGTGTCTAAGTTGTCTGGGCATATTTGGTTTTGTAAGTAGTAAGCTAAATTATTATACCAAGGATGTTCAAACACGGGAAGAATATGATTATCAATGTATAATAGTGTCGATAAGGAACTATCATGTTCATCAATTTATTCATTGTTGTCAGCATGTTGAGCTAAGTGAAGGGCTAAGTCACATCCCTTGATAGTTGTAAAAGTCATGATATTCAAATCATGCTCCCAGATCTTGGAAAACCAATGTGAAAGCTTCCGTGAAAGATAAGTCTATGAGAGCAAAAACTTGATAGAAATTAAAGGGACTTTTAACAATGTATGCTTACTAAAGTGGCGAAAATTTTCAACAACCTTCACAAGAGAGAAAACATGTTTCTCAATAAAAGAATATTTAAATTCATCATCAGACAAACTTTGACTCATGTAAGCCACTATTTTTTCATTACCTTGGTCATCATTTTGCATGAAGATAGAAAAAAATTCTTCCTCGGTGGCATTAGTATATATCATGAATTCCTTCTCAAAATCCGGCTTCGCCAAAACTGGTGCAGAGTTGATTTCTTTCTTGATGCCTACAAAAGAATTTTCGACATCATTTGTCCAAGAAAAAGAACGATCTTGCTTAAGAAGATTATGAATTGGTTTGACCATCACAACAAAATCTGGAACAAACCTACGGACGAAGTTAATAACCCCCATAAAATCTTGACCCTCCTTCTTGGAAGTGGGAGCAGGGAGATTAAGGATGGCAGCAATCCTTTTAGGAGCAATGTTTATTCCTGAATCAAAGACAATGTGTATAAGGAGATTTCCCTTGGTAATGCCGAAAATGGACTTAGAAGGATTTAGAGAGATGCCAAATTTCCTACATCGCATGAGAACTCTTTTTAGATGACCAAAATGATCTGATCGGATTTTAGAGTACACCGTTAAGTCATCCAGGTAGATCTAAATGATATTGCCGATCAAATCGTCAAAAGTTATTTCCATAGCTCTTTGAAAAGTGGCACCTGCATTAGATAATACAAAAGGAATACATTCATAATCAAAGGTACCCCAATGAGTAATAAAGGTGGTTTTATATTTATCTAACCTTTTTACCTTTATTTGATTGTAATTGGAAAAACCGTCAAGTAAGGACATCATCTATGACCCTGCGACTTCCCGCAAAATCATTTCCATGTTAGGGAGAGTAAAGTGATATTTTATACTAGCTCAATTTAATGCGTGAAAATCAACGCATAATCTGATCTGACTGGTTGTTTTCCAAACTGGAACGAAATTGGAAACCCATTCAAAATATTTGACTAGAAAGATGATTCCATCCTTCAAGAGTTTTTCCAACTCCTTTCGAATAGTTGCTTCTAGTGTAGGGTTGATAGGTCTTTGTTTTTGCTTAACTAGTTTTATGACTTCCTTGATGGGAATGGCATGTTGTATGAGGGCAGGATCAAAACCATGAAGATCCTCATAATACCAAGCAAAAACATATTGAAATTCACCAAGAAGCTTGGAAAACTTCATTTTCTCTTCATCAGAACATTGAGCACCTATTTTAACATTATTTGGAGACTCAAGTATCCCAATGTTCAAGGAGATGGTTTCACCCACCTTCCTTTTCATCTCCTCTTCTTTATGTTTCTCTTTATTTCCTACATCACTCGATGAAAACAAACTCTCTAGAGGATTCAAGCCCTTAGGAATCTTGTTATCTTCTATGGATATAATTTCCTTGGGCTTATAAGCTTCATTTTGAATGAAAGTACATATAATCTCATCGTTAGGGAAGACCTGGCAATATTCTATATTGTAAGGGATATGTGGACGATATAGAGATTGAAAAGTACAATCAAGTCTATGTGGTAGAAGTTGTCGATTGGGAGAGGATGCAAAAACATCTAACCGATCAACCATTGATTTCAATTCCCTCTTAACATGAGTAATGTTGAAAGATAATAGGTTCAAGATAAGTGCCCAAACATTTTGGGTGTATCGTTTCATCAACTTGTTTCTAGGATATTAAATCTTACGTGCAAGGTTCACAACAATCTCAGAATCTCCAAAAACTGAAAGGTGACCACAACCAAGATTATAGGTGTTTTCAATGCCTAATAATAAAGCTTAGAATTCAGTGACATTGTTTGTGCAAGAAAACTCCAACCTGTAAGAAAATTTATGATTTTTCCCCACATGAGAGTACAATATTATGTCAGCTATGTTACCTTCACTAGTGCATGAACCATCAAAGTGCATGTGCCACATACCATCATCTAAATCGATTTGTTCCAAGGGAATGTTATCCTCCTCAGCAAAGATAAAATACATCCCTAGGTCCTCTTTTATATAGTTCACATTTGGTTGTGGGACACTCTTTATGTAAGGTGAAATCCTTCCCTCTCTAAGGACTATAATGTTCTTACCACTCCGAGGAATGGATAAGTGTGTCCCATCGAGTCAGAGGTATCCACCTGTCAAATATTTCCAATCTCATCCCAAGATGATTGAGTAATTTCTTATTGGCATATCAATTACCTGAATACTAAGGGTTGTCCTTATTTCAAGGTGTGCACACAAAACTAAGGTCACGTATTTAATCTCACCTATGGTCGTTTTTTGTAGACTATTATAAGAGAGCATGCTTCTCGTGTTTTAATTTGTACAATAAAATCCTAACTCTTCCATAATAATCTTTGACATCACACTTGACCCGAACCGCCATCAATGAGGCAACAATGGGTGATCTTATCTGTAATATTTACAAAAATATAAAAAGGGGGATTTTTTACAGGGTATCTAAAGTTATGTACACCTACTTTATTTACAAATAAATCCTCTTCATTTACCTCTTCATAGAGGTTGGATACAACAAAATATTTTCCTTCCATGAATTGCTTCAGATGCCTCTGTTGTTCAGGGATGACAGCCATGTCCAGAAGGGTTGCATCTGCTTTGATGTTGGCTAACTGATTTAGGATATTGTATTTGGAAGAGGGGAGAGGGGAAGTAATTCCTTGACTATCGGGAACCTTATGAACTTGAATAGTAGCAGCTGGTGAGAATGAGCTCGGGCTAGAATAATTGCGGGGACGATCATATCTTCCTTTGGGAGCATAGGATTTGTTCCTAGTATTGATGATCATGACATCTTTTGGCTCTGCAAAATCTAGGACAACGATGGTATTTTCTGGTCTTTTACCAAAAATCTTATCTCTGACTCTCTTCCTTACCTCACATGTGGTTTCCTCGTGGCATTCCTCACAAACGTTACACCAACTTCGAGGCATGATAGATTTAGGCTGAAATTGTTTTTCAATTGGATTTCTAAAGGGGGGTGCAGAAGAGGAAGAAGCTCCAGGGGTGAGAGGAGAGATATTTCCTTTTCACTCATACGCTATCATACGATTATTCATATCTTGTACTAGTTGTAAGAGGGTGGACATGTCTGTTTGTTTAACCGATTCTCCCTGAGGAAGACATGTTCTTTCAAGTTGTTCTTCATACTCTAAACAAGTATGCAGAGCGGAACCGAGGTTATCAATGGCATTTTACTCAATCCTATGACGATAGGGGGAAGGTAATGAATTGTGGCAATGTATGAAAGTGTCTTGGTTTTGAGGTCAAATGAGTTCAGGTATCTAATTGTATAACCTAGTGAAACGCAAGTTGAAGGACTTGATGGTATCACCATCCTTATAGGCGATGTTATCGTACTCCCGTAACTGCTCAGCTGGGATTTTAGGTTTCTCTTAGGTGGATTTGAACCAATAGAATAAATCCTCCCAAGTAGATAGAATTTTAGGAGGAAGTTAAAAGAGGAGAGAAAACATGTAGGTGCTAGGTTAAGAGGAGAGAAAACATGCAATGGTGTGGTTGTGGCATCTTCTTCAAATTGAAAAAGCCTGTACTTTTTAATGAATTTGGTGGGGTTTGTTGTAGATTGAATAGGGATATGATGGCTATATAAGCTACCAATTAGTGACGAAGCTGAAGACTGAGAGGAGCAAGCACTTCCAATGCCACCAGAGCCACCACTAGATGCCATCTTGTGGATGATAGGTAAGGGAGAAAAATATGAACTGGATGAATCGGACAAGGTTCTCCTTAGAGAACTTTGTTGGGTTGATAACACAATGTTTCTTCTTCCTATTTTATAAATAGGATTAGTTTCAGGAGATAAGAATTTTGAAATTACTAAGACAACTGAGANGGGGGGGGGGGTGAATCAGTTGTTACTCTGCTTAAACAATTTATGATCATTCAAACAAATTTTAATCTCTTCCAAGTGACCATCGATATTATACAAGATATGAACAACATAAATAATGAACATCAATCACACATAAGATATACATAGAGACGGATTTTCACGAGAAAACCCATAAAGGGAGAAAACCTCTTCTTCTTCGAATGGTCAGCAGTCTTTTAAGTTATGTACATCATCTATCTTTGAGCACCAACTCAATGTGAGGCTACTACCTCTATTTTACAAGATTCAACTTGCTGAGAGAACCAACCCTCTAATTTTTCTAGCACCCACTAGAAGGAAGCAGCAACTCCCTGATTTCTCTAGCACCGACTAGAAGGAAGCACCAACTCCCTGAGTGTTCCAGCACCAACTAGATGGAAGTACCTACTTCCACTTATACAAGAACCAACTTGCATACAAAAAACTTTGTGTTTTCCCAAGAACCACCCTGCCACCCTGTTTTCTAGCCACAACTAGATGAAAGCTTCAACTTCCAGTATTCAAGCACCAACTTGAATAATAGAGGACTATAGTCCTCCCTAGCACCTCCCTACCTCCCTGATTATAAATAAATGATTGAATAACCAACAATACAGATATATCAATTCTTACCAATTCTTATTTGTTCTTCAATTATTCTCTTCTTCATTATTCTTCTGCTTTGTTCATACTTGGTTTGATTTGTTGTCTCTTTCTATATTTTCTTTTTTTGTTCCTCTCAATCTCTTTGGTATGTGTTCATTCTACTCTCTTCCACTTTTTTGTTTTGTTCAGCTTTTGTTTCTCATCTCTAAGTTTGATCTCACACTGTGCATACTATGATTTTCCTTTTTCCCAGTTTAGCTCATTTTTCAGTGAGAACAACCAACCTCGCATAGTCACGACATTTCTCTTTTATGCTCTCCACCAATTCAGTTACACCTTGAATCTCCAAAGAAACGCATCAGCAACTGAATCGCCAAACGTCCAAGAACTATGATTCAATTTTTCTAACTGAATCATAACTAAACAATTAACCATGAAGTGAAACAGTATCCCTTCAATCAAATTCTCGATTAATCAGCACCTTTAGATTACACCCGCAGAGACTCGTGTTTATTCTATATGCCCACTAGCTGTGACCGAACGCTAAACAGAAAGTGATTTCACGATTTTGTGTTTCGTAAATATTGTGATGAGACATCTCAACTCTCCTATGTCACGATCTCTGAAATGGATCTTAGATGCTATCTCCTTCCCTTCTCATCACCACTGACGGTGATCCAGAATCAAATCCAGGAGCTTGACAGGGCTCAAAAAGGCTCAAAAATGAAAGTTCTCATAACTAGACGAAACCAATTCCATTGCGACCATCTTGTCACGCTAATTTCGACCATATATTCACTTTCTCAATTGGGCATCGTATGTGAGAGTTATCGCACTTTAACTGTTTTCCCAAATAGCTAAAAAGTCAAAAAAAAAGTCAACAGTCAAAAGGTGACGTGGAACTCTCTAGAGGTGACACGTGGCAGTAGCATAAGTGACATGTGGCAGCCCGATAGAAGTTGACTAGTCAGTGAAAGGGATCCACCCAATAGTTGACAAGTGGTATTTGTTTGGAAAATTGTTGGGTGCCACGTGGCCCAGTCATGGGCTGCCACGTGGCACCATGATATTGGTTAATGGTTGGTAGAAAAAGTTTATTTGGAGTACATGGGGGTCGATCCCATGACCTCTTGGACCATCCGAAATATTGGCAAAGTCCCTATTACCAATGCACCACATATGTTTCTTGTTTAATAAAACACATTTAAATCTATTTAAAATGTAATACATTACTATGTGGGCGGAAGGGGGTTGGGGCTAAGCCCTAGCCCATGATTTTCTGCAGTCATATGATCACAGAGAGGGAGCACGTGCCAGTCAAGAGGGATAATCCCAATAATTAAACAAAAATTGGATTTTTAAACCATATATTAATGATTTTTGTGATTTGTAACTGATATTTAGCCCAGAAAATGGATTTTTTGGGGGATTTTGGGCCATTTGAAGGGGGATTTGAGCCCAGATTTTGGGAGGAAGTTGGGGATGGATAAACAAATTTAGATTTATAAAAACTAGGCTTGTTTGAGGCCATGGAGGAAAGACAGATCAGAGTTATGCTGAATGGAAGCCAAGCCAAAGCCATTTTTATGCAGGGAAGTTATTGAGGAGCAGACGCTTGCGGGCCATTTTGGGGAGCTCCGGTCATCTGTTTTGTGTGTCGTTTCTTCTGTTGGGTTCTAGATATCTGGAAGAACATGAAAAGATCAATATTTTATCCTAATGGCACTATTGCGATGTACGTTTTGATCTTTGAACAGAAATAAAGAAGCCTCCCCCACTGAGACAAAGGCTCGAAGATGTCTGCAATTTTGTGCCGAACTCCGTTATCACTTCTCTTGTTATGGTTTTTTGTTCTTATTTCTTCAGTTCAGATCTTTATTTTTTATTATGGATGTGATATATTCTCTCATCTTCATCCTCTTTCATTAGCTTCTTAAATGGTTAATAATCACATGTAATTAAAAACTCAACCACAGTCATTAAAAGATCTTTTCGGATCAAGTGGTATCAGAGCTAGTTGACGTTTGGATTTGAGTTTTGCATGTTAACCAGGGAAAATATACAGTGTGGTGAAGGAGATATTTTTAAAGAGAATCTATTGATTGGATTGGGGAAGAGAGCTTCTCAAAGTGAGAAGATGTCATCGGAAGAGGGACTTTCTTTTGATGAGAAAGAGTTTCAAAAAACTTTCCTTGCTATGTCGGAGATGGTGAAAGTTTTGTATGAGGATTACTTGGAACGAAAGAGACTGGTTCTTGGAAAATATTCAAAGGGAAAAACTAAAGAGGAAGAGGATCCTCCTCAGATTCCTCCTTTACCTCCATCATCACCTCCTTCTTCTCCTTCTTCTTCAAGTTCAAGTTCTAAATCCAATGCAAAGAAACATGTCCATAAACATAAGAATGAAATGCCATTATTAAAACTTGATATTAAATTTGAGTTACCCATATATGATGGTGAAGTTAATGCAGAGATAATTGACAATTGGGTTAGGCAGATGGAGGTTTAATGCAGTGTGCAACAGATCAAGGATGAGGCCACACAAATCAAGTTGGCATCTTTGAGACTTGTAGGGACAACTCTCATCTGGTGGCAAAGCAAGTTGCAAAATGGAACGCAACAAGTGGGTAATGTATTTCCATCATGGCAAAGATTCATGTATGCACTTAGGAAACAATTCTATCCTTTGGGTTATAAAGAAAAAGCATTAATTGAATGGAAATCTTTAAAACTAAGAAAAGGAAAAATAGTGCAAGAGTATACAGATAGCTTTTGTAAAATGGCATTGATGTTAGATATCCCTTTACATACACAGGAAACCCTTATGAAGTATATAGGAGGTTTACCTACACATATTAAAAACATTGTATTCATGTTTGGACCCACTAACCTTGATGAGGTTTATGTTCAAGCTATGTATATTGAAGCATGAAAAGAAGGTGTGTCAGGGGAATCATCGTCTTCAAGGAAAGAGGACAAGAGGAAATGGCATGGAAAGAATTCAAATGCAGTGACGAGGAAGGAAGGGAAGCCTTCTTGCAAGCATTGCAAGAAAGAGGGACATGATGAGGATAGATGTTGGCAGTTTCATCCTGAGAAGAGGCCAAAGTGGTTCAAGGAAAAGAAGGGAATGAAAACAGTGGCAGCGACAACAAGACCCGTAGACTTGGGATCGGATTCAGGTGATGAATCAAAAATCTCATTGGTTGGTATGACAGGTAAAATTGGTGAAGGCATTGATTGTAGAAGTAACTTGTTTCATATAAGGACCATCATGTGACACACTAAGATAGACACATTAATCGACAGTGGATCTCAAGCTAATCTAATCTCAGAAGAA
>SNQJ01S0006100.1:145887-157952 GCA_010110895.2 Picea sitchensis | reverse complement strand
ACCACATGTCCTCTAGCTCCAACAACTAGGATTATTTTGCGACATCAAGTCTCATCTCCCTGGACAATAAACGGTCCAGATATCTCCTTGATCCGACGGCTCAGATCATGTCGCGACTTCAATTTTCACGACTTTGGAGGTTAGAGTACCTCTTTCCTTTGACCCTTCAGTCAGTGAAATGTTGATCTCTCACCATGTGTCCTTCCTGGATCGATAGTCCAGATCATTTCGTAACTTCGTATTTCATGGAGTTGGAGGATGGCTCAGCCTTATCCTCTTCACATTTATAAAGGATCCGACGATTGTTGGTCCTCGACCTTCAGATCCAATGTCTGTGATTTGTTCTCCTCTTCTACGTGATGCTCCTGTCTGAATTCATATCTGACGGCCATCGGGAATTCAGGATGGATGATCCAACTATCAATGTTGCTCCTCCTCCTGATCTTACACTTATGTTCTTTCCATGCCATTATCATTGCACTGCTTATCTTGCCATCATTGGCAAACAAGTATACTCTTGTCGTGATGATCTTGCCATCAATGAAAAACAAGCATACTCTGCCTTCTGTCTGTAAATATGCCAACAATGTCCCCCTTTGGCATTGATGGAAACCTTGAAGAACCTAATGAATTGCACTATTCTGCCTGGACATCCAACCATACCACTGTAGCATCCTTACCATTACCACACTTTTTGTGCACCTTTGACATCAATGTCAAAGAAGAAACACGCTCCCCCTGAGTTGTTGCAGTACATCTCGAAGGTATCATATATGCGACAAGAACATACTCCCCCTGACAAGGTGAATAGATTAGATGAAAGATGATATAACACCCAACTTCTGACAAAGATATCCAAAAGGTGTCACTGCAAATGGTTTAGTAAATATGTCAGCTATATGTTCTATGGAAGGAATATAATTCAGCTGAACAACTCTATTTGTAACTTGTTCTCTGAGAAAATGGTATTTTATTGGTATATGCTCAGTCTTTGAATGAAATACAGGAGTCTTGGACACACTAATGGCACTAGTGTTATCACAATGAAGTGAGATAGGATCAGTATAAGTTACCTTCAAATCTGTAAGAGTTTGTATCATCCATAAAATCTGAGTGCAGCAAGTAACAACAATAATGTACTCTACCTCTATAGTTGATAAGGAAATAGATCATTGTTTCTTCCTAATCCATGCTAATAATGAGTCACCCAAGAAGAATTCACCTCCACTGGTGCTCTTTCTCTCATCCACACAATTTTCCCAATCAACATCTGAATAAGCAGTTAACAGAAAATTTTGATTTTTAGGATACCATAGACCATAAGTCATTGTGCCCTTCAAGTATTTGAATATCCTTGTTACAACTACTAAATGACTATGTTTAGGAGCAGACTGATAAAGACCTACCATTCTAATAGCTTGCATTATATCAGGATGGGATGTTGTGGTGTACAGAAGACTGCCTATCATTGATCGATATGTCCTTTGATCAACATCAGGTGAAATACCATCTTTACTAAGCTTGCAACCCACCACCATAGGTTTACTAACAGGAGAATAATTTTCCATCTGATATTTCTTCAACATCTCTTTCAAATATTTTTCTTGAGAGATCAATATTCATGCAAAACTTTAATTTACTTGTAAGCCAAGAAAATATGACAATTCTCCTATAATGGACATCTCAAACTTTGTTTGCATAGAATTAGAAAAACACTAGACAAAGGAATCATTGGTACAGCCAAAAATAATGCCATCTACATAAACCAAAACAACTAGTAAATCATCACCTTCAGACTTAATGTAGATATTGTTGTCAACAGTACCTTTCTTGAACCGTTTGTCTTGTAAAAATTTGTCCAGTCTATAATACCAAGCTCGTGGTGCTTGTTTCGGTCCATATAAAGCCTTCTTAAGTTTGCAGACATAGTTAGGATTATCTGTCAATGAGNCCATTTGATACACTTTAGATTTCATATGACATGAATATGCAAGAAACATTCTGAGGGATTCCAATCTTGCCACTTGTGCAAAGGTTTCATCAAAATCTCGTCCTTCAACTTGTGCATACCCTTTACAAACCAATTTTGCTTTATTCCTAACAACTTGTCCTTTTTCATTCATTTTATTCTTGAGCACCCATTTGGAGCCTTTTACATTCTTATCTTCAGGTCTAGGAACAAGCTCCCAAGTATTGTTCTTCTCAATATGTTCAAGCTCTTCATTCATAGCTCTAATCCAATCATCATGCTTGCTAGCTTCATAAAAAAAATTATGTTCAATCATAGATAGAAAAGAAACCTGAGATTGTTCTGAGTCTTTAATCAATTTCCTTCTTGTCTAAACTCCTTTATTTATATCTCCAATTATCTGATTTTCAGGATGATTCTTTCTAACTATTCTGAGATGTGTTTTTGCTTTCTACTAATCTGTGTCAGCCTGAGTATTTGTGTCTTCATCTGATTCAGATTCTTCTCTTTTTGATCCTTTGACCTGTTCATCTTCAACTTCAACTATATCTTTTGTTCTTGGTTCAACATTGCTTACATTACATACTGGGATTTCTTCATCAACTTTTATGTCGATACAATCAACCAATTTATGTAGCCTCTTATTATAACATCTTTATCCTTTATTGTTTGTAGCATAACCTAAGAAGATACCTTCATTATCCCTGACATCATATTTGCTAATATTTTCATCATTATTCTTGATGTAACATTTACACCCAAAGACTTTAAAATGCTTGATTGAAGCGAGTATTCTAAACCATAGTTCATAAGGATTCTTGTCACTATGTGGCCTGAGATAAGATTTGTTAAGGATATGAACAGTTGTATGGATTTCTTCCACCCAATATGTCTGAGAAATATTCCTTTCATTCATCATTGATCTTGTCATCTGTTGAAATGATCTTTTCTACCTCTCAACTACTCCATTTTGCTGTGGAGTCCTTGGAATAGTGTATTCTCATTTGATTCCATGTTTATCACAGAACTCTTTGAAGTTCCATGAACTGAACTCTCCTCCTCTATCAGACCTTATTTCTTTCAATCTTTTTCCTGTTTGATTCTCAGTCAGAGCCTTAAACACTTTGAATTTTTCAAATTCTTCTGATTTTTCCTTAAAAAAGGCAACCCATGATAGTCTATAATAATAATCAATAATCAACATAAAATAATTTTCTTTTCTTGTACCTTCTTTTCTTGATGTCCACATAAATCCATATGTACTAACTGGAGAGTTTTTTTCTATTGAAGGAAAGTTTTTAGATTTGAACTGTGTCCAAGTAAGCTTTCATATCTGGCAAGGTTTACAAACAGAGTCATATGGATTTGATATGTATGGAAGATCTTTTACTTTCCCATTGTTTCTAAGCTTGATTATATGATAAAAATTTAGGTGTCCAAGTCTCCTATGCCATAGCCAACTTTCATCATACTTGCTTAATTATCATTCTTCTTTTTCTTCTTTTAACACATAGACATTTTTTTATGTTCTTATCCCTTTTGCAACCAACTGTCCTAAATTCACAAACTTTATTTTACAATATTTAGAAGTAAAAACAACTTCACATCCTTTGTCACAAACTTAACTGACACTTAGTAGGTTATGTTTTCGACCATCTAAAAACAACACATCTTGAGATTTTCCTTTGCCATTACTCAAACTTACTATTCCTTTACCTTTTATTTTTCCTGGTGCATCATTTCCAAGAGTTACATTCCTGGATTTGCTTTCACTTAGAGTTAGAAACTTACGTTTATCTCCAGTCATATGTTTGGAACATCCACTATCAATATACTAGGGATTATTTTGTCTTTGGGATGATAACACTAATCTACACTTTTCATCTTCTTTCTTCTTCCAAACCTTGAAATTTTCAGCAGTGGGATTCAAATCTGGCTTATAATTCCTTAAGCGACAATCTGCAGCTTTCTATTCATAGTTATGGAAGACGTAACATTGTGGTTCACTGAATAACAAATCATAATGATTTTTATGCTCATAATTGTTCTTATGTTTCACCTGCATCCTTTTCCCAGCCATCACATGATTTATAGTATGTGGTTGTTTGTTGCTTGGTTGTCTCGATATTTGTTGTGGTAGATAATTATTCCTTGAGTATCTTGATTTCTCATATCTAAATCTTAAAGAACAAGTTATAGCTTTGTGACCAAAGTTAGAATAGAAAAAACAATATCCATAGAAAAATCCTTTGTACCTAGAAAAAGACTATCTTCTTTGAGTGGGTCGATTTCTTCCATGCTGATAATTTCTTTGATCTACAAATTCGGTTCTGGTACTTTTTCTTTCATTCCTTCTTGGTGGTTGATTTTCTTTCTTTGTTTCTGCAGAGTGGTTGTTGTCAATGATTGTAGATTTGACAAACTTGATGGATTCTGTATTACTTGGATGATCACTACTTGATCCTTCTTCATAGACCAAGACAACTTTCAACTTTGGATTCCTTTGTTGATTTAGAATGGAGGTTAATCCTTCAGATGCTTTAATACTTGACAGATTTTGGTGATACAATGCCTTAAACTTCTCCATATCTTTTCTGGCTTTTACTATCTCTTCTTTTAAGGCTTCACATCTCACTTTCTTCTCTGATAACTGTTGTTTCAGAATGTCCTCTATTTTATTTGCCTCTTCTAACTCCACTTTTAGCAAGGAAAAATCTTCATCAGGTTTTTTACCATTCATTTTAAACTGTATCAACAACTACTTTTGTTTTCTCTTCTTAAATATGAGTCTGACAATTTCTTCCAAAGCACTGATTAATTCACCTTCCATATCCACCACAACTTCCTTGTCATCCATGTCACCTCCTGTGTGTTCATCATAAATATCTCCCATATCCATAAGCATAAAATCATTCACTTTGTCTTCGCAGGATGAATCACTATATATGTCTTCTAAGGAGTCATCATTGTTTGCACACAAACTTTTCCTTTTACCATATTTCTTAAATTTGTATTTATTTTCATCATCAGAGTTTTGGTCCCTTTTCTGGTGAGGACACTTATATGCAAAATGACCTATTTTACCACAGTTAAATCATTTGAAGGGCAACTTGCCTTGGTATTTGCATGATCCTTTCTTTAATCTTCTCACAAATTTTGCCTTAATATCATCTAGTTATGAATCAGTATTCTTGTTTGATTTAAAAGATGCTTCTCTAGTAATGGATTTATCTTTACTAATTATCATTTCATATGTAGTTAGAGTTTCTAGGAGTGGATCAATGGACAGAGTTTTAAGATCATTTAGTTCTTCTATTGTAGAAACTTTTGTATTAAATTTATCAAGCAGAGATCTTAAAATCTTTTGAACTAAAAAGATTCTTCAATCTTCTCACCAAGACCTTTCATGGCATTCACAAGTTCTTCAACTCTTAAAAAATACTTGCTAATTGTTTCATCTTCATTCATATTTAGTTGTTCAAATTTCAATCTATCTGTTTGAAGTTTGGCATCTTTTACTTTCTCATTTCCTTCATAACTGCTAATAAGTTTATCCCACATTGCTTTAGTAGATTCAAGATGCATCACCTTTACAAAATCAGCTTCAACAAGTCCATTCAAGATACAATTTGTTGCCTTTGCATTGAAACTAAATTCTAACATATCATCTTTAGAAGCTATCACAACAGGCTTTATATATCCAATTTCTACTACATCCCAAACATCAGAACCTAAGGTCATTATGTATGTTCTCATTCTAACCTTCCAGAAGGCAAAATTTGTTCCATCAAACAAAGGAGGCTTATTGGTTGAATTCCCTTCATGACTTTTCATGTTTAAGCTTACAGATCTACCTTTAAATAAAAGGAACCTGCTTTGATACCAATTTTTGAAATTGCTAAGACAACTGAGATGGGGGGTGAATCAGTTGTTATTGTGCTTAAACAATTTATGACTATTCAAACAATTTTTAATATCTTCCAAGTGACCATCAATATTATACAATATATGAACAACATAAATAATGAACATCAATCACACATAAGATATACACAGAGACATATTTTCACGAGGAAACCCATAAAGGGAGAAAACCTTTTCTTCTTCGAATGATAGGAAGTCTTTTAAGTTATGTACATCATCTATCTTTGAGCACAAACTCAATGTGAGGCTGCTACCTCTATTTTACAAGATTCAACTTGTTGAGACCACCAACCCTATGATTTATCTAGCACCCACTAGAAGGAAGCACCAACTCCCTGATTTCTCTAGCACCCACTAGAAGGAAGTACCAACTCCCTAAGTGTTCCAACACCAACTGGATGGAAGTACCTACTTCCACTTATACAAGCACCAACTTGCATACATAAAACTTTTTGTTTTCCCAGGCACCACCCTGCCACCCTATTTTCTAGCCACAACTAGATGAAAGCTTCAACTTCCAGTATTCAAGAACCAACTTGAATAATAGAGGAATACAGTCCTCCCTAGCACCTTCCTACCTCCCTAATTATAAATAAATGATTGAATAACCAACAATACAGATATATCAATTCTTACCACTTCTTATATGTTCTTCAATTCTTCTCTGCTTCACTCGTCTTCTACCCTATTCATAATTGGTTTGACTTGTTGTCTTGTTCTATCTGTTCTTTTTATGTTTCTCTCAAGCTCTTTGGTATGTGTTCATTCTTATCTCTTCACCTTTTATGTTATGTTCATCTTATGTTTCTCATCTCTGAGTTTGATCTCACACTGTGCATACTGTGATTTTCCTTTCTCTCAGTTCAACTCATTTTTCAGTGAGAATAACCAACCTCACACAGTCACAACATTTCTCTTTTATGCTCTCCACCAATTCAGTTACACCTCGAATATCCAAAGAAATGCATCAACAACTGAATCGCCAAACATCCAAGAACTATGATTCATTTATGCTAACTGAATCGTAACTGAATAATTAACCATGAAGTGAAACAATAGCCCTTCGATAAAATTCCCGATTAATCAGCACCATTGGATTACACCCGCAGAGACTCGCATTTATCCTATATCCCCACTCGCTATGACTGAACGCTAAACACAAAGTGATTTCATGATTTTGCGTTTCATAAATCTTATGATGAGACATCTCGACTCTCCCATGTCACGATATCCGAAATGGAGCTTAGCTACTATCTCCTTCCCTTCTTGTGACCACTAGCAGTGACCAAATGATTATCTAGAAGGTGGTTCACGACTCACAATTTTGGGGATCTTGATATGAGGTGTCTCGACTCTCCCAAGTCGCGATCTCTAAAATGGAGCTTAGTTGGACTAGCTCCTTCCTCCAGCCTCTGACGATGTGACCTTAGCTATGACCATGAGCCAAAAATTCAAGCACTTCACTTGCCATATCATCGGTCCAGAACTTTGGTGATCTGATGGTCCAGATCATTTCGCGACTTCGCATATCGCGAGTTCTTGTGCCATATCCCTTTGACTCCTCTAATGTGTAGGTCAGAAAAATTCTAATCGCTCACCATGTGTCCTTTGGCTCCAACAGCCAGGATTGTTTCATGACTTTGCGCAGTATCGCGAGTTTCCACACCACGCTCCTTTGACTCCTCCAATGTGAAATTCAGCGAAATTCCAATCGCTCACCATGTGTCCTCTGGCTCCAACAGCCAGGATTGTTTTGCAACTTCATGTCTCATCTCCCTAGACAATAAATGGTCCAAATATCTCCTTGATTCGATGGCTCAGATCATGTCGTGACTTTGGAGGTTAAAGCACCTCCTTCCTTTGACCCTTTACTCAATGAAATGTTGATCTCTCACCACGTGTCCTTCTTGGATCGACAATGCAAATAATTTTGTGACTTAGTATTTCATAGAGTTGGAGGATGGCTCAGCCTTAGCCTCTTCACAGTTATATAGGATCCGATAGCTGCTGGTCCTTGGCGCTCAGATCCAATGTCTAAGATTTGTTCTCCTCTTCTACACGCTCCTCCTATTTGAATTTAGATCCGATGACCATCAGAAATTCGTGATGGATGATCCAATGATCACTATTTCTCCTCCTCCTAATCTTACACTTTTGTTCTTGCCATGCCATTATCGGTGCGTTGTTGATCTTGCTATCATTGGTAAACAAGTATACTCTCGTCATGTTGATCTTTCCATCAATGACAAACAAGCATACTCTGCCTTATGTCTGTAAATATGCCAACAAAGCCTCTTCTTCTCCTAGAAACACGAGGGTCTAAGGACATGAAAGAAGGCCAAAGATGAAGGAACAAGAAGGTTTATTAATGATTTATAGGTTATCTACGTCTAGCTTCCCAACGTTCTTGGGCACTAATGTCTCATTCAATTGTTGCCCATGAATGATTAAGTTCATTCCAAGTATTAGTAGTGTCTAAAATGGTGTTAAACAGATTCAAAGCAATGTTGGTCTGATCTTGAAGACCGGGCTACCTCTACTGAATCTTTCCAATGAATGAAAACCGAATTATCTCAACAAAACTCAAAGAGAAAACCTTAGTATGCTTCTCCTTCTATTCTCTTCTTGTTCCTCCTTTTCCTTTTGCCTTTAAGAAAATTAGAATTGGTTGAAGTAGTTTAACTACTTCTTTAGTTAAGTTAACTAAAACTCAACCAATTTTTTAGTTAAGGGGGAAAAGTAATAAAATCATAATAAGGGTTTTAAATAAATAATAACTAGTATGTGGGACCCCTTATGACTCCCTTTAGTTCTTTAACAGTCATAAAACAACTAGTTAATCAAACAAAGCATCCCTCCTTGTGACTCCCATCATCACTTTCATATTTTGACAATCTATATCAATGATAATTGAAATTATTTCCAAAAATATATTACCCATATATCCAAAAAAATAGTGTGTTGTCCCAAATTTCAAAAGTCAATTGTTCTCAACAATTAATAAATAAGAACTTAAATCCATATTTTCCACTCTGGGAGGCAATATTTCCCTTGTTGTTCCTGTCACCTTTTGATCTCTCTGAATTTTCCTTAGGCTATGTGGAGCCTTTAGGCCTAATATCACTGATCACATGTGAGCAATCATCTCTCAAATGCATGTGGGAGGACACAAATTTATCGAAGTCATTTGAGAGTGAGGAAGGGGAAGCCGTGGATTTTCCTTTGTAAGGAGCATGGTGGGGCTCGGTTTTTAATGTTTTGATTGCATGGGAAGACTGTATCAGTGAGTGGACAGGGGCAGCTTGGAAAATTTGGTTAATAGGTGGAGGAGCAAGTAAAGACAATTTAGGCCAGCCACGATGTTGGGAGACTGTTGGGTGGACAATCTCTTTCCATCCGTCTTTTTTGGGGACTTCAGGTTGTAGTGAGACATGAGGAGGCACTATGATACTAGGGATCTGTGGGGCTTGGAAGGGAGGCCTTTCAGGCCTAGGTTAGACCACTACTTGCCCAATCCAGTTCAAAAATCCAGCTTGAAATAGATGGCCTAACTCTTGTGAGTCTACATCAAAGTGTATAGATAATCTTGGCCTTCTAGGGCCCCTATTCCAATTTCCTCTTCCCTGGTTACCCCAACCATGGCTACCTCTACTGAAAAAGATCATTCTTGTATGCATAATTGATTAGAAAATAGTTTCTTTAACAGCCATACATGACAACTCTTTTAAATATGAAATAAAATCTGGCTCAGCAACATATCAAACTCATGCAATCCAATCCATACAAATCGTTTAATAGTTTTCAATGAGCAGTGGATGAACAAGGGTTTTGGGATATGCGGAGAGTCGTATTGAGCGAAAAATGTTAAAATGGGGGGGGAAAGATCATGATTACTACTCACAGACATAAAACAATCAATTGTATCATAAACCAAAAGAATATATCACTCTAATTCATCCCTGCAATCCTTTAACTATCATAATACAAAAATTATCTTAACTATAATTAAATTTTAGGAACAGGGAGTGGATATTAAATATGGGAAGGCGAGGGGAATTGTAATGTGCGAAAAGTGAAATAACGGTAGGGGAAAAGAGAGAATATTTAAAAAAAAAAACAATTAAGTAATCCATAAAAATAAGTATCTATTCAATACAACTATTCCAACACCAATTTTGTTGGAATATTGGTTGTTGTCATTGATGTCAACCCTAGTCATTGGTTTTGGACCGCAAGATTGATGAAGGTATTTGGACATGAAGGAAAATGCACATGCAGAAACAAAACCCATGGATGGATAATATACATCATGTTTTTTTTCCGATGGTAGGTGGAATGTCACGTGGATCCTCATGGTTGAGGAGAAATAAATTTTTGAAGATGACAAAGTGAATTGAAGAAGGAATTACATGTAAGCCCTGAAGATAATTAAAGAAAAGAATTACAAAATAAGAAAGTGTCAGGTCGTCCCTAATGTTAAAAGGAAGTGACATAAATGGTATAAATAAATATAATTATACATTCATTTGATATACAAGTCTAATTTGAGAGGAAATTAGAAGTAAACAAGGCTTGATTTCAAGGGAGGATGAAGTCTTTTGGTGATGTGTTCTAAGGTATGTTATTTACAAGTCATCTTACCATTTTCTATATAACTTTGTTTCTAGAATGATTCAGATGGCGAAATTTCTATGGTATTGAGAAAACATATCAAAGTACATATGGTAAAATTTTCATCTCTTTATTTGCTATAATTATGGAGATACACTATGTGGAATAGATCATTTTTTACCAGTCCTAAAGCTAGTCAATAAACAAGTGTTTTGGGTAAAACAACCATAACTTCTTCATAGAGAATCCAAATGAAGTGGGACCAATTTCATTGGAAATATTATGGACTATAGTTTCTTTTGTGCAAGTTTCAGAATCTGATGTTAAATATTGAGCGCGGGGTATTTTTTACAAGTTCGCTCTCCCGAATAAACCAAAATTGAACAAGGTCTACCATTCTCTCTATAACGTCTTTTTGGGGAGGATTCAAGGAGTGAAACTTGGAGACATTTCAGAGAATAAATTGAGTAATAATATCTACAGGATCAGAGTATTCCAATAATTGAAGAATTTCAGAAATAGAAGAAGTCTCGGGAAGCATTATCAGGTTCTATCTGATGGTTGGTTGGTGGTGATGATTTAATGTAAAGTTTTATTATCTCTCATAAATTCTTGGGTGGAAGGAAGGGGCAAGGATGGAGAGTTCAAACCTCTCTTGATATTGGAGGATTGTATCTTCCTCTTGGAGGTTTATCCCTCCCTTTATATTGGAATATGTAGCTACCATTTGAAGTCATTACTTCTCTTGAACAATAACTATTGATTATTTATCATATATTGTGCATGGTGTATTATGGTGTATTGGTGTAACTCTTATACTATTGTTCATTTCTCATTGGATATAATTAAATGGTTTAAGTATAATTTGAAAAGGTTTTTAAATTGTACTTGATATTGATTCACCCCCCTCTCAGTACCATCATTTGGTATCAGATCGGGTTACCTTTAGTATAGTTTAACCACTGGAAGGAAGATCCTAAGAAGAAATGGAAGACAAAATTCCAAATGGGATTTCACCATTTGATGGAATCAATTTTGAATACTAGAGTAATAGAATGGAAACTTACTTGAAATATCTTGGGGCAGATGTTTGGTTCCCAGTTGCTTCAGGATACAATGCTTTGAAGAAACCAAAGACAACAACTCAGAAGGAAGAAAAAAGGAACAACAAATTGGCAATAGATACCATCCTGAATGGATTGACAGATTTAGTGAAATCCAAGGTGGGATCATGTGCATCATCAAAAGAGATTTGGGATAAATCTACAAGACCTTTATGCAAGGGAAGAAGCAAAAGAAGAAGAAAAATAAGTTGAACCAAATTACAACATCTCATATTTCAAAGAAGCAAATAGAGGTCAGTTCTTTTGCTTTAATTGTGAAGGAGTAGGACATGTTGAATTTGAATGTCCTCATCCAAGGATTAAAAGAGATGACACTGAAGAATAAAATTCCAATGAAGAAGAAGAAAATTATGAAGCATAAATTATTCAACAAGAAGATGAGAATCTTAAAAAATTGAAGCATGTTGAGATTGAAAATAGCAAGCTCAAAGACACAC
>SNQJ01S0006100.1:133037-145877 GCA_010110895.2 Picea sitchensis | reverse complement strand
AATTGCTCTATCCAAAAATCATGTGTTTCACAAGAAAAACAAACACATTGACACTCGCTTTCACTTCATCCGTGAGCTAGTCAATAATGGTGATATTGCACTTCAATTCTGTGGCTCTCGAGATCAGCTCGCAGATATCTTCACAAAGCCACTGAGAAAATCTGGTTTTTTTTTAAGAGAGAGCACTTGGGCATCATCAGGATTCAGTGCTGATGTTTGTAACTGTTGAGTTTAAGAGGGAGTGCTAGCCAGCTGTACTATCGTTTCTTAATGTTCTTGGTTTGCTTGAGCCTATTTAGCTCAGCTCTTTTCCCTTCTCTCAATGTACTCTTTTCCTCATATACCTAATATACTGAATACTATTTCTGCTCCTCTTTCTCTGTATTCTCTGCTTCTCATTTCATTTTATTAGTTCACATGAATTGACCTACCAAACAGAATGATATTAAAGCCAAATAAATCATAGAAAGAAAGATTATATTCAATATGTTAAAAAGGAACAGAACAGTTCTACTAGATTGTGCAACATATTTGAATACCAGGAAGACAAATTTGCAATTCAGACACTGGGAGTTATATGTTGTGAAAAATGAGTAGTACAGTTCTACTATATCGTACAACATATTTGAATTTCATGGAGACAAATTTGCAATTCAAACACTAGGAGTTAGAAAAATGCCCACAAAAGCTTGGTTCTCCCAATTAGTCATCCGGTCTGGTCGACACTGTGATACAATCCATCTATCTATCTTTCGTCGATTTTACTTTAGGGTTTTCGATTTTGCAACTGTGCAAGTTATGTCTTCATTCCGTTAGGTTTTTTTGTTTTGACAAGAGCCGTTTGCGCGAGCCCTTTTGGTGTCTATTAACTATATAATCTGCCAAAGTTTCTCATAATTTTGTAAATACTTCACTTTAGTTTCACTAGTTTTTCTTTAGTGCGCATCAGCAAATTCCCATGTCAGTTCAGAACACACAACAGAAAACGTGGTATCTATTTAGCAATAAGAATCTTTAACATATCGTTTTTACTTTCACTGAAATAAATGCTACAAACGTCGTTCGACCACAAAAGTTCAAAAAAAATTCGACCTTGTAATGCAGATATTTCGTTCACTCATGGCGGACTGTACGAATAAAATAAATGCGGTGCTGAGGTCAGTCAAGTCCACAGTCATTAGACAAGTTGTGCTTCAACATGGCTACCTATTTAAGGTTAATATAAATTGGTTTTTCAAGTTCAGTCAAGGCAGAATTGCAGTTATTAGTACGTCTGTGCTTTAAATAGCCAGTTGATTTTTCATTTCAATAATGATAACAGACAAACTCCACATGATTGAAGTATGAAAGGCTGAAACGCAGAGGGGAATCAAGCAACATTGCAGTAGAAAGCTCTAATCCCAAATAGACAATTTATGTCATAAAGCAATATGATAATCTTATAGCTAGATCCCTGAAAGCTCTAGCTAATTATTCATCAACTTTGCTCAATATTAAAACCATAAGGTTGCGAAATATATTCTTGCGGGCTACCTTGCATATTATAAACCTTCCCAGGATTATCTTTGATTATCTATACATGCCATTACAGATAAAAATCCATGATGTTCAGAAAAAATGGTCCTTTATCATGTGCGTCGGATGAGTAACGACTCTCTGCTCCAGTAGTGGCTGCGATTTTCTTTTCTGTATCACAAATCAACAGACAAAGTACGTGTTAGAATTAATTGAAAGGATGGAGTACGTAGTTTCAAGAAAAAATTGTCATTTCTGAGAAAAAAAAATTGTCTCGCCTAGTTAAAAATATGTCGAAAAGAGCTTCTATAATGCTTTAGAATCAAGTAAAAGTTAAAACTAAGTGCTGTGCCGATGTATAGAAACATCGTGAATTTTATATTAAAAGTTTACTCGTATATGGAACTGCTGCTTTTGGTGCTGCTTCATGGGATGCGCATAAAGTCGGAACAGCTACAGATGTACCAAAACTCGGCTCCCAAGTACCGCAAATATGATTGCACCAGTAGAAAATGTTCACCATGGGATCCTGGAGATAGGATCAGATATTTTATAGCTAGATTCTGGAGATGGGAGCAACTAATTATAGCTAGATCCTGGAGATGGGAACAACCAAACCTCTGCCCTGGATATATATGAAAAATTTCCCACAACAGAGGTCGACCTTACTGGAACAGATCCTAATGACAGAACATGAAGAGATGCAGCTTACTAAGTTCCAGAAGCAGGAGCAAGGCCGCTGATTGGATGGATTAATATGAAAGGATGGAAGGAATTACCTGACATGCATGAAATCATCAATTTGGGTATATCATAAGTGAAAAATTAAATGGTTTTGTCTAATTCTTCTAAGAAATTATACATAAATTTGTATATAAATTTAATGAAATTATTATTTTTTATCATTTTAAATTTATTTTTAAATGCAGGGCATTAAGATTATATAAAAATAATCATTTAAATCTATATATCTAACAATTTCTTACAAAATTTCCCATAAAATTATTATAAGAAAATAATTATTTTGTAGAAAATTTATACTACTACAATCTTAATTAACTATTTTATTTTATAATTGTGTGTAGATGTTTTTTTAGTTCGTTGTAATTTTCAGTTTACTATAAGCCCTAAATTGTCAAAATGAATGCACTTTGAATGATAAAATAACAATATTTTAAATAGTTCTATTTTAGGTTATTTAGTATAGATTATGATCAAATTTGAAAAAAAATATTGTTAGAACTGTAAATTTGATTGAGTTTGTTAAAAGTCGTTTTTGTAAAAATAAGATTTCTTATTTGTATTAAAAAATATTATTTAAATTAAAAAAAAATCATATTTCATCCAGATTGAAAAAAATCAGAAAGCAAAAACCTTATTTTAATATTGATTTAAGTTTAATAATTAGAATTAGAGATATAATAATAATATATAACTTTCTCTATCATACCATATTTTTATTTGAGATTTATTAGAGGTGTTTAAAAGATTAAAGTACTTTTAATTTAAAAAAATTAATTTTAAAATCTCTAACCTCTAGATAAATCGAAATTAAAATGAATAACTTACGTAAAGGAACTTGATCTGCAGCCACATTCATTGGAACTGAAGCTATTTCTGAGCAACTCTCCTTTGAAGGAACTTGCGCTGCAGCCACATTCATTGGAACTAAAGCTATTTCTGAGCAACTCTCCTTTAGCTCCATTTTAGGCTGAGATTGAGATAAAGCAAATTGCAGAGAGGTTGATCTCACAAACGAGGGGGCAGGAATAACAGGAAGATTCTCACAGTTACAGATCTCGACCATGTTACCATCAGGATCATGGAAGAAAAGCTGGTCCACATACAAGCCTTCATCTTCTAGAACACGTTTTTCATATTTTATTTCCATTTCTTGCAGTTTCTTTTCCACTAAACGAGTATCTGGGCACTGCAAGGGAAAATATAACAACAGTGATAAGCACGACTAGACTATAAAACAAAGCACATCCTGCTAAAATAATAATAACAAATTCCCAATGGTGACCATGGGACTTTAATGTAAACCTGAAAAGAGATATGGTTATCTCTTGGATCAATCTCAGTTTTCTGAGGGAGATTATCCAAAGATCTGCACTGCAAGAGATGTATCCCCACACCGTAGTTGAATAACCTGGACCACAGTAATATTTTAGTTCCGTCGGAAGCATATATAAAATATTACATGCAAACAGTAATGTTGGCTAATTGATTATATTGATGCAAATATCTTACCAAGCTCCTTCAAAATCGAATGAAGATGGCCTCCTCACAGGCTGAAATCCAAGAACATTCTCGTAGAATTTGGTCGAAGCCGTGACAGATTTGCAAACGAATGAAACGTGATTGAGAGATAACAAAGGTAAAGGTAGAGGACATGGGATCTGATCTTCTGCCTTCACCATCCTGTGGAATAATTTCCTTGTTTTTCGCACAGTCCACAGTCGGAACTAATTTGATTGGCACCAACTTCCACCAACAACTTAGACTTTTCTCAGTGCAGTGCGAAGGCATCTCTTTATGGAAGAAGTTTTCTGGTAAATAATAAAAGTTTTCCGGCTGCAAAGTGTCTCTGTCCATGAAAAACATGAGTCAAATGACTACGTAACTGGTGGGCTGTATAGTGGCTCACACCTACAACATTACTTTTCATATTTTGGTTAATTACCTTTCCATTTATTTCCAGTTACTTTGGTGAATTACCTCTCCATTTATTCCTGGTTACTTTGCTTCAGTTATGTCTGAATTCTGAATGCAGAGGTTATGATAGGTTTTTTTTACTGTCGTCAAAGATGTATTCAGATATATTTGACTGGAGACGTTATGAATTCTGAATGCAGAGGTTACGATAGGTTTTTTTACTGTCGTGAAAGATGTATTCAGATATATTTGACTGAAACACTTTAAGATGTATTCAGATATATTTGACTGAAACACTGTACAAAAAAATATTTGCAATCAGATATGTTTGATTAAAAACGTTATAATAGAATTTCTCATTGTGATAAAAAAATATATTCAGATGTATCTGAATAGAAACGTAGGTTTTTCCACTGTGCTAAAAAAAAATTGTCTGAATGCAGAGGACTCCCTGCATCATCAAGAATTGTATTTTATCTCGCTCTTCTTTTACACATGTATAATTAAAGCCGGTTACACTAATGATTAATGGCATGTATCATGTAAAAGAGTGGGCTGAACGCATTTTGACCGAAAGTACGTGGTAAATGCGTACAGGGTAAAAAGAACTTGATCACAAAGATTATATATGTTAACAGTTGAAAGTAGATTAAATATGTTAACAGATTATATCTGTGAACAGTTGAGTTATGGCAATCAACATTTATATGAGAGTGGGAGGAGGGCCGAATTAATAGGGAAAATACAAATTAATAGAGAAAATACAAATGTATTTTTTTAAATGCTTTTTCTTTTTATATGAGAGTATCAGTGAGTGGGAAGAGGGAGAGATATTAATATAGAAAAAATACAATAAGAGTGGGAAGAGGGAGAGATATTAATATAGAAAAAATACAATAAGAGTGGGAAGAGGGAAGGGTATTAATAGAAAAAATACATTTGTATTTTCTCTATTAATACTTCTTATATTTGTATTTTTTCTATTAATGTTCCCTCCTCCCTATATATATAAGCTATTCATCTTATGATAATTAATGATAAATGGAACTTTGTATTGATAAATATTAATTTATTTATTTTAGTAATTATAGTATGTTTTTACATGTTAAAAATAGAATGGTTTGGATGTAAATTAAATTTTAAAAAAATATTTATTTTAAATTATAAATTTATAAATGCATTAATATTAATAAATAAATATGATACACATAATGCTTTATGTTTATTCACAAATTTCATATTTATTTTTTAATATTTTGACTATTGATTTTACAATTATTTTAATTGTTCAAATTCTAATGCAATGTTTCAAATTTCAATGATTAATAAAAAATTTCAATTATTATAATTATTTAAATTCTAATACAATATTTCAGATTTCAATTATTAACAAAAAAATTTATATGAACAAAGAGTATTGCATTATATTACTTTTTTTTTCTACTCATAAAATAGAATTAAACCTAAATTCTAAGAAAATGTAGACAAACATGTAATATAGTTACAGTGAGTCATAGATGTTTTTGTTTTAGACATTTTTTATTGGAAAATCTTGAATATTACATGTTAAAAAGTTTGTTAATGAATCAACAAATGTTGAGTGTCTTATTTCTTTTTTTTTCTTTTTTTCTTTCTTCTTTCCTTTACATTATCTCATTCATCAATTTTCACTTTCCATTCATTTCCCTTCATATTCCTCTTACTAATGCTCACTTTTGCAATATTCCATTATAACTAATATTTCACACCTACCCTCCATCTTGCCATCTCTTTACCATATTGTATTCATCACCATACTCCTTGTTTCTTCTATCTCATATTACAACTTGTCCACCTTAGAAAAGCACCCAAAAGTTTTCCCTAAGGGTCTCACTACCTCAAAAATACTCCTTTTCAATGGTGCTCGTTGCCATGCCATCCCTCTCTCTTCTACATGAGTGCCAATGTTTCAACAAAATCCATCAATGCTTCATGCTCAAGCATCTTCTCATTTTTCATTTATTTCATTGCAACAAGTCCCCTATTTCAATCAACTTCAAGTCAATGTTGCTCTACTTCATAGACATTTTTTTGCATTAACTCTTCAGGTTACAACTATTGTATCTTTTCTTTGGTTTTCTCCACTTTCTTTTCTTTTGTTACACATTTGAATTCACATGCAACAATGTCAACACAAAAATTATTATGTGAATCAAACATTTCCGTCTACATATCTTCCACTATTACATCTTCTATAAAATCATTTCATTGCAACTCTATTGTTGCAAGACTACTCTCTTTTGCTAGACCATCTTCTATTACAATACCACCCACCACTACAACATATCTCCCTTGAAACTCTATTGTTGTAATACCACTTATCTCTACAACACTTACTGTTTCTACAATATAGCCTTTTTGGTTTGCACATACATATACTCTCTCGAAGGAACATTGTTACTCTCTTCTACTTCTTGAATTTGATGCACAAACTTCTTCACAATTGTCCTTTCACTACAATTTTCTTATAAAAATCCTTCTTTCCTCTTTTTTTTGTTATGTTATTAAGTATTTCATTAAATGTCTCCTCATCATGTTCCTCAACATTATTAGCATTATTTTTTCTTCACTATGTCATATAACCCACCTCTTATAACCATGCTATGATTTTTTTCAAAATAATTATTTATACATCTATTAACTTCTATAACCTTCTTATGTACATCATTCTCTTATATATCTTCAAATTATACATCAATGTGAGATCAATTAGAATAAGAGGTTCATTGATATATCAAAAGATATATAATAATATATAATAATTTCCCACTATAAAAATTAATTTGGGATTACTAGAAATTTCTTATGTATTTTTAGATTATACATCATTCTATTATGTATCTTTAAATTATACGTCATTGTGAGATCAATTAAAATAAGAGAGTTATATCAAAAAATACATAATAATATATAATAATTTTTCACCATAAAAATTGATTTGGGATTATTAGAGATTAAATTTAATGTATATTTACAAATATTTTGTTAGAGATTAAATTTAATATATATTTACAAATATTTTGTTAAAGATTAAATTTAATGTATATTTACAAACATTTTGTTAATCCATTGAGATTTTGTATTTTCTGGAAACGGAAATATATTTTATTGCATTAATATTATTTTTATTTTTTTATTAATATATGATTACTATTTATTTTATTAAATATTTTTTTATTATATTGATATTTATTATATTAGTAAATTATTAATTGAAAATTAGAATTTAAGAATATTATTATATTATTATTAATAATATTTTTTAAAAATTTATTGTTTTAATTTTTTTTATTTTTTTTTTATTAAAAAAATTGTTGTTAAAGTTATTATACTTAGTTATTGTTTAATTTAATATCTTGTTAAAAAAATTGGAAAAAATATATATATTTAATTGGTTTTGATCTCCTTTATTGGGCTTGGTTGGATAGCTTAAAGTTTACTTAAAACTACTTGAGCTAACCCTTGAGACTAATATTTGAGTTATTCTTATTTTAATCACATTTTATTTTAATTTTATTTAATTATATTTACTAAATTTAAAACACAATTATTAAAATTTCACCAAAATTAAACGACATGGTAAGGTCAATCATAACTTAAATANCCTTGAGACTAATATTTGAGTTATTCTTATTTTAATCACATTTTATTTTAATTTTATTTAATTATATTTACTAAATTTAAAACACAATTATTAAAATTTCACCAAAATTAAACGACATGGTAAGGTCAATCATAACTTAAATATTCATTAATTTTTTCAAAACTTAAATTATTATTATTTTACATTTTCTTTTTACAAATTACAAAATTATATGTAACAAATAAATTATGATAAAAAATACTATGTATGTTTTTTTTTTATATTAATATTTTATAAAAATATAAGAATTTTAATATGTATTATTTTATAAAATTAAAAATATACATTGTGAATAGGCTTAATTGTTAAAAACATGTATTTCTTCCAAAAAAAAATCACAAGTATAATTATTATTATTATATTATTTTAATATAATATGTATTATTTTAAAAAAAATATTTTTAATATTATTAAAATTTGTATTATGCACACTATTTAATAAAAAGTTATGTTACAATTTTTAATTTTTAATGAACACTAAATAATACACATGTTATCATTTTTTACATGAAATAATGTATGTTATATATAATTATTATAAATTTGTTATTATTAATACTAATGATTTTAATTTTTTTAAATTATATTTATAAATATTTTTAAAGTTATTAAAATTTATATTTATTTTTTATTTATAATATATTTATAATCTTTTATAAAAATAAAAACATATATAATATATATTAAATTTTTTAGAGATTTATAAAATAATATATAATATGCTATAATTTTTTTATAATATCTAAATAACATAAAATAATATATAATATCTGTTAAAATTTTATAAAATAATTAATAAAATTGAATATAATTTTATTTTCCAAAAACTACAGATTTAAGGTCACGGTTAAGTCAGTACACCAAATTGATGTATGAGACCTCTTTGTTTGTGGGACAATGGACCTTTTCTGAATACATACCCTATCATTAAGAGGAAACACATGTTCTTAACTATTAAACCCACTCAGACTGTATATCTTTCTGTTAAAATTTTATAGAATTGAATCCATAGTACCTTAAATATTAAATATCTAGCACAATATCTTGTACCTTAAATATTAGGTATCTAACAGTAACACAGTATCTTTCTGTTACGATTTTCTAGAATATTAAATATCTAAGAGTAACACAGTATCTTGGTACCTTAAATATTAGGTATCTAACAGTAACACGGTATCTTTCTGTTACGATTTTCTAGAATGGTTACTATGGTAGGATCTCACAAATATGCATTAACCATCCTTTGAAATTAGACACCAAGGTTTGAGATGTTGGCATTGTATTGTTATTTAACCACTTCCTCTCTGAAAGGTTTTCTACTGGGGTGTGAATTCGGTTTTCCTCAGAGACATTTAAAGTGGATTGCTGGTTGGTTGTCAATAAATATGTGAAAATAATGGATCAGTATCCAACATAACTCAAGTTCATGCGAGCATTCAAATGAAAAATCACCACGCGTACTTGTTGCTTTTGAATAAAAATGGTAACGTATTGTCAGGCATTGTGAAAAGAATGGATCATATCAGTGGCGTTCATTCATTCGTTGGAGATCCGAAGTTATTGTGGAAAACTACTTGAGACCTGATTAACTGCATAAAACACTGGGAAGGGCAGTCCACTGATCCATGCAAGAGGAGGAAGCTTCTTAGAAAGATGGGGTTTTGGATCTTGTTCTGGACATCGTAACAGACACTGTTCCATGTCCGACTCTTCAAGGACTGGACGTGGACTCTTTTCTTATAGGATGCGAAACTAAATTGGAAGTCATGTTTTTAAACAAATGATATTAGGCTATTAATTTCGTACGACACCAACTGGTTTGGCCAGGTATCCCTCTCAATTATAACATATATCACGCAAACATTGGAATCGTATTACGTTATTAATTGCGTACGACACCTACTAGTTTTCACTGGTCTCCCTCTCAAATCTAACATACATCACGCAATCAATGGACCACCATGAGAACGTACCTGGATGCATTTACATCCTTTACAGTGGTTAATGGAAAATGTAGTATGCTCACTCCGTAGCAAATCGATCTTTTCAGAAAAAAAAAATGGGTTTGAATTTTGTTAGATTTTCACGGGTAGTGTGAGTTTTGTATGGATTAAAGTTCCATGCATTTCAGAACCTAATCCAGGGTTTTGCCTTATTTTAAACCAATCCAGATGCTCAGAAAATAGATGAATCTGATTAGCCAGAAATTTAAAACCACCCAGAACTTGCTGGAAAGATAACTATACAAAAAAAATTGCTCCTAAATTAGCCCACTCCATAAAAAAAAATGTGGGATATATCAAAAATAAAAATAAAAATAAAATTGAATATGTAAAAACTTAAAAAATGAATAAGTTAGATATATGGTTTAAAAAAATTAAAAATTAACAATTACATAGTTGAGAATTTGAAATAATGAATAATATTTCGTATAAAAAAGAGTATTGTTAAGGAATGAGAGTATTATTTATCAAAAGGTTTCTTATCATAAAAATAAAGTAAAGTAAATTGGTTGAATTTGGAATAATGAATAATATTTCTTATAAAAAAAAGTATTGTTAAAGAATGAGAGTATTATTTATCAAAAGGTTTCTTATCATAAAAATAAAGCAAATTGGTTTTCATGTCATTTGATGGAGAACATTTTGTATGTGTGATTTAACGAGCAAATGAAAATGTCCAAATGATTAGGAAAAGGAAATGGATGAAGAAATAAAGAGTTTGTGTTATTTTTATTGAAAAGTGGTTAATGGAGATTTCAGCAGAGATCTTATCTTGTTTTTATAGAGTTTCTTTTAGCAAAGATCTTATGAACTTTTAATCATAAATATTGTTGACAATATAAATTAGCTTTCAATATTTTTTCTTATTTGACATTTTACATATCTCATTATTTACATATTTAATTTACTATTGTGTGTCTTTATACAAAGCTCTTTCACATTTTTTTTATACAAAATACATTGTTTGTCTATAAAATAATGAAAAAAATTGAAAAAAATTAATAAAAATAAATGTATATAAATATGATTATTAATATACAAATTTRAATTATTGTTAAAAATATTATCAAATTAATTGGACAAACATATTAARTTGTTATTTACATATTTTCAAAAAAATGTCACATCACCCTTACATTTAAAAAAATATATATCTAATACAAGTAACTAMCAACTTTACACAGAACAAGTGATATGTCCTCATCACACATAAAAGTGATATGTTATGTGAATATGAACACCACATAAAAGTGATGTGTTACCTTTAGAAACTTTATGTATATTTACATCTTCACARTTTAAATGGTAATTGGTTACAAGATTTTGATCCTTCAAATTTGGGTACAAATAAGTTGAGTTGATGGAGATGGATTTGAAATATATGTTTCAATTTCATATCTTTATTTTGGTTATAAAAATTGTATCATGATTTTAACTCATTTTTAGTTGAGTTTGTGATATTTATAAGTATATTCTAATTAAGTTGGTGGTATTTATAGAGCACATTCTAAATTAGAGATGAAGATAAATATAATTAAATTGGTGGTATTTATAGAGTACATTCTAAAATAGAGATGAAGATAAATATAGTTGAATATATAGATAAGTTATGTGGTGTTTATATAAAATGTAAATTAATACATGTCTTATTTAGAGAATTAAAATATCTGTCTTATAAACATTTTTTCTATAAATTTATTTTATATATTTATAAATAAACTTAATTATAAATTTAAAATAAAAATATGCAAAACCTCTTATACATCAACAATTTAATCAAACAAAAAGATTGCACTACCATGTGTATGTTCCAATCTCTAGCAATGCCTAGTGTAAGTGCTAAACCTTGTTCCACAAGGGGGCCACAATGTCAAAGGAAACTCCAGAGTGAGTGTCCATTTCTTTGTACTTTCTTTTCATAACTAAAGAAAAGAGAGCAAAGAATAGGCCTCTCCTTCTAGTTGGTTTTTCTCTCATATTGGGTTTCCTAAGATACATCTTTTGTTCAATTGTGTGGATGGTGTGTTCTCTTGCAAGTCCTTTCATTTTTATATTTCAGTTATTTTCATAAATTTGAGCAATAAGCTAGTGCTAACAAATTTGATATCTACAGAAATAACCGTGCATAATAAAAGGTTTCATTATAATACAAGACTTGTTATGATTGAATGTTCCAATGGAATATCCACGATAGTCTACAAATCATTTATAAAAATATGAAAACAATTCTTTGATCTTACTCAATGGGTTGAAGATCAAGTTCACTTTATTTAAATACAATACTAGAGAAAACATTTTACTTGGTCATGATTTTGTGAATGATCATTTTCCACTTACAATTGATAAATATGTTGTCAAGTTTACAGTTGATGGGATATTAATTGAAGTCCCTAGCAATGTTGTCAAAGTTGAATACCATCTTCCCTTGCAAGAGGAAGAAGAACCCTTAGTCACAAAGTTAGCTAGGATAAAAAAGATTATAAAAATGAGGGAAAATATAAGCTAGCCCTAATAACTAAAAGGATAGTTGATCATCTGAGTTTCTTAATGTCTTTTGGAAGCATGAGAAATATTATGTAGATATAACCTACAAAGAAGGATGTGAGGGAACCCCACAAAAGGCTTCCAAAAATATCATGTCTCTTGAAGATTTGCAATATTGTAAAACAAATATTGTAGACCTACTTGAGTGAAAATTGATAGAGCCCAACATAAACCCTTAGTCTTGCTTGACATTTTATGTGAACAAGCACTCAAAGAAAAAGAGAGGTACACCATGCATTGTTATCAACTATACAAATCTTAATAATGCTTTGATTTCTATTAGGTCTCCTCTTATTAATAAAGAAGCTCTATTTTCCAAAATAGTTGATTACAATATTTTTGGAAGATTTGATTTGAAGAGTGGACTCGAGAAAATAGGAAAAAAGTTGAGTGACATGTTCAAAACAGGGTTTTTGGTGCCATATTGATCCAGACTCG
>SNQJ01S0006100.1:106812-118632 GCA_010110895.2 Picea sitchensis | reverse complement strand
TCAATACAGTAATATGTCCCTTTCCCATAAAGATGATGTCACTTTATTACATAACTCCTTGATCATATGTATAGATTAGCTATTGAATATATTGATTTGCTTTCACTTCGATTGGTTTGTACTGTTGTGATTTGAACAACACAAGAGCATTGGAGCGAAGCTTGAAACAACAGAGACCTAAGGAAAGCGTTCATAAGGTATGTACATGATCCTTATCTCTTAGTTCATTCAATAGGCTAAATCTAGGGAAAGTGTATTATTCTGTCCTGTTTTGTTCTAGATCCAGGTGGATCTAGAGAGATCGGTTTGTGTCCGCACTTACGGATTAATCCTGAAACACTACCCCAATCCACCTCATATTCAATACATGGCCTATAGAGGGTATTCTTGGGAAACACTTCTTGACTTGGGGATTGGCCTACCCAATAGGACACCATGACAACCCTCCCTTATCTAAATTTGGAAAATTTTATAAGGTCTTTGAGATTTTTTTTAGTTTGAAAAGGGGGAATTTAATGCGCATGTTTGGGTGGTTATTTTATTAAATATGGCTTACTTGGCATGATACATGTGAATTGTGGACCCTTCGAGGGAATACTTATTTGACTTTGCAGAACCTTGCTTAGGGAAATATATTCATGGAGGAACTAAGCCACTTGGACCTCCATATGGGCTTGAAATCCCATTGGTTGGATGTAGCACCCCACTCATTGGAGGCCTTGGAAGATGAATGTTGCACTTGGGAAGGTGAATTTAGCACTTGAATGATGCTTGAAACCATGAAGGAAGGATGACATCACCCTTCTATCCCCAAATGTTCCTCTTGGGAGAAATGATGTCACATTTTTTATAGAACGTTTGGCATGTTTGGAACATTTGCTGAAGTTGTGGGCTTGAAGCCCCATTCTATTGCTTGATTTGGGGAATATGTGGAACTCTTATAACTTTGCATCCTAACCTTTGGAGGATTTTCCATCACACATGCCACCTTGGAGAGAAATTTTATGGGATAACATCCCATCGTTTGATTATTTTATTATTATTATTAGGAAAAGTGACAAATCAATTTGCTAATTTATCTTTGTAACTTATGTTTTAGCCTAAAATCATGGATTTAACTGTAAAGTGGAAAATCTAGGGCTTGGGTTTCCTCATATAAATGTGAGGAAAGTCATTTGTCACAAAATCATAACTCATCACTTGGAAAATCACTCTTGGACTAAAATTTTGGCCCTATTTGGCAATTTGCTCTCTCTTATTTTTTGTCATTATGGATGTTACACTTGTCTATTGGTGGAATAAAGGCTAGTGACTTCTCTTGGATGATTCTTCTTGAAAAATTGTTGGAATTTATTTGATAAGGCTTATCCATGTTATCTCTTGGATTAGGTAATTAATCTCTGAAATCTTTTGTTTTTCTTCTTAATTTCAAGGTTATACAATCAAACCCTAGGAGGAGTATAAGGGCATACACCCTCCATCAAGGAATTTACTTATATTGTTATTGAAAAGGATCAAGGATTGCTACAAGGAGTAAGAGGGTTTACACCCTTGTAGCAAGAAATTACTAGGGTTTATCTTCTATAGGAAGTAAGAGGGTTTACACCCCTAGATGATTATTAAACCCTAGTTAAAATTGGATTTCTAATCTAGATGATTTGGATTTTTTGTGTCTTCTTTGGATTTATAAGGGTTTAATTCTCAAAAATCATTTTATTCTCTTTGTTTACTACACATTTTTAGAGACTCCATTAACCCAATATATAAGGAATTAATTGCATTGGATATTTAATATTATTGCATTGGTAAACGTGAAATTTAAGATATTGAATTGTTCAAGGTTGGATTTAAATTATATATGTTATTGATTCACTTTCCCTCCAAGGGCATCTTGATTGGATAAGTGAGTTTTTTTTTTTAATAAACATTAACCTGCCTCCATTAGTGTTATAGTCCAAAAATGCCTTACCTATGCATACAAGGACATTGACCTTTCCACTTACATAATTTGCCAAAATTCTGTTGAGGCTTCTTCTTAAAAAACCATTTTTTGGAACATGTATGTGTCTTGCTGAAATGATAGCTTGTGTACACACGCGTTCTGCATACTAGTTAGCCCACATACATACGTGAGCTGCATATTAGTTAGCCCACGTGTACCTCCAAAAATTACAAAAAATATAAAATTGCAAGGAATTCGACGGAGTTTACGGGCTATCGAGGGTTTCCTAACCATTTTACCCCTTGTATCCCATCCCCAAACTGAATAAGCATCTTTTTCTCATATAAACAGATATCTTGGGGTATCATTTGAGGAGACAAGTAAGAGAATAAGAAAACTATGCCAAAATCCCTTCCCCTTCTTAGCCCAAGTTTTGCGTCCCTTTTTGAGATTTTCCCTCAGCATTCCCCTCCATCCCTTTCTCCTTATACAACCCTTTCACCTTTCCCAAGTGATAATTTGGTTGTGAGAAGGAAGTGTGGGATTATTGCACTTGGAGCCATGATAGAGGAGCCCAGACATGGTTCGTGGAGTGATTGCCAAAAAAATTTGTAATCATTTTTGTCTTGAAACTTAATAAAAGGGTTCATTCTTGTCCCAAAACATTATGTTTTTATGCTTTCATTGATTTCTACATTTATATCTATATCTAAACATTGAAAATGACAAGTAGAGATTGTATGTGTTGTAGCATTGTTTTCCTAAGATTTTGCATGTTGTCTTTGGGAGGAGACCCGCAATCTAGGAAGTTGCAAAGGTGAAAGAGGTCTACGCCAGCCGTAAGGACCAAAGGTGCACCCATTGACCTTATTTCCTCTCTCTTGTCATTCAATTTATATATTTTTTGGGTATTTCAAGGGTAGAACGGTATTTTAAGGGAAGTCAGTGCTTTGCCTATACCTAGACCCAGTATAGGAGGTTTTTCCCCGTAGCAGAATTGGCGACTGCACTTGAGAGTCTCTCTAGGGTCTTAGTGGGAGATTTTGGTTTGAATTTGGTTTTTTCAGTTTCTTTTTTAGTTTTTCAAGTTTACTAGGTCATTTTAGGGTCTCTAGTCACCTTCCAAGTGCCTACCATCCTTCCCTACCTAGTCAGTTTTCCAAGAATTTTTTATTTTTGAAAAACTTCATAGGTGTACACCCACTATACACTGTTGAGCCCATGTACATACGCAGTATGCACAACATACAACCTATGTACATATGTAGTTTTCTTGAGAACAACCTGTGTCTCTGTCTTTTGGAAGTTTAAAAAAAATAAAAAAAAATTCTTTACTAAACAAGAAGCTTTGTGCTTCTCAAGCCTTCTAGAACTCTTCAGGGTCTATGTTAGTGGTCTTTTGTTGGGTTAAAGGTTTAGTTTTAACTTGGTCTTAGTGGTATTTTTATTTTGTTGGTCTTAGATCCTCCTGTGGATTCTAGTGAATCTATGAGTTCAGGAAGTGGTTTAGGATTTGTATGATTCTTGGGTTTTATTTTCTCTTTATCCGGTTTATGCTTTGAAAAAAAAAATATCGTTTACTTATTTTTTTCTTTTCTAAGCATTTCGAAAAATCAAAAAATATTGCATTCAGTTATGCATTTAGTTTGGTAATTGTAGCATAGGTTATATTTTTACAAAAGAAAATAGTTCTTTTTCAAAGTTCATTTCTTACTACTTCCCTGAAAGTTTAGTAGTTTGCAGTGTAAAATGAAAAGCTTAGTCTAGGAAAAAAATTGCATCATAGGATCTTGGAATACTATATTGAGAAGTTTGCATTTACAAAGATTTGAAATCCTTTTCTTTCAATTTGAAGAATCTGGTTTTCTTTTTCACAAATGCTCTAAAGTATTCCTTCTCTTTCGTCTCTTCCAAACACCATAAACTACACATGTATACCCTTTTTGAGTAAGTCAAGCCAATAAAAATCAACTCTTAACACATAAAATCAATTAGACTTTGTGTTTGTAGGGTTCACCAACTAGTCTAGGCTCTAGGGATTTGAATTAGGTGTGGAGAGGAAACTCTTCAAGGCCATCTACAAAAACATAGGATCTTGAAGGAGTGTTAAAGTCCATTATCATAAGATTCATCCGGGACCCCCCTCTAACACAGTGGCTAAAAACGAGGTCATGTAAGGAAAGGTAGAGAAGATAACCCCTCCAAAGTCGGACCAAGCGTAGTGGGGATTGTATATTGAGGGTCATTCTTGGGAATCACACTAATCACATTTGACTATGGAGCCTCGTAGACCTCTAATCTATTCGATATATTTAGTTGTCTTCCGGACCATTTTCCTTCAATACCCTTGAAAGGATACAGACTTTGTTGTCCTGCTCATTACGATCAGCCCGACTGTCGACTGTACCCGCTTGGTGACTGACTGCGAGCTAGAAACCTAGTTGCCTATTTTTAGGTACTTACACTAGTGACTGCAAGGGTATATCGTGGTACCTAGGGTAGATGTCAGATAGCACTTTTTAGAGTATACCTGAAGGGTGTTTCTATGTTCAATTTACATTTACACCGGTATGATGCTCTAGTGTCGATTGGTGTAACTATTATTTCAACTAGTCAGTTGTTTTCTTGATTTTCCATTAGAAAATTTTTAGTGTGTGATCTGTGTTTCATGCTAGCTAAAACTTACAGTGTTGGTTGATCATTTCACAAGGTGGAAGATCAATAACTATGCCATTTGTGTAAGCTTCAAGGCCTGTCGTCGGTTACTTTGGAGCCACCTCCACCACTGTTGAGGAGTAGGCTAGATCAATAAGGCTCATTCGAAGCTACTGAGCGACAGGAAACTGTACTCGAGCCAGATCTGAGAGAAGAATTTCCTGCACCAAAGGAATCCATTGTTTCTGACCTCGAGACTGAAGGTTTCAGGACAAAAAATTCTTCGATCACTGACTTATAGGAACTGTTTATAATTAAGATAGTCCCTCCCGAGGTGATTTCACCTGAATGATAGTTTGTTTCGCGAGAGGCGATGGAAAAAACTAGTGGTACCCGTCGAAGTCCTTGTACTCCCATCTGGTTAATACATGAGGGGGGGCATTGTACCTCCTCTCCCACCTCCGCCTATCAGGACTATGGTTGTCCATATTCCCACTACTTTGGGCAATGGAAAAATTCCTTCAATGAATTTGACCATTGCTCCCTCTATTCAAAACGCGTCTAGCAATCCCTTTTCATATAGGATGTCAAGTTTTTAATTTGGATTACCGATTCTAACATACTCTACCTATACAAACTATTGGTTTGGGGGTAAGGATTTCTAATGCTCCCTTGAAAGGATCCTTCATGGGCTGCCCATTCGATATCACTTGTGAATTTGAGGATCCATCCTCCTCCTTCCCTTATTTCGGAGGCTTTCTAGCAGTCGATGGGGCTTAATACCAACTCCAATTTGTTCAATGGAAGGAGTCTTTGACCTCAATCCTACATGAATCTGGTGGGATCTATGCCATTTTCTTTGTTCAGTGTGTTTGGAAATAATTATTTCTCATTGTTTGCTTTCTCAGGCAGAAACCCCATTTTTGTTCAACAAAACCCTACGAAAGGTTTCATTCATTCACAGGGAGAAATGACATGAGTTTACTCCTCATAAGGTCTTTGAAATCCCTAGCAGTGCTTGTTTCCCTTTGCGAAGAGGATGTCGATCGGGGAAATACCTCCCACACTCTATGGAACCTCAAAAAAGGTTCAGTACCTATGCCAGGAGAATCGGCGGGGGGCATCCCCAACCAAGGTACTTGGAATACTTTACAGGGAGGGATCCCTACAAAGGTCATGTCATCCAACTTTGGGAATTAGCTTGATGATACGCCAATCCGATACAGGAACCTTTACTAGATAGGAATACCATGGCATCTACCAAAACCACAGTGTGATCAAAATTTTTTTCGAAACCTAGCTCCGACCAAAATCAGGGCCCCTCTTTTCGTATATAAATATACTTACCACAACCAAGACCTACATTGTTTGGAAACTGCATTTCTGAGACTTATCAAGACTTTAAATGACCGTCATCATGATCCACGTTATTCCCCATGCCAAATAAGTTTCCCTCGAACATCCCACTAAGTTTAGACGAAAGATTGGTGAAGATCCATGTGATCATGTCACAAATTTTCACTTATGTTGCTCATCCCAACTCGTTAAAGGATGATTTCGAAGATCCATGTGATCATGTCACAAATTTTCACTTATGTTGCTCATCCAACTCGTTAAAGGATGATTTCATTGATTTTCATTTGTTTCAACGAAATCTTATAGGGGGTTCCAAGAAATGGTATATTGATCTCGATAGCTCGAAGTACACTTACTTTAACAACCTAGTGATGGTATTCTTAAATCATTTCAAGTTACCGGTAAGATACGATGTTGACACCGAGTTGCTAGCCAACTTCAAGAAGATGAAAGTCGACCATATCTCAGACCACATCTGAGAATGGTGATTATTAAAGAGTTTGATTAAAGTCAAGGTCCCTCCCACATTTTTTGTTGAGTGGTTCCTAAAGTACTTGGTACCTTATGTATCCAAAGACGTCGCAACTTCCAATTTTTTTTTTCGAAGAAGAGGCTAACATGAGAGCCCAACAACTGGATTTGATTTATTCTCAGTCTGGTATGTTATACAATATCCTTCTTGATGCACCACAATCAACATTCGACAAGACCAAACACAAGTCTGGGCCTCACGCTGATGGAATAGTAGGCTTAGCATAGAGAAAGTCCACAAAACAGTTGTCTAATCCGTTACAACAATTATCGATTCAACAAAATGTGGCTAGACAAACTCCTAGTCTGGCTGCCCACATAACCCAAACGTCGGATGTACATAGTGTGAAATCGAAAAATCCCAAGGGTAACCAAAAAAACAAGGGAAATAGGAAACCTAAAACAAAGAAGAGTAAGGGGGATAAGAAGTCTACAAATAATTTTGGTGAGGGAAAAAATGAAAAGAGAAAGGTGAAGTTTCTGTGTAAGATTTTCACAGAAAACCACTTGAATCACCAATGCCCTCGGCTTGAGGAATCTCAAAATCTATTGGCACAATAGCAGCTTACCGTGTTAACTAACCTGTTTCCACAAGGGAAAAATATGGCTCAAGATTCTTTATCCACGAGTGCACCTGGGGGAAGTCAGGAAACCCCCTGCGCCCAATGCTAACAACAGGGATGCAAACATTTATGTGATGAAAGTCAAAGCTAATCTATAGACCAATGCTAATAACTATGGAATGTTGAAATCTGTTGAGAAGGGAAAAGAAGCCCCTAACCCACTGGCTCCTCTTTAAATTGAGAATACAGTGGGAGAAATGATGACTCACATCCCTAAGGGTGCATTCAAAAATTGTTCTCACAACTCAAACACAAGGGATACTCAAAATTAATCCATCGTGGAGGATCCAACACAAACTCCTTGTGCAATGTCCATTCTGTAGGTCCTCCAGAGTTTCCCCTCACAGAGGAAAGCATTGTTGTCCTCCTTGGGAGCGGTCGAGACCACTAACTCAGGAATGATTTTTTTTTACCCTACTAACCATAAACCTCGTCTCTCTCACCATGTCTCTTTTCAGATAGTAGTGGCATACACCATGAAATCGTTGGCAAAGAACATTTTTTGTACGGTGGTTGATGAGAGTGCCTCGAATTACATGATGTCATTGGCATGTTGGAAATACATCGACCAACCTGAGTTGTCTATGTTGCCCACATTGCTAGCTGTGTTTGATGGTCAATATTTCAGACCACATGGCATAACTCCATCTTTCCTCGTGCATTTGGAGGGAAAAAATGTGTTCATCGAAGTAGAAGTAGTCGATGCGCTCTCAACTACAATATTTTGTTAGGGCGAGGTTAGACCTACGATATGATTGCAGTTGTATCCACCATTTTTTGGGTCTTATGTTTTCCTCACGAAGGTTGAATTATGATCGTTGACCAATTATCCTTTTCTCGTCCTGACCCTTCATTGGGGGTATCCATGGTATCAATGATTGATAACCCACTATCAGGTACTATCAACTTAGGTGTTGTATTGTTTCTATCTCTGATGGTAAATTTTGACTATCCACTGCCTGCCAATGATGTCAGGTTTATTTTGGTTGTCCCTGACCATTCGAAGGCATCAATTTTTCAAGTTGCATCTTTTAAAACAAGTTACTTTGATGACCCATTGAATTTACCTTTCCCATCGACTTCAATGGAAGGGATTGGGCACCTTGGAATGGCCATGACCTTATCTGTTGCTGAGGTTTCATACAGTATTGTCCAGAAGGACTCAACCGACCATGATCTGACTCCCCCATAGGATTTGGACCATGTTCTCGAGCCTATTTGGGCTCAAGACTCCCTCTCTACCTATGATCCTTTGGAATTAGTATTTCCCTCTGACAAGGTGATCCTGGAGGAAATGACTAGGCCATATATACCTTGGGACGATATTCACCACAAATATTATTTCTTACCCGAGCTCAAGAGAATAGAGGTAGGAGAATTCATTATGACCATGAATGGAGATGTCCCTTGTCCTATAAACCCTCTGGCTATGCACAAAATATATGTCAAGGGAAACATGGAAAGTATAGTTGAAATGATTCCTATCGACATCTCCAGAACCCCTGGCATCATGGAAAATTTCTTCATCGGAGTGGATTGTTCTCCCGAAGAGATTCAAATCTACACTAAATTCTTTAAATAATTTTGCGACGTCTTTTCTTGGTCTTATGAGAATACTCCATGCATTGATCCATGCATTATTGAACATGAAATCGTGACATACCCTAGTGTCAAGCCTGTTTGATTGAAGTTTCACTCGATCAATCCTCGCAAGGCAGTGACTATAAAGATTGAAGTAGAGAAACTCATCAAAGTTGGTTTCATCTACACCATGCAATTGACGGAATGGGTATCGAACCCTGTTCTTGTCAACAAGAAGCAAGGTACAATCCGCATATGTATAGACTTTCATGACATGAACAAAGATTTTCCAAAAGACAATTTTCCAACCCCATTTATTGAACAAATTGTCGATGAATGCACAGGTTGTGAGGTATTTTATTTCATGGATGGTTTTTCTGGGTACAATCAGATTCAGATCAAGCCTAAGGACCAACATAAAATGAATTTTATTGTCCATAGGGTACATTCACGTATAGAAAAAATTATTTTGGCCTTAAGAATGTTGGAGCCAGTTTTCAATGGGCCATGTCATTTTCTTTCCATGACCTCAAACACATAGTCGAGGCATATCTCGATGATCTTGCATCACATTTTCGTAAGAGATCTGATCATCCTTCCCATTTACAACTAATATTTGAGAGGTGTCGCTACTATCGAAATTGCTTGAATCCAAACAAGTGTAGTTTTTGCGTGACATCGGGACTCTTTTTAGGTGTTATCATGTCAACTAGAGGGATCGTGGTCGAGCCTCTGAAGGTTGAGGAAATAGTTCAATTTCCTCCCCCGTGCACAATTCCCCAGCTTCAGAGTCTACAGGGGAAGGCCAATTTTCTTCGACGTTTTTTTGATAACTTTGTCGAGATTACTAAAGGTTTCATGTGTCTCCTAAAAAAGGGGATCCCATTCTGTTGGGATGAAGAAGCTCGGTGCTCTTTTGAAGCATTGAAACATGCTTTGATGTGTGCCCCTCTGCTCAACCCTCTAGATTAAGGCAAGGATTTATTGTTGTATTTGGATACTGTAGAGTCTACTATCAGCATGGTCTTGGTCCAAGAGGATGACGTGCTCGAAGAGAATGTTATATACTATCTCATTCGAGGCCTAGTTTGACTAGAACTCAACTAGTCACACTTGAGAAGATCTCTTTGGAAACTGTTCACGTTGTCCAACGGTTCCGTCATTATATTTTACTTCACAATACTGTCGTCATAGTCATCATAAACCATTTTCAATATGTGTTAACACGATGAGTCATTGGTAGGAAAATTAGTCGATGGATAGTCATCCTGCAAGAGTTTGACTTGGATTTTGTTTCAGTGAAATATTAAAAGTCCTTGGTATTTACTAAACTAATCTCAGAACTTCCATTCGAAAGTGGTGATATTTCTCCCGAAGAGTCATCGATCAACGAAGATAATTTTCTTATCATGTCATCGTACCCTTGGTATGGAGATATACTTGTGTATCTTTAGACTTTGAATTTCCCTTCTTCTACATCTCATGATGAGCGTCGATGAATATGCCACCAAGTGCAAAACTATCTGATCCTCTATGACACTTTATATCGTCAAGGAGTGGATTGTATTCTTCGTCGATGTCTCACTCATGAATAATAAGAGATTATTTTAAATGACTGACACACAGGATCATGTGGCAGTCATATGTCTGGATTGGAAATAACCCAAAATATTCTTCGCGCTAGATACTTTTGGCCCTCGTTAATAAACGATTGTGTAGAGGCGGTCAATAAGTTTTACTCGTTCCATATCTTCTCTCGGAATATGCAGGCACACCCAACTCCCATGTTCCCAGTTATTTTCGTCGAACCCTTCACCAAGTGGGGGATTGATTTCACTACATGTCACCTAGTTTCACCTAGGGGGCATCGCCATATCATCGTAGCCATAGAATAATTTACTAAGTGGGTCAAAGATATGCCTACATTTAGAAATGACGGGGAAACCAATGCTCTTTTAGTTTTCAACCAAATCATATCCAAGTTCAGTATTCTGAAGGAGATTGTCACAGACCATGGGAGTCACTTCCAGAAAAAAATGATGTCTAATTAACATCAAAACTAGGGTTTAAAAAGGAACATTCATCACCTTTCTACCCACAAGAGAATGGTTAGGTAGAGGTCGTTAATAAGTCTCTCAAGACTATTCTGCAACGAAAAATTAATGTGGCCAAGTCAAATCGACATTTGATGTTGTACTTGACACTTTGTTCTTATCAAACTTCAGTCAAGACTGCTACCGGTTTTTCACCTTTTCATCTCATCTATGGGTTGGAGGCAGTCTTTCCCATTGAATATAAAATCCCTTATCTGAGGTTGGTAGTGGAACTACTTCCCGACACTACATCGCTTGAGGAATGTATTTTATATCTCGAGTAGATTTGATGCAGACCCCCCACACTCCCAGGGTTGCGTGACCTCATGTTCAAGGATCGATCGACTTGGGGAGTCGAATTATCTCATAGGTTCATGTTGAACCTTGACAATTGTCCCCATAGGTTAAAGTCCTAAATTTTGTGCATGAAATCTCATTTTCAGGAATTTCAGGACACCTGTAGGATCCTCCATGTGACCTTGATTGAAAATGATGGGCTCAAACTTTCTCCCTTCCTCACTCTAGGACTTCGGGCTTCAGGTTTTCTTGACACACCCGATCCTAGATCTACGGTTCACACTCCTCTCACAGCCAATTTCTGTGATCGACTTCGGGACTTTGGTGTTTTGGATTTTCAAATGCACCAAGTCCTTTTTCTCCTGAAGTGCTCTGTACTCGGAGTTATAGATCAAGCGCCAAGTGTCCCCTCACAACCAACGACTATAATATACTTTGGGACTTCGGTGTTTGGGAGTTTCGAAGGCTCCAAATCCTTTTTCTCCCGAATTTCTCTATACCTGGAGTTATATAGCAAGTGCCACACATCTCTTTCCAATGGACGGTTCCAATGGAATTCGACACTTCAGGACTTTTTCCTTCAGTAATTTACCCCTCATTTGTCTCGAAGTACTTTCTCTTTGAAGTGACATAGATGATTCCAAGTGTCTATGCAATCAATGGCTAAGGTTTTATCCTCTTACCTCCTTAGTGCTTCGAACAAATTTCGGTCAACGCTCCCTTTCCCCTTGTGCCCTTCTTC
>SNQJ01S0006100.1:41739-98542 GCA_010110895.2 Picea sitchensis | reverse complement strand
TCTATTCATTCCTAAAGTATTTACATAAGTAGCATAGTTCTTCACTGTCTCCATACTCTCTATGTCTAACTACTACATCTAACTTCTCTTACTCTATCCTCAGACTCTATTATGTCTTACAATACAATACAAAAAACCTATCTAAGGAGTGGCTTCTCAATCTCTTCTTCGTCCTATCTGAGTTCTATCCCATCATCGTTCTACTGGTTACTTACTTAATCCTATTACAATAAATATGAGTTATTATCAAATAAGAGCTGACACTCTATATATGTAACACCTTACAGTCGTATCAGAATTTACAACATTATGCCATTCTTAGGCGGTGACCCGATTTTATAAACAAAGTATTTAAAAACGATATTTCCAAAATATCTCAACAACTTGCTCTACTTCTATTAAATGTTGATTTGAAATTTTTGAACACTAAGGTGTCAAATTCTGCCTCCACACTTGGCCTCTTTGGCTTTGATGGTGATGCTCCTTCATCAATCTTTATGAGTAGCGTCGAAATGTAGCCTTTACCAACAAGGATCACAAACAACGTGTCAAGTGTCAATATGATCGATTCGTCCGTCCTCAGATTTTCTGTGAAGGAAATATTTTCCTAGTCTACGACCAAGAAAAAGATCCCCTGGGGGCAGGAAAGTTCAAATCCATGTGGTTCATGCCTTTCATTGTTAAAAAAGTCTTAGAAAAGGGTGCTTATTGACTGGTTGATTTCAAGGGAAACGCTTTACCAAATCCTAGAAATGGGCTCTACGTTAAGAAGTATTACACTTAGGTCGGTCACCTGAGTGTGAATTCTTGTATATATGTATATATTTTTATACGGTCTTGTCTTTTTGTTTTATGGATGTGTATTTATTGTGTTTTATTTTCACCATGGAAGATGCCAAGTGAATCTAAAGTCTATGTTGGGTTTGCAGACAGTGTTATTCGACACACTCAGAGGCTTGATTTCGCATCTTGGGTGATTTTTACACCTTTTGGTCAGTTGATGTCTTCTGGAGCTATTTTTCTAGGCAACACAACCAATAATGTTGTCGATTATAGTGCAATAATATAATTAATATGTGACTCCTTGTCACATGGTATTTCTTGCCTCCGGGTTTATCTAGATGCTCAATTGGTTGTGTCTCAGTTAAATGGGATATACCTTGTCTATGATCCCACCCTTCATCGATGATTCCTTAGGATACATCTCTTAGAAAACTACTTTGATTATATTACTTATATTCATGTTCCTAGGAGATTTAATCAACTAACTGATACATTGGCTAATCAAGTATTAGATTGGCATGTTGCTCATACATAAAAATAAAAACACACTCATACACATGTAAATACATTTGTACAAAATGTTTATCCATAAGGCAAAAAAATGTATATATAATATATCCCAAAAATAGTTTCATAAGTACAATGTGGACCATAAAGCCTCAAATAGAGACGATATACATCATGGGGCTCAAGACCTCAATACAGAGTACAAAAAGTTCCCTCGGTACATGAGTGGTCCAAAACTAACTATGGTCTTGGTATATTGGCCCTACTGTAATGAAATATGGCATTCACGAGATGCTAGAACAACTAGACCCAAGTCTTGGGCACCCCTACTACATTTGGTTGCATGGTCGGGGGAAGGTCCTCTATCTCTGCCATGGGTACTACATGAGTGAGAGTCGTCAGGTTTCTCTCTACTCACGACAATACTCTGTCAACCTCTATGGTTGGGGGTCCTCCTATAGTTTTTGGTCATCCTATGCCTATTGGTTCGACCTTTGGTTGGGGATGACGCCTAGTCCTGGCGAAGTCAGTTGGTCACACTAGTTCCACCTCTGTATATAACAAATCTTTGAGTCAGTACTTTGACATTACATAAAAAGTATAATATTTAAAAAAAAATTAAAAAATTAAATAACTTTAATAGTGTGTTTACCTATCTCTCTGTGATCCTCACCAGGGGGCATGGGCATATTAGGATCCCTCAAGAAACTAATCCCTACATATGGGCGGTCCTCTATCACTAGAATATAACGGGCCAACCAATCAAAAAAAAATCCATCGAAGGCCTCTTGGACCCTCCCTACACCCTATCTAGGAAAAAATGTTTCCCACCTACATAATGTCAGAAAGGAGGAAATGTGGCCTCACACTGTCTCCCTTCAGCTAAGGCTAGGCACTCTCAAAGATTAATAAAGTGCAAAATACAATCTTGAACCCGTAGTTCTTGTTCGTACTTTTGAGAAATTCAGTGAGTTGTTTCTTCATGCATGTAAGCATGGTAGTGCTCCAATAAAAAATAGTGGCATCCAAGCATTGAACTGCACAATGCATCTGTGCACAAGAATCCTAGTGAAGTGTTTCGGATCCAGTGATCCACCCAATCATGAATAATACAATATGGAGGATGAGGCTAGTAATTTTTTGTATCGACACTTGAGATCCTACTTTCTCAGTGCCTACCTCACAGTACATGTTGGCACGGGGGCAGACTCAGGGTTCAACGCTCAAGAATGCACCAACAAAGCCCTAACTACCGACCCTTTTGGAAACACCTGTGAAGTAGATGAAGTATCACCCAAGGTAGAGGCAGGGGTGGTTGCAAGACTCGGGTGTCTGCAACCTTAGCTGGGACACATATATGTGATTATATTTCTTACAGTGCACTTCGCATCAGTTATTCCTTAACATACATTCATTAATGTACTTTGCAGAAGGCACAAAAAATTGCATTGAATACTTATACTAAGAATTATTCAGTACTTATCCACAGAAATATAGGTTAGATTCAACAGATCAAGCACTAAGCATCTCATATATCAGATCCAATGTTCATTCATTCATCAACAACACAGAGTGTAACTAGATCTACTTAATCACATCAAGCACTTAGCCAAGAAAGAGATAAATACATAAGAGCGAAGCACAAAACACTATACACACAGTTATCGTGGTTCACCCCCACCCTGGGGATACATCCACAAAGTCTTCTTTATATTATCTTGGTCAAGCAGTTACAACACAGAGCTCTAATGACCCTTACTTTGCACAGGACAAAAGATCTGTGCAGCTTGCTAGATCCTTCTTCCTTGCTCTTCAGCATCAGACTATAACAACCTGCACTTAGCTCTTTGATCTCATGCACAAAGCCCTCTAAGATACATTCGATCACACAGATCCAATTACTAGCACTAAGCTTTCATTCATACATCACATAGATGTACTACATTACTATATCCTCCTTATCTTACTATCTACATTTCCTATTTATAGATTACAAAATGGGCAATCCATGGGCTGACATCCCTTTCCCATTACATCAACCCAAAACCCTAAAATGGACCACAAAATAGGTCTTGCTTCCTTATTTTCTGCTTCGCGTTACGCTCCTTCCTTGGCAAACTGTCGCAGTCCCAAAAGTGGTTAAGTATGACCAAGTACTCTTCAAAACTTGGTCAAGGGCCAACAGTACATACCAATATAGTCCTCTGCATTGTATGGACCTAGAGGAAAGGTCATCAAGTTGACCAGTTGCGCCCTCCTGGAGAGGCCGACCAAAAATTATATGTCTTTCGTCGTCGTAGTCAGTGACTCACCCTCTAGCATAAATTCCTCTGCATCTGGATGCCAATACTTTATAAAATGGTTCAACAATATAGGTTGTGCCGTCATGAACAGACACTGGAATAACCTCCACACACAACAATTTTTCAACATGGTAATAGCCTCGGGATCCTTCTCCACCAAGACATCCAATTCCTTTTGCTCCCTTTCCTGCCAATGGACATACATCCTATTGCACAAAATTTGGAAGGGATTAGCATTTGTTTAATCTTTTTGAACATTAAAGGAGGTGTATGTGGGTTGTCTTTAATACATTCATGTATGTACATAGGCTAAGTGTTACTTTGACCGCATACATACGCGAGCTGGGCATGGATAGCCCGCGTACACATAGGCCCAACTCTTTTACAAGGGTGTGCACCATCCAAACATTAAATTGAGCATAAAAGGATGCATGAAAATTAAATTAAAGGTTGTTTGTACTTACTAGGTCCAAGTGTGAGGATATTTCATCCACCGTAGCTCCTTGAATTCACATTTTGAGGAGGGGTTTTTTTTGACCTTTTGGTTATTTTCCAAATTGCAATGGTTAAAATTAGATGTCCACCTCTATTTATAGAATGTTTTGTCCCTTTCTTCCCTAATTTGGTCCCCTTTTTCCCCTTTCTTGGCTTGGTAGCTACTTGAGTTTCCCTTTAATAGATATTTGGGTCATTCTAATGGACTTTTCTTTTGGTTGGGTATTTTCTTGAGATAGGTTGCACTTATATGATCCCATGGTGAAAGTCATTTTTCGACATTTACATATAAGTTGGGTTTTAACCAGCTTGCATTTTTCATATTGTTGACTTTTCCACTTCGTCATAGGATCGATCCCATCGAAGTGYGACACGAAACCTTCTTTATTKCTTTAKAAGTGTCGTAATTAGATGGTAGAGCYTTCCTCTACATGGATTCCCTAGTTAGATTCTTTTTTTCATTTGGTATCCATGTCGTGAGTTTTCTCCATAGGCTTGGGAGTCCTCTTAGATTTCTACAGTTGCAAGCTGTGTGTGTACAAATGATCTCTCGCATCCTRTATTTATACTGCTCTTTCTTAGCTGTATAGGACGACTTCTCTTTCTGGAGGCTAAAGACTCACTATTAAATTATTTTCTTTAGMTGACTTTTCTTGTAGGGTTATATCCAATGCTTTAGGGTTTCTTCTTTCTTCCTGAAATATTCTATTGTTTTCARGGTTACACGTGGAGGATAATACTTCCTACAGTTACCATAATATCAACACTCCCTCCTAGCTAGGGAGGTATTGAAGGAAAATGGTACTGAGCACAAACATACCATTCAACTGGTAGCATCATCATAGCCACTCAGACTATCAATTGATTGAATTACAAGCACCATCATCACTATCAGTATCATCTGATAGCATCAACTACATCATCTCTTTAATCCATACTCCATTTGAGTAATGATGTTGAATAAGTCACTCACTCCAGAGAGTGATACAAGAACTATTATTCTAATCCGGACATGTGTCTTAGAAGAATAATTGTTCCAACAGATGTTGGAAGCTAGGCCATGGGATACAAGGACTATTCTTCTAATCCGAACAAACATCCTAGAAGAATGATTTTCTTGGACCATACACTGACTATCCATCTAGTTGGTAATAATTTTCAACACTACTGATAGTATTCATGGATATCAGAACAATGCCATTCAATAGAACACAACTGTGTTTATCCATAGTAGTACACAACTACTATCCAGTGGTACACAACCACACCAAGTAGCACATGACTACTTGATAAGTGACACATAGTCACAAATATTGGAACACATCCAACATAGTGGCATGCAGCTACTTTCTAGAGACATGCAGTCTCCATAGTGATCATATAATCCAATATCAACATGTATAACAATATAATGATACAAACCGAGTCATTTGGGCCATTCTTCCACTCACATCTATGAGATCTGGAAGAGTATTTTACCTCATAAGGTAAAAAATTAACCATGGGCTATATGTACTATTCTTCTCAAGCATAGAATAATAATTGTCCATCATTTATGAGTCTGGACCATTCACCTAACTGGGCCATTCCTTCAGAACTAATCATAGTGAAACCTGGAGAGAATGAGTCTACCCTAGGGAATGTCTATCCCTTATTGTTGAACCTGGACCATTCACCTAACTGAACCATTATTCTGACATTAATCATAGTGAAACATGGAGAGAATGAGTCTTCCCTAGGGAATGTATGTCCCTGATTGTTGAACCTAGACCATTCACCTAATTGGGCCATTCTTCTGGCACTAATCATAGTGCAACCTGGAGAGAATGAGTCTTCCCTAGGGAATGAATGTCCGAACCATTTTATGAGGAAATGATTGTCCTGCACCAACCTCCAAAATGAACCATTCTTCGAAATTGCTCACAATTGTGAACTTCGAAAGAATGACTGCCTGGGGAGACAAGTCATTCTACTTGACCACTAATCAGAGTGAATTCTAGGAAGAATGATTGTCCTATAACATTCCCCCACACTGGCCACAAGGGGAAACGTTTTATATGGTACATCATAAATCTATCGAACCATTTTCATTACGAAAATGACTGTCCGATATAGACCATTTTCCGAACTGGAAAATGCTTGTCTGTCAAAAATCTCAAACCACTTTCCGAACTGGAAAGGAACTGCTCATCCTGACCATTTTTCAAACTAAAAAATGATTGTCCATAAATCAATAGCACATCAATTCTCCCTCCCAATGTGGGAGTAAGCTCTTCCTTTTTTAATAAGAAAGTTGCCTCCACAAGCCCCAGTTTGTTTCTTAAGTATGCAACTTTTTCATCTTGGAAAAAGGCTTTACCAAAATATCTGCTATCTTCTCATCTGTGGAGATATATTAAAGAATCACTTCTCTTTTCTGGACTTCATCATGAAGAATGTAATTCTTGATCTCAATGTACTTCATTCTATCATGGAACACTAGTTTTCTTTGAAGGATTCATATAGCTCTGATCATTACAATATATCATGGTCGAATTTAGCACTTCTATTTCATGCTATCTCATGACATCGTGGCAAGGCTCAAACTGAAACATATCCAAGTAGCACTTCTTCTGTCATCATGATATTTTTCCATGGATTAGCAATCCATCATCCCAGACTTCTAAGTAACTATTCTGATACACTATCTCTATCATGGAAAGTTTTCCCCATGCTTCTGTTGTATATGAGATAATATGCATCAAGTTGTTTGAATCAATACAAGGTCTTCTTATATCTACATACATAGGTCTCTTTCTGGTATAAGCTTCTTTCTCACTTGCTTTATTGGGAAGAACAATCTTTTACATGTAAATTCCAATCCATGGATACTACAAGAGGTATATCTGGAACAAGTTGTTTTCATATTCTTCTTCCTCCTTCTGGAAGAACCTATAAATATTGCAATGATTCCATTCGTAAGTATTTTTCACACTGTTATTTATCATAACTTCCATTTCTTCTACTCGATTGTTTCTTAGTGAGTTCAAACCAAGATGGTATTCTTGTGATCCTCAGTATAATAACTGGTTGTTCTATCTTTTCTTTCTTTCTTGGAATATTCATGTTCTTACTCATGTCTCTCTTTAGCTCTTGGATACATGGTTATTCTATATATTTCATGCCCTGAAGATTCCAACTTATTCCTTTCATCATAGGATCATGGATGCAGATGGACAACCAGGATACTTTAAGGCTTCTTTTCGAAGAAGACTTTTTCTAGTGTCAAATTGAACATGTGTTGCTTTTCATGGATGCTACTTTCAAGGGGAACATGGATAGATAATTCATAATCCTCAATGGATCATATTATTTAGTATTAGCTACCTCCTAATCCTTGCTTCATGCATGCTCTTCTTTTGTAATTATATAATCATCTCCCTCCATCTAAGATGGTCTAGACTTATGTAGGCATTCTTATTTCCTTCTGCAAGGTGTCACGAGTCTTTTTCTAATTTTCTCTTGGTTGTTGACTTCTTTCTGTTTTGACTTCTTGTGGGTCTCTTCAGGTTTGATTCTAATTTCGTCTTATCTAGTAGTTGTTACTTATATAATAGTTTCCATAGGAATTGTTACCAAAGATTGTCAACACACTTCATCTTTTCATGTGTATTGCTTGACTTGTTGTCATCATGATAGTAATCCTTATCCTTTTATTCTTCCATAGGTAACACATTTTCTTCTAAAAAATAGATATACATGATATGTACAAGAACTATGTAAACATGGTATATACAAGAGATTTGAAGAATATTGTTACCTTGACTTAGAAGAAGAAGTTTGTTTTATCCTGCTTGACTTTCTTTGAGGTTTCCTTTTCTTCGGAAATTGTTGCTTCATATGTTTCCTTCCTTTTATTTAACTTAGGACAATAGTTCCTGTAGTGACCATATTTTAGACAGTTGAAGCATTGTTTCTTTGAAATATCCTTTTCCTGATTTGGTTTCTTCCTTGAGCCAAACTTCTTTGTACTCCTGAAATTCTTGAACTTTGTTGTGAAAGCTTGATCATCGTATTTCTTTTGGGATTTATGTTTTTCATTAATCCTTTATTCTTCTTGTGCACAACAAGTCCAAAGTTCTTCAAATGTGGGATACTCCTTTCTTGTGTTCATGCTTGTGGAAAATGCATCCCATGTCTTGGGAATACCATTTAGTACTATATTTACTAGTTCCTTCTCTGATATGATTTTTTAAATAGATTATAGTTGATCTCTTAACTTATATATTATCACACGGTATGATGTTATGTTATCATCATCATTCATTTTCATGTCACAGAGCTCATTCTTTGGACTCATTACTTGTCCAATGTTTCTGACTAATAAGAGGTTAGTTAGGGCATCATACATCTTCTTAGATGAGTCAATATGAGAGATGTAGGGTATCAAGTGGTCTTTTAAAGAATCCACTATGATACTCATGGCATTGATTTCATTGTCTTTGAACTTCTCCATAATTTCAATGTTCTCAGGTTCCTTCTCTTTTCCTTCTTCAAACGGTGGTTCCACGATTTTTCCTTTCACAATATCCAACACTTTATTCTTGGCAAGGATGAGATCAATCCTTGTATTCCATGTTCTAAAGTTAGAATCCCCTTCTAACTTGTTTTCTGAATTCATAGAGTAGGTCATGACTTCTTTGATTTGGTCAACCTTTGATTTTGACTTGGTCAACCTTTGATTTTGACTTGGTCAACCTTTCACTTTGACCAAAAACTCAAACTTAACGTCTTAGCTTGCTAAGAGTACCAGGAGGTGTGCTAGGCTAGGGCACACTAGGCTATCCAAAAATTAGGTCAATCGCTTCACATAAGGTGCCTTAACAAGAGGGTTAGGGTTTTGTTGCTGCAACAAAACTTTGACTACAACTGCAACAGTAACTGAGAAAATCCTCCCAATCTATCTTCCAGTGATTAGATTTTCTGAAGATAGTGTGGGCCCATAAAATGTTAGAAATAATAGGTGTGCTCATTCAACCATAGACAATATAGCAATATTGTCTCCCAACCATAGGCCGAAGCCACCCCCAAGCACCTTAACCTTGACAAAGAATAATTCTGGAAGAAAACCCTAGGCCTAATAGCCAATAAATATAGCATACCTCTCTCTAGAGCTAGAACACAAGGAAAAAATTCCAAACCATAACCAAGAGAAAGTCCAAGCCTAAAACCAAAAATACTAGTTGCAGTGGCTGCAGCTCCAACTACTCTATAGACTTGCGCACTTACTGAATTTCTGTAGTGTGCACTAGATTTCTGCAGTTGTGAGTTGTGTGTCTACAAATGAGCTCTGACATCTTGTATTTATACTGTTCTTTCTTATATTTCTGGGTCGACTTCTCTTTTTGGAGGCTAAAGACTCAATATTAAATTGTTTTATTTAGCTGACTTGTCTTCTAGTGTTATATCCAATGATGTAGGGTATATTCTTGCTTCCTAGAATATTGTATTCTTGTCAGGGTTACACGTGGAGGTTAATACCTCCCACAACTACCATAATATCAACACATACCAAGTAGTTGGTTAAATAACTATTTTAAAAGATAAGTGTTTATATTGCATTATGAGTTTATTATTGTGTATTAACTCTATATTTGAGAATGATTTATATGTTATTTTATTTGAGTTTATTATTTTCATTTTATGTTTATTTTAGAGTGTTGTAGATGCATTTAGTTCATGGAATCAACACATGGTAAAAATTCTATGTTTTCTTGTAGTTGGTAAGCTACAGGATTAGTTAGCATAAAAAATTTAATCGTGTAATTCCTCACATAATGGACCTCAGCTAGGCTAGGGTACGTTACATTATGACCTTAAAATAACTACATTCATTGATCAATGTTAACACAACATCATTGGATATTTTGGGAAGCATGGTTCTCATTAAACAGATCGCCACTATGAGACCAAAAACAACTCCAACCATCGGATCATAATCCATAACCATCATTATATTTTCAAGTAAGCATTTTTCAATTAAGTCATGATTACCTCACTTCCTGAAAAGGTGATCCCCACCATCCAATTCTATATGATAATAAACCATCATCAAACATGCCAAAAACTAAACAAGCCAAATAATAAAGGTTAAATCATCAAGAACTATAATCAAAATAAAAATCATGATATTTAATCATGAAAAATTAGCTACATCGTCTATCAAAAATTTAGTTACAACAGAAAGAAAAGGCCTTCTATTATGCCTGAGGGACTGTTTAGCATGGAAATGGTATATTCTTGGTTTTGTTTTAGGGATGAAGAGGAAGATGTCCAAATGACTAAACAAATGTTGGGGAACTGGCTAGGTGATGTGTCAAGGCATTGGTTCAACCCTTCAACTTGTCATAGTATATCACATGAGTTGGCATTATGGCATTCTTGAATCAATGCAAGGGTGCAATGAGTGAATGTGCATGTGTATATTACGTACATGTGCAAGACTTTATTACGCAATCATGAATATTGGAACATATGTTTGGTTGCATTGTGTGAATGCTTGTTGTGTTAAAAATGCATATATGTTGAATGATATCTCATTTCTTTTTATGTTAACAATTAAAATTGATTGAAATAAGATCATTTCATGGGTTGTTGTGAATGTGAAATGAAGAGATTATATGCATGAATAATTACACTTTGTTTGGTTGATACAAATTATGTCAAAGAGGACAGATTGCAAGTAGAATTGTCTTGGATATGGTAGTGAGTGTAAGTCCATAATGAAGACCAACTGTTATGAAATGAAAAGGCTAAACATTATGAGGAGGATCTCATAGTTGTGAAATATTATTTTTATGTGAAACAAACTTAAAATTTATAATTAAAATTTTTGTGATGGCATCTCATGGTAATTGTATGTGTATGATACATATGATATGATGGGTTTTTCAAATAAATATAGATTATGGCTACTGTAATTTAAAAGCATGGGGAGGATGCTACTAGGATGACATTGGAACCTTGTGATATTCCTTGATCATCATAAGCCATTTTTTACTAGAGGTTTCTAGTGGGATTATCTATCAATAAGACTCTTTAATTATATGCTCTTCTTTCATGTGAAGCCTTGGCAAGATGGATCACCCAAGGGACTATTTAGTATAGAAGGAGATGCATGTGGCATGGAAGGTTGAGTGTAGCAGGGAAGAGGTGACTTGGATGAATCCATTGTGAGAGATTCATGTTATGTGCTAGCTAGGATAAAGAAGGCATCATATATTTTGGGTGTGTCAAAGAAAACAGTGATATGAATCTCACCTAGGGAAACCATGTGAAGAAAAAATATATATTTAGACAAATAAGTATTTCATTTATTTTCATACTTATCTTGTGATATGAATATATATGCCTCAGTTATGAATTTGAAATTATTGTGGATTGAATAATTTTTCTATATAAATGGCTACGATATGCATGTTTACCTTGATGATTGTTGTAAGTTTGAGCTGAAATGTTGAAGCCTAAGGAGAATCTCAAGGAAGTGAAATAAATTAAGGAACATCATTGTCCATATAGCCATAAAATTCAAGCAAACAAAGATAATAATAGTGTGGATGCACCCAAAGAATAGAGACATGGAGACATGATCTTATTTAGTGAAGGATAAGAACATCGAGGACAACATTATTCCAAGAGGAAGAGGAATGTGATGTCCTGGTTTTGAACCTAGAATATAACATGTAATAAATCATATACGGATTCATGTGGGATGAGATATAATGATAATTTGTTTTAAATATGTAAAATTCATTGTAAATATTCATGTTGTGGAGCTCAATTCCAAGGCTCGATGTAACACCCATGTTTCCCCCAACTTGTAATTAATTATTAATTAGGATTACCATGATGTGGCATGGGAATGGTGTAAATGTATTATTGTTTGAATAGCCAAACACCTGACCATGGGGGTGAAGCCTTGAAAGTACTATCCATGATATCACTAGAGGAAATAATGTGAAAACTATAAGAGAGGGTTTGTTATGTCAAATGAACCCAAATTACTCTTTGATGAGGATAACAAACCTCCTCTGGATCCCAAGGAGAGAAATCAGTTAATGAAGAAAGGATAGGTGGTTGAACCATCAACCACCCCCATGACTGGAAGCATGGTCTAGCTGCAGAATGTCACCGCGAAGTACCATAGGGTCCTACAGACCTGGACTGACCCGAGATTTACTTCTAACAAAAGGAAGAGGATAGGAGGGTTGTGCGTACAAAGCACGTAAGGAAATAAAGAGAAGAGTGGAGAATGCGAGAATCTCTCCAGCTGAGAACAGGCAGAAGGCTGCGAGATTGATGTCGAGGAAACATGTAATAAACCTCGTCGAGGCCATAACAAAGGGAGGAATCCCTAAGAGTTTGCATAGAACAGGACCTGAGTAGAATACCACGAACTTGATGCTGAGGAAGTATCTAATAAACATCACAGGAGATGTGAAAGAGAAAGGATCATTGAGAATTGGAATAAATTGCCTAATGATATCATGGCTTGGCACGGAGGTGGCCAAAGAGCTAAGAATGAATGCCTCTAAGCCTATGGTTGGGTGGAAAGGCGAACACCCACAGTCAATTAGTTGGGGGCAACCTGTAATAGATAAGTATTCTCATATCCTGTGTAATTGAACTAAAACTATAGATTAAAGTTGGATATCGTATGAATGTTTCAGAGATGTACATGTTTGCTTAATGGTTATACTGTATCCCTTTAATTCTACCTGATTGTGTATTTAAGCAAGTAAGGAATTATTTGGCTTGTACACATAATTGCCTGAGCCATGTGGTGGCTCTAGTTAAAAAAAATGAACTATGAGTTTGTCGAACTTGGACATAGTCTCACGTGTGCATGTCGACACTCCTAGTCATTCTGAATCTCCTGGAGGAAGGAGTCTATTAATCTCAGGAGAGGTAGTGCATGTATGAACTGGATCTCTACGAGGCGAGCAAAGACCGAGAACCTCTTAAGTTCTAGAGTTGATGAATAAGAGCAAGGGGTGTGCAAAATAATTCCTCTACGTGTTAAGTTCATGAGAAATAGTGCAATGTTCCTAAGTATATTAGAGTTGACGAAGCTCAGGAACGATTGAGAGATTCAAGTCTCAAAAAGGAAGATCATTTCATTTGGAAGATGATTGGATGAGATTAGTTCAAGAGGAGCCAAATATCTTCATGATCATCCGATCTGGAGAAGGGATGTAGATGTTAATCCTTCGAGCCCTTCGAACTTCACGGATTTGATGAATTGGGTATATTCGTCATACAAGAGGTGAATCCCCCGAAGTCCCAAAGTATGAAAGTTAATCTGGTTCGTAGATCTAAAGATTCTTGAGAGCTATCTCAACCGTCAGATCTATGATGTAATTATCCTGGTGTTGACCGCTTCAGGAGGCCAGGGGTGTTGTAACATCAAGATCCCCCCCCGAAGGCCAATGTTGCAAAGTAATGTGGAATGTGGATCTAAGGATCCTTCGAGGCACTTCTCAATCATTCATCATAAAGGACATCTGGCACCAAATCCTGTACTCCAGGAGTTTAACATGAAGCAGGTGAAAAATATTGAAGACTCCCGAAGTCGCAGGGAGCCGGAGGAGATCAAAACCGTCGATCAACCGAGATGTGTATCAGTATATCATGAACTTCGAAGGAGATCCACTCCAAAGGATTTGAATCTTGGAGTTTCGAAAAATCCTCAAATCTCGAAGTAACGGAGAGGATCTATACCATTCGTCATTTGGGGATGCATTGCGGGTGATATGTTACTTCGGATGATAGCCACTTCAGAGAAAAGTGGGACAAGAACTCCCGAAGGCTCTCAGGCTAGAGTCCACCTGAGTCATCGATATTAGAGGATAGGTGTTAGAATATATGACACTCTGAAAGGATTTCACTTTGGAGGTTTGTGGTTGCGAGTACTTGGGAATCCACCGAAGCGTAGAGTCTCGAAGTAAATTGGAAATGTTGATGTTTGGTGGATGCATGGTGTAATATCGTGCAATCCAGAGACTCGTCACTCCAGAAGACTCGAGGGGAGGTATTTTGGAACTCGTCGAAGCACCTGAGCCCGAATTTTTGGTGGGTCATTGATCCGGAGAGGGAGAAGGGACCATGGATCCCTCTCCCATCATTTCATAACTTCATCAATTCAGAGTTTGAAATAGTTGGCGAGTGGTGAAGTGAAAATTCCCGAAGCCCGAAGTTTTGAAGTGCCCTTTGAGTAGGAATTGGGTCACAGCCCGAGATCTTATGAAGGAAGGGTCCAAGAATGGAAAGCTAGCGCATGTTTCTCAAATCCTTCAAAAGGGGCCTGGAAAGAGCCCACAAGTTTGGAAGGACCTACACTTTGGAAAAAGGGAAACGTAGGGAGAGTTAAGGAAAATGAAATTTTGATGCCCCATCCCTTAAGGGTCGGGTGTGTTACAAATTGGTATCATAGCACAGAAACAACACTTTGCCTACTTGGGCTCATATATGAGTTGTCTGAAAATAGTTTTGGAGGACTTTAAGGGTTAACACCCTATCTTACCCCATTCCCAAGAAGCTTAGTAAAACTATACTGAAGAGAGGAGTGAGATATTTTACTATTGATAAATGGTTTGGAAATTTGCATTGTATGTTGCCAATGTTCCCAAATAAAGAGGCCGACTTCACTCTACAATCGTATGTGTTGTTTCACAGACATAAAGTTGGATTGCCAAGGCTAGGATGAGCATGTTGAGAATATTACTGCCAAACGGAAATCGTCTGCATAAGTCCCTTGAGTACAAGGATGCAAATTAAAAAATTCAGTTGGGGTTTACCCCGACAACTTTGAATCATGCTTGTTTATGGCAGAGGAAGCCTACTATTTATGTTCATAGATTATGGCAGAGGAAGCCTACTAGTTATCATACATAAGAGACAAAAGTAACCTTTGTTGGTTATTATGAAGAGAGGGAAACATCAATATGAGTATGACTGTGAGATTAGTCATGTAAGTGACCATAATATTTAACTGAAGAAAACTAATGATAAAACTAAATTGTCAAGGTGAATAAAGAGGTGCAAGAGATGCAGCTACATATACACAAATATGTGCATACATACTTACGAGAATAATGTGACTCCAAGCTCTCAACTGAGATGGAAGCTCAATGTTGAGTGTTCCTATGAGACTTATCATAAGAATTTTTTGAAGATCCTTGGGAGAAGGATATAGAAGTTTGATACTTCCATGTGTGTGAATTACATGGAAAAAGGTGCAAGCAATGAGCTTGCATGATGAACGTTTGGACTGTGTGTGTTTATGCTTGAGTGCATGGATTTAATTCATTATGAAGCTTCTAGATATGAAGCCTGATAGTAATACCAGTTAGGTATGAATGATATTAAATGTGAAAGTGATGCACATGCATGATGTAAGAACAAATGTATACTAAAGGCACAATATGGATGCCTTGATGAATGATATGTAAGGAAATAATTGCACTTGCCAAGATTAAGTGAATACCGTGGATGCATGGTTGACTCCATTTCGAAGAGTCATGAAAGCTCTGTTTTGAATGATATATTAAGGGGAATGTGCTCCATTCTCTCAAGAAAGACTAGTATAAATAGAATAAAGAGTGGATGAGCAAGGATGCTCTGTTTTCATTATAAGAGGAAGATGATTCTGCCTTTGAGGGTCACATGAGAATGATTTTGAATAATCATGAGTTGACTAATTTTAAAGTACATATGTATGTAGGCTATGAAATATACCCATGCCAGCTACACACAGGCTTATGATTATGCATATGGTTAAGCCCATCGTGGATGTAAGCTAACAAAACCAGAATATGTGTTAATACACAATTGAAACGCATGGCAAAGATGCATGTTTATATTCTTTATGGAGTATCTGGTAAATAGCTAAAGCTAAATTGAGGTTGAGGTCATCACAGATAATGAAGGATATGCAATAAGGAAGTTTCATGCTAAAGGAGTTCCCTGTGGAGGAACTGAGTGAAGACTATGTCGGGAGAACATAGTCACAACCTTAATGATTATTGAGAATTAAGCAGTGACATATATAAGAATACTTGATTACATTTTGAAAAACATCATGTAATGAATAGAATACTTATAATGAATCTTGACCATTCGGATAACCAAATGGTAATGTGCAGGATGCACAGGTTCATGATTCAATATGGGAAAAAGAATTTGCTATTAAATCATGTTGATGTATCCTAAGAGTTAGGATGAACCTTTTGATGGGTATTAAATCCATTTAATTCAACAGTAGGAACCAAACCCACCACCGAGGCCCAATTATACTCTATAGAGTTTAATAGTGGAATGGTTCTCCAGATCTTGCGATCTGGCCAATTAATCGATGGGCTTTACATTTTCTTGCGAAGGGGTCTCCTTTAGTTAGGACTTCCTCTTTTTGTATTTTCTCTTAGGTGGGACCGAAGTAAGATTGTAAGCCGATATAAACCAACTTGGAAACAAAATAGAATTAAGTTTTAACTACTGGAGAAGAGTCTGTGCTTGGGATAACCCGCTACTCAAGCATGTAGACGACAATTCTATACCACGGGCCTAGTAATAATATATTAACCATGTGAGAATCCAATTACTGTCTAAGATACTAATTATCAGAAAGAAAACMGATATGCGATAAAACAAAGGCAAGAAGAATAATCCACCTACTTAATCATCCATCACATAATAAGACAACGATTCATTTTCATSATTAAAGAAAAGAACAACAAAACATTTCACCAGATAACTTGACAAATAGATTTAATTKCTCTTACTCATTACAACATCATTCATGAGACAAGATAGGAAATAGTTCTTCTCCATGTCCAATCTCACATGAATTTGATGAAAATAACTTTGTCTTTGGTCCAGAAGGATTTCTCAATTAAAGCTAGCTCGGAAATAGTTCTTAACAAACCAAAAAAAGAGTTTCTTGCAACAACCATAGACCCTTAACTAATTGGTCGATGTTCTTATTTATCACTAAAAATAATGGCTAAAGTGCAGTTAAACAAAACAAAACTCGTCGTGTGGCATACTCTTCTAACATTTTCTTTAACAATCAACCCAAGATATCACTTGAAAGGGTGAATTTTTCCATACTCCGACCAATTGATGAACAACTCCTCGCAAGTTTGGGACCATGGAAATATGTGTTTTTCCATCGGGAGTGTGTAAAATTCTCTAATATCCACTGCATGCATATGATACTTGATCTGACTAGCACTTAACTGTTGAAGCACAACCCGAGCGTTGATCGAATGTTCCAGAAATTGTTGTATCTGTCCTGGCGCTGTGTCGGTCACCTTTGCTAGTCTTTCGGCTCATGAAGAATCTTTCTTGGCATGCAATTCGACTATGTCGCAGAAGTCGATGAAGTCGTTGGGTGTGTCAAACTCAGGAAATTTGATATCCTTCATCACCTTGTTGATATCCAGACCTAGTTTCTCTCGTATTCCTCAACGAGGTTACAGAGCCAATTTTTCTCGATAGTCGGAGGGATATTTCCTGCAATCGGAATTAAAATCATTTAGAAATGGGTTACAGAATAATATTCGGCAAAATATATGTAAATACATAAGCGTGAAGAATCTGGAGCGGTGCATACTTGTAAAGCTCGCCAAGACTGATTGTTTGATACTTACGTGATCTCTGCAACCTTTCAAATTACCTGCATCATCTCTGTTAGCGCCATCATTTTTCTTCAGTTAGGTTGGGTTACATCTGCATACCATAGCATGAACGATCAGGTACGAAAAACATGAGATTCAAATTCACGCTAGTGGTTGGTTGGCCCTTGGGGTCAGGACAGGATGTCAGAGTCGAACATGTGCTAAAAGTACAAGAAAGTTCCAAAAGAGTCAGATAATGTCTTAAGGGAAGTCGTTAAATGCTCCAGGTCGAGGCAAGTTGCTCAAACAGGAGCCGCATCAGCAAGTGCATCAACCATCATCAACTCATTATGGACGCTAGGGAATTTAAAAAGAAATCGATGTTATCATACCACATATTATCTGCAACTCCTATTGACTGCATCTCACATGCTCCATATCATACCCGTCATGTAGAAGTGACAAAGAAATTCTTTAAAACATCCTGTCGCAAGGTAACGTGCAGGATGCACAGGTTCATGATTCAATATGGGAAAAATAATTTGCTATTAAATCATGTTGATGTATCCTAAGAGTTAGGATGAACCTGTTGATGGGTATTAAATCCATTTAATTCAACAGTAGGAACCAAACCCACCACCGAGGCCCAATTATACTCTATAGTGTTTAATAGTGGAATGGTTCTCCAGATCTTGCGATCCGACCAATTAATCGATGGGCTTTACATTTTCTTGCGAAGGGGTCTCCTTTAGTTAGGACTTCCTCTTTTTGTATTTTCTCTTAGGTGGGACCGAAGTAAGATTGTAAGCCGGTATAAACCAACTTGGAAACAAAATAGAATTAATTTTTAACTACTGGAGAAGAGTTTGTGTTTTGGATAACCCGCTACTCAAGCATGCAGRCGACAATTCTATRCCACATGCCTAGTAATAATATATTAACCATGTGAGCATCCAATTACTGTCTAAGATACTAATTATCARAAAGAAAAYAGATATGCGATAAAACAAAGGCAAGAAGAATAATCCACCTACTTAATCATCCATCACATAATAAGACAACGATTCATTTTCATCATTAAAGAAAAGAACAACAAAACATTTCACCAGATAACTTGACAAATAGATTTAATTGCTCTTACTCATTACAACATCATTCATGAGATGAGATAGGAAATAGTTCTTCTCCATKTCCAATCTCACATGAATTTGATGAAAATAACTTTGTCTCTGGTCCAGAAGGATTTCTCAATTAAAGCTAGCTCGGAAATAGTTCTTAACAAACCAAAAAAAGAGTTTCTTGCAACAACCATAGACCCTTAACTAATTGGTCGATGTTCTTATTTATCACTAAAAATAATGGCTAAAGTGTAGTTAAACAAAACAAAACTCGTCGTGTGGCGTACTCTTCTAACATTTTCTTTAACAGTCAACCCAAGATATCACTTGAAAGGGTGAATTTTCTCATACTCCGACCAATTGATGAACAACTCCTCGCAAGTTTGGGACCATGGAAATCTGTGTTTTTCCATCGGGAGTGTGTAAAATTCTTTGATATCCACTGCATGTGTATGATACTTGATCTGACTAGCACTTAACTGTTGAAGCACAACCCGAGTGTTGATCGAATGTTCCAGAAATTGTTGTACCTGTCCTGGCGTTGTGTCGGTCAACTTTGCTAGTCTTTCGGCTCATGAAGAATCTTGCTTGGCATGCAATTCGACTATGCCACAGAAGTCAATGAAGTCGTCGGGTGTGTCAAACTCAGGCAATTTGATATCCTTCATCACCTTGTTGATATCCGGACCTAATTTCTCTCGGTTTCCTCAACGAGGTTACAGAGCCAATTTTTCTCGATAGTCAGAGGGATATTTCCTGCAATCAGAATTAAAATCGTTTAGAAATGGGTTACAGAACAATATTCGACAAAATATATGTAAATACATAAGCGTGAAGAATCTGGACCAGTGCATACTTGTAAATCTCGCTAAGACTTATTATTTGATACTTATGTGATCTCTGCAGCCTTTCGAATTACCTGCATCATCTCTGTTAGCGCCATCATTTTTCTTCAGTTAGGTTGGGTTTACATCTGCATGCCATAGCATGAACGATCAGGTATGGAAAACATGAGATTCAAATTCACGCTAGTAGTCGGTTGGCCCTTGGGGTCGGGAAAGGATGTCAGAGTCGAACATGTGCTAAAAGTACAAGAAAGTTCCAAAAGAGTCGGATAATGTCATAAGGGAAGTTGTTAAATGCTCCAGGTCGAGGCAAGTTGCTCAAACAGGAGCCGCATCAACAAGTGCATCAACCATCATCAACTCATTAGTGATGCTGGGGAATTTAAAAATAAATTGATGTGATCATACCACATATTATCTGCAACTCCTATCGACTGCATCTCACACGCTCTAGATCATACCCGTCATGCAGAAGTGACAAAGAAATTCTTTAAAACATCCTATCGCAAGGCATTTAGTGTTCCCTGGTATGTTTCGACCATGGATGATTTTAGGGGCTAAATTTCGCTCGTGGGCTAATTTTCCATGGTTTTTCCAAAAATGTGATTCGCTATTTTAAAATTGATTCGCCCAAATTCTATAAGATAAAATTATTTTACCTTAAAAATCGCCAAAATTTTATAAAAACTATATAAAATCCTTATAAATTTGAATATTATTACAAAAATATCGCCAAACATKTATAGTTGGCATATGAAGGATTAGTAAGATTCGCCAAGGTTTCTACATTTTAAAATAAATTTCCATCCTTAAAATCATCCCTAGTTTCGACTCACTTCCCGCTCCATTATAAATTCTAGATGTTATGTATGTGTTCCACTTACCAATCGAGGTTATGCATTGACTCGTTTCGTGAGACCAGCTCGATCAAATTATTTTCTTTGGGCCTTTTTCAAGTCACCCACACATAAGGTAGATACGTTGTCGCACCATGGGAACTCCTCAAAACTCAAGACGGGGCCTGCGAGGCAACCAAAGCACCAGGCTTGAGCCAAAAAATGCTTGGGACTCATTCTTGTTTGCAGCGGGTGTTCCCGAGGCTTCAAATGGATATTCCTACCTTTGCACAGAAACGATAGTCTCTCTTCACATGGAGGATAAAGTGAAAAGGGCATAGGTTGTAAGCCATGATTCCTCAACAACAAATACTACGGACGAGAGGAAGGCTTGGAAAAAAAAAGGAAGTCAGGGGGGGTAAAACAAATCTCGATTGAGTCGTGCGCACGATCGGCCACCGAGGAGATCCTAATGCACGCTATCCAGCTAGAGCCTGTCAGAACCACAAGTCGAGGAAACGGGATCCAAATGAGAAAGAGAGAATCCTCGGGTTCTAATGTCCGAGGACATAATCCGTAGCTGGAGTAGGAACAAATCGCAATAGCTGAACTTTACCAGAAGAATAGAGAATTACGTTAGCAATTGGTGGAAAAGAACCTTGAGGTGTTAGCGCCATAGGGTTGTGAAGGGAATGCAACCTGGCTCAAGTGACAACTTCATGAAGCACAAGATATGATCGTACAATTTTGGGAAGCACAACGGGTATCAGAAGAACAAAATATGACAACACCTACGGGAGTGTGAGGCAGTCGAGGAGAAAGTTCGCACACAAAAGAGGCATGATGGGCGGACTCTGTTTCTCATTTTCAGACGTGATGCAAAATTTTGATAGTCTTCCCTTTTTTCTTGTGAAAATTTTCATTTCCTCAATGTAACCGAGTTGGTTGGCCAAAAGGTGTAGACAGTGTCTATTGTATGTAATTTGAGCTCGATGGAAATATAAAAAGTCTCGATATTTTGACGAAAGGATTCTGGTCATGGTAGTTGAATGCATCATTTTTTTCTCTTTGCATATGAATCTATTGTTTTATTTTTCTAAATTTCTTGTAAGTTAACCCCGATATTGTACTTAGTGTTGCTCCAATTTTATTTTTTTCATTGATATCCTTCTACGAAAAACCCTCGACACTGATTGATTTCATCAGATGGTACCAACGTGGCACCACTGACTTAGGATAAAAGGTACTAAAGACCAGGAACTTAGCTTACAGGTAATGGTGGGACTCGAGACTTTGTTCAAGTCAAGCACTTTAAGTTAAACGTGGGACTACCGATACAGAAAAGGTATCGGAGGTCGACTTTCGGCAATAAACATATTGTGTGTCTTCCTTGTGATTTAACATCCTTGAAAAACCCCCGATACCGAAAACATTTCAAAAGTCGGCGATCGGAAATATCTTTCCTTTATTCATGCAACGCCTACTCTTTCCGCTCCTTACCGATGCCGAAGGGAATCAGTTGTCGGTGATATCCTTGTGTGATGCTTGTTGCAAAAGAGCATCTTTTGTTTGTCGACACCGACGAAAATCATCACTTGGAAACCTTGGTTCTCTCGAGTGATTTCTTTCACGCCCAATCCTTCCCGATGACGAATTTCTTAAGCGTGTTGGGGAAAGTCTTGACTATTAATTCTCTAATTTAGATTTTAGTCTTTTAAGTTATTGGTTTTTGCATGCTCGAGAAAAATTTGAAAGACTTAAATGGAAAACAAAATGATAAGCAGAGGCGACATTTTTTCATTCTGAGGTCGAATTAGACAGTGCAACAGATCAAGTGGTACCCAAAAAGTAAAATTTGACATGGGATTTTTAGGGTGTGCTGAGTTCTCAACAAATGGCGACTTACTGGGCGAAATCAAAATCTATGTTGCTCCTTCAGGGCTCGACTGATGAAAAAGATGGTGGAGAACTTAGTTATTTTTTAATCAGAGCCTCTTTTACCCTTGCATTTGAAATTCTCTAGTTAATTCTTCCAGGTGTGCCTGTGGGGTATTTAGCCTTTATTCCTCCTTCATTTCTGGTAACCCTGACTCTTGCCCCTTTTTACAAAATTCTAGCGAAGCATTCATTGGCATAGAGCCTTTAGGTACCTTTATCCACTTACTTCGGTGTTGCTCCACTGCCAGCAAGCATCCATATCCCCGGTGGATTCACCCTGACATCACAGACCTTGCTCCGTTTCCAGCAAACATCCATAGCCCTGGAGGAGATATCTGCATACCCTCTCGTACTATTCACTCTTTTGATAATGCCAATTTTACTTCGGCATGATGCCCTGAGTGAGTGGGAGAGGATGATGTCTGTTTATATTTCAAAGTGAGATGGTTAAGGTGGATCCTTTGCTAGATTTGTCTTCGGGGTTCATCTAGTCCTTTCCAGATTTCCTTCTTTCCCTTAATGTCTTACCAAACCACTAAGCAGACACTTTTAACATTTCTTCGAAGTTTTTCATTTGTGAAAATTAGATAGAGGACTCCTCAAAGCAACCGCAAGTTCCTCTATGCTTCTTGTGTTTGTATGTGAGGGATGAGTTAGGAACAGAGTTGGCTATGTTGCATGATTTAAGGTCAACCATTGTATCACTGAACATAATCTTTAAAAGTGCAAAAGTCTAGAAAGCAAAAGAAAACAACAAAAAATGTATTCACAATCATGAAAACACTCATACAAAACACAAAACAATTTCATTTTTTATTTTTATTTTTGTTACTATTGGAAATATTATTTTAGGCCTTGTCCATTTACTGGGAGGGAATCATATTCCCCCCTCAGATTCTGTAACCAATAAGTGCCTGCCCCAATCTTCTCAGCCACCTGGAAAGGTCTGAGCCATAGCTTTTGAAACTTAGATTGTTTTCCTTTAGGCTCATTCACTCTGTCCCATTTTAGGACTAAGTCTCCTACTTCAAAAAAATTCTCTTTAGCCTTATGTTTATCAAACCATCTTTTCACTATCTATTGGTGAGCTAGGAATTTTGACCTAGTCTTTTCTCTCTCTTCTTCTAGCATGACCAGAGTATCAATTCTTTGTTGCATGACCGATGAAGGTTCCCCGCTGGAATCTTGGGCTAGTTAAAGAGATGGAAGATAAATCCCATTTGGGAGAATGGCTTCCTGCCTGTAAACCAGAAAGTACGGGGAATTTCCTATAGCTTCCTTGGGTGTGACCCTATCATCCCATGGAGATTTATGGAGTAGATTATAACAATTCCTTTGGTTATCTACAACCGTATTCTTTAATATTCTCACTAGGTTCTTATTAGTTGATTCTTCCACCCTGTTTCCCCATGGATAATAACTTGCAGAGTACCTAATTATGATTCCTTTGTCCAGAGAAAACTCTCTCAATAGGGTAGAAGAAAAATAAGTTGCATTATTGAAAACCAGGACAGAAGGGACCCCAAACCTTGTGATTAGTTGTTGTTCTATGAAGTGGATCACCAACTTCTCATTTACATGAGTCAGAGGGATGGATTCTACCCACTTCATGAAGTAATCGGTGGAAATAAGAATGTACTTTTGTTGTTTCAAAGAACTAGGTGTAATTTATCCTATGATATCCAACCCCCATTGCTCAAAAGGCCTAGAGATAGTCATTGGTTGGAGTGGGACTGCCACTCTTTTCTCCCTCCTAGCACTTACTTGACAAGTTCTATAGTTTATAGCGTAGGCGTGAGTGTCTTTGAACAAGTTGGGCCAATAATATCCAACTCTCAGTATCTTATGAGAGGTGGTGTTTCCTATGAAATGTCCACTGGCAGGGCCATCATGGAGCTCCTTCAGAACTTTTTCTGTATCTTCACATTAGAGATATCTTAATAGTACCCCATCATAATTAATCTGAAAGAGTACTGAATTTATGAGGCGATATTCTGCATATTTTAACCTAAGAGATCTCCTTTCCCTGGGGTTGAGATCTTCTGGACAAGTCCCATAGTGTAGGAGATAAGTTAGCTTCATGTACCAAGAATCTTGTCCCAAGGAAATGTATGAAACTTCGCCACACAATAATGTCATTTCATTCTCCCATCTGAAATCTTCATTTACTTGGTCCTGGGCTTCGGCTATAAGTTTGCATAATCCTTGCCCTTTAACTAAGTTGGAAGGTTTTATATCTAGATCAAATTCTTGAACTACTGCCATCCAGTTCCCTCTTCTTTCCCCCATCTCCTATTGAGTGAATAGGGATCAAACTGCGGGGAGGGGCACAATTACTTTGGTGTGGTTCTTGAGGATGTAGGACCTAAAGTGTTTTACTGCCTTATATATTGCATAGGCATGTTTATCTATAGCAGGATAATTAAGTTCGGCTCCTTGAATATTAGTACTCATGAACGACACTGGAGCCTTTTTGTTTTCATCATCCTTCTGAGTCAATATTGTAGCTAACGACTAGTCAGAGGCGAAAGTATAGAGGAATAAATCTTTGTTGAAATCGAGACTTCATAACATGGGGGCTTGAGATATAACAATTTTGATGTTGTTGAAAGCATCCTTCCGTTCATTGTCCCATTTAAATTCAAAATATTTATGAATCATCTTTTGTAATGGTTTAATAGTTTCTGCGAAATGGAGAGTGAATTTCCTCATGAAATTGATTTGCCCGAAAAAAGACTACATAGCTTTCTTGTTGTGAGGCAATGGGAGTTGAGCTATGGCCTTAATCCTTTCAAGGTCTATGTGAATGCATTCTTGATATATGATGTGTCCTAGAATCTTACCTTCGTTGACACAAAAAATATTTTTCTTAGGATTTAAGGATATTCCATATCTCCTACACCTTTCAAAAATATGAGTTAAGTGTTGGATGTGCTCTTCTCTGTTCTTTGAATATGCAGTTACGTCATCCAGATACACTGCCACACACTTGTTTATTATTTCCTGAAATGCTACATCCATGGCCCTTTGGAAGGTCGCCCCTACGTTGATTAACCCAAAAGGCATGCGTTTATAAGCGAAGGTTCCCCACATGGTTTGGAAGGTAGTTTTCAAACGACCTTCCTCTGAAACCAAGACTTGGATGTAATCTGAAAAATCGTCTAGTAGAGAGAAAATCTCCGAGCCAGACATGGTCTGCAAAATTTGCTCCATTGGTGGGACTGGGTAATTGTCCTTTTCTGAAGCTCTATTGAGGTTCCTAAAATCTAGGCATAAGCAGATTTCTCAAAACTTTTTCCTCATAGGAACTAAATTTTCTACCCACGTGGAATGTCTAACCTGGAAGATGATTTTGGCATCCAAAAGTTTCTTCAATTCCCTATACATGAGAGGTTCCAGGGATGGGTGACACTTTCAGAGATTTTGTTGGAAGGGTTTCACTTTGGGTCTTAACAAGATAGTGTGTTGAATGATGCCAGTGTCATAAGTTTTCAGATCTCGATAGGACCATGAAAAGACATCTTGGTATTATATGAATAGTTTGAGGTAAGCCTTTCTTTCCTATTTATATATAGTCTTGTTGAGATTCACATTCTTTAGGTTTTTTGGGGTTCCGAGATTTATAGTTTCATGCAGAGGACAGGAGCTACCAGTCTTTTAATTTTTAGGCCCCTTAAATCATTCCTTCAGGTCAAAAAGGTTTTCCAAATTAACTATCCATTTCAGGATTGTGTGAGACCTCGATTTATCAATAGGATGACCTGTCCGAGGATCAGTTCCTTTTGATTTTTCCTGGAATACTTCATCATCAATAACGAAGTCTTTGAAATTATCTTGGTTAGTTAGAAAGTTGATGATCTGTTCATCCCCTTCGAAGACTTTCCAATTAGAAGTATTGTTCGGAACCGATGGTTTGTAGAGTAGTTCCACAGTGAATCGAGAGGCTTCATAATATTCTAGAGGTGACAACCTTGAATCAGCCATGGCCATGGAATCAGCAAGGATATTCTTTGTTCTGGGGATCACAGTGATATTGAAAGCTTCAAAATGCTCTATTAACCTATGCACTTCATGTTGATAATTATTTAGGTGTGGGGAATTGCAATTTATAGTATTCCTCACTTGTCTAATGACAATCACTGAGTCTCCAAAAACCTTCAATTCTTTTACGTTTAAGTCTATGACTTTCTTTAACCCTTGTACTAGAGATTCATACTCGGTGGTGTTATTGGTGCATTTGAATTCTAGTATATAGGACATGAAATGAAGTTTACCTTTTGGATCAATGAGGATGCACTCTACCCCTGATCCTTCCTGTGATTTATATGCATCGAAATATATGGTCCAAATTTGTGAGTGAAAATTAATCGTTTCTTCCTTCCTATTACTTTCTTTCCCTCCTATCTTTTGTCCAGTGATTTCTAGCACAGGTTGTTGATAGGAGATGGTTTCCTCTGTTGGTATTGGAGATTTCTCTTGAAAGACCATTTCAGAGTTCTGAGTGAGAGGGACATCGGATGGAAGAGGGGAGAATTTCCCTAAATAGGAATCGCAAGAATAATTGCCTAGGATGGGGAAATTTGTGGATGAGGGTTCATTCAGGGTCTCTAGATTAGTGACCGTATGTTTCAGGTATCTCTCCCTATTGATTCTGATCATATTCTTGTATCCCTTCAGTGGTAGCCAAAGGTGTGCCCAGTCTATACTAAATTACCCGTTCAACTTATTAGACCAATCTCAACTTAGTAATAACCCATAGGCCTCTAGGATGTCTACTACAATGATGTCAATCACTTGGAAAAATTTAGGATGTGTCGCTATCATGATCATTACATATTTGAGTTCACCCATGACTTTGACCTGGGTTTTGTCTAGTTGTGTTACATGTTTATCACTCTTGAGAGGACCGACATTTAATTTTTTGCAAATAGATAAGGGCATCATGTTGGAAGATGCTCATGAATCTACCAAACAATTTTGGAGGTTCCTATTGAAGACTTCAAACGTTAAGAGGAATGGTGAGACAAAAGGTTTTCCCTTATTATCTTTCGAGAAGGTATTCACAGTTGGTTTACTTACTAGATATGTGGAAGTTAGGTTTCTTTGTTGTTCATTGCTTGTCGTAGGGTTTTCTGCTGATTTCAAATCTTATAGAAAGAAATCGTTTTGCTGAGGGATTCTACATATGTCCATGACTGATATATTAGACTTCAAATTATTCAGATCTTCAACTACGTTGTACTCCAGTTTGGGCAATTCTCAGGTATGGATGCTAATAGGGTTCTTACGGGGAGAAAATTGTGCTTTCGGGTGATCGGGAGTTGACCTTTCTCCTGACGTTTGAGTGGTAGTGGGATCCTTCAAGACAGGAAGACCTTTACTTCTAGTTTGCACAACTAAGACCTCTGTGGATGGTTCTTGAACCTGAAATAGGGTGCCGGAAGGCATAATTAGGTCAGGATCCCATATTAGCATGGATGTATCTTTTGGTGGGTCAATCTCTTCCTAGTTAGCAACATTCATAACCAAGCTTCTTGACTGTTCAGTTAGGGAAAACTCATCCAAAAACCAGTTGGCCATCAAATTCATGGCATGCACCTATTGAGGGCAGTCTCTTTCAGAGAGGTTTTCCTGGTGATAAGTACAGAAAGAATCAGATGTGACATTCCCTAGGTTGATATTCAAATTAGCTGGGAGAGGTTCAATTGCTTTGAACGGTGGGTTTATTTTAAAGAAAGGCTTATAGGGCCTTTGGCCTTGGTTTCCTTCCCCTGTGTTTCTCTTCATGTCTATGATCTCATTTGATAATTTCTTAACCATACATTGTAGATCTTCTATGTCTCTGTTACACTTGTCGGGAGTTTGTTCTTCTTGTTTCCCTGGCAGTCTAGTCAGAAGGAGTCCTCTCCTGGGAGGAGGTTGAACTTATTTATTAACTAAAGATACTTGGACTTATTTACACCCTTTCAACTAGAATTATATCGTTTTAGCTTCTTCAAAATTCTCAGCTAAGGTTCGTTTGGCAGTCCTGTTCACAAACATGGAAATAGAAGATGGGAGTGCATTAGAATATACTTCGATTTGCAACTCCTAACTTGGTTTGGCTTCGAGATGGAGTTTGTTTAATATGGTTGTGAATCTTTGATTGAAATATTTAACCTTCTCTTTTGAACTCATGGTGTCTATGAACAATTCGTCCATCAGAACTCTTGTAGTGGTTTCTTATGCAAATTTATATAGAAAACCTTTTTGAAACTTTGTCCAACTAGTTATGGATCCTACAAGTAAGTTGAAATACCATGTGGAGGCTGAGTTCTCAAAAGTGTAGGGGAACAACCTGCAAACTATGTCTTCATGCTGGACATTCATAAGCCTAATCTCTAGTATAAATTTCTTGATATGATATTCAGGCAATCCTAAGGTTTCGGGATCGAACTTAGGAAGTAACTTCTTTGGATGTAGGGGAAGGTTATGGATTGGTCCCATGAGGGACAAAGCATCTCTGGCCAACTAGGGTTGATTGGTTAGTGGTGGGTTTCCACTTTCTTCATTATGGTCATTGTTGTCCTCCATATCTTCAGATTCTGAGTTAAAATCCTCCTCGTCCGAAAAATTGTCTGGTTCAGAGACGTCATCAGCTAGCATTTTGAGTATCAGATCAAGAGGATCTTGGATTTCAATGATTTCAAAATCTATTAATTCTTCTATCGTGTGCATGAAAACTTCGTCGAGAGTATTGACCATTGGTCTACTTATCATTTTTCTTCAAGGAAGTATCGGAGCTAAGGAAAACACATCGATCTAGCGGGTGTATGCTCTTGTGATTCTTCTAAATTGATTTAATTCCTCTTGAGGAAGAGCGTAAGGTATGTTAGAGTTAAAAGGTTCTTCCTCGGGCTATGGTGAGTTACTCATTTCAGGAGTACTCAACACGTGTGGGTTGTCTTGGGAATGACTAACCATGCATGTGGGTTGTTTTGAATCTATAGGTCATTTGAAGTACTATGAAAAATATGTATCCATCCATTTATTCTCAGGCCCTCCTTCTAGTGCCAGTTCTGTTAATGGGTTTTAAATCCCTTTAATTCAACAGTAGGAACTAAACCCACCACCGAGGCCCAATTAGACTCTGCAGCGTTTAATAGTGGAATGGTTCTCCAGATCTTGCGATCCGACCAATTAATTGATGGCCTTTACGTTTTCTTGTGAAGGCATCTCCTTCAGTTGGGACTTTCGCTTTTTGTATTTTCTCTTAGGTGGGACCGAATTAAGATTGTAAGCCAATATGAACCAACTTGGAAACAAAATAGAATTAATTTTTAACTACTAGAGAAGAGGTTGAGCTTGGGATAACCTGCTACTCAAGCATGCAGACGATAATTCTATACCAAAGGCCTAGTAATAATACATTAACCATGTGAGCATCTAATTACTGTCTGAGATACTAATTATCAAAAAGAAAACATATATGTGATAAAACAAAGGAAATAAAAATAATCCACTTACTTAATCATCCATCACATGATAACACAACGATTCATATTCATCATTAAAGTAAAGAACAACAAAATATTGCACCAGATAACTTGACAAATAGATTTAATTTCTCTTACTCATTACAACATACTTCATGAGACAAGATAGGAAATAGTTCTTCTCCACGTCCAATCACACATGCATTTGATGAAAATAACTTTGTCTCTAGTCCAGAAGGATTTCTCAATTAAATCTAGCTTGGAAATAGTTCTTAACAAACCAAAAAAAGAGTTTCTTGCAGCAACCATCGACCCTTAACTACTTGGTCAATGTTCTTATTTATAACATAAAATTCACTAAAAATAATGGCTAAAGTGTAGTTAAACAAAAAAAACTCACCACGTGGTGTCCTCTTCTAACATTTTCTTTAACAGTCAACCCAAGATATCACTTGAAAGGGTGACTTTTCTCATACTCCAACCAACTGATGAAAAGATCCTTGGATGTTTGGGCCCATGGAAATCTGTGTTGTTCCATCGGGAGTGCATAAATGTCTCTAATCTCCACTGCATGTGTCCGATGCTTGATCACACTGGCATGTAATTGTTGAATCATATCCCGAGCGTTGATCATATGTTCTAGAAATTGTTGTACCTGTCCTGGCACTGTGTCAGTCACCTTTGCTAGTCTTTCAGCTCATGAAGAATATTTCTTGGCATGCGATTCAACTATGTCGCACAAGTCGATGAAGTCATTGGGTGTGCCGAACTCGGGCAATTTGATATCCTTCATCACCTTGTTGATCTCCGGACCTAGTTTCTCTCGGATTCTTCAGTGAGGATACGGAGCTAATTTTTCTTGATAGTCAGAGGGATCTTTCCTGCAATCAAAATTAAAATCGTTTAGAAATGGCTTACAAAACAATATTCAGAAAAATATATGTAAATATGTAAGTGTGAAGAATCCAGACCGGTGCATACTTGTAAACCTTGTTAAGCCTAATTGTTTGATACTTACGTGATCTCTGCAACCTTTTGAATTACCTGCATCTCTGTTAACGTCATCATTTTTCTTCAGTTAGGGTGGGTTACATATGCACGTCGTAGCATGAACGATTAGGTACAGAAAACACGAGATTCAAAGTCACGCCAGTGGTCAGTTGGCCCTTGGGGTTGGGAAAGGATGTCAGAGCCGAACATGTGCTAAAAGTATGAGAAAGTTACAAAAGAGTGGGATATTTTCGTAAGGGAAGTCGTTAAATGCTTTAGTTCGAGGAAAGTTTCTCAAACAAAAGCTGCATCAGCAAGTGCATCAACCATCATCAACTCATTATGGAGGCTGGGGAATTTAAAAATAAATCGATACGATCATACCACATATTCTCTGCAAATCCTATCGGCTGCATCTCACACACCTCGGATCATACCCTTCATGCGTATACTTTGACACATAAAATTCTTGAAACATCTCGTCGCAAAGTCAATGTTCCACAGCATGTTTTGACTCACTGCCCTGCTTCATTATAAATTATAGATGTTATGTATGTATTCCACTTACTAGTCAAGGTTATGCACTGACTCATCTCGTGAGACCATATCAATAAAATTCTTTTCTTTGGTCCTTTGTCAAGTCACCCATGCATAAGGTAGATACATTTTCGCGCCATGGGAACTCCTCAAAACTCAAGATGGGGTTTGTGAGGAAACCGAGAAGCGAGTTGAGCCACAAAATGCTTAGGACTCATTCTTGTTTGCAGTGGGTGTTCCCGAGGCTTCAAAGGGATATTCCTACCTTCGCACGGAAATGATAGTCTCACCTCGTGTGGAGGATAAAGTGGAAGAAGTTATAACAGAAGAAGGGCATAGGTTGGAAACCCGCGCTTCCTCAATAAATGAATACCCATGAGAAGAGAGGAAGCCCCAAAAGAATTAGGATGTGAGGAATCCAAATCTTGATTGAGTCATGCACACGATCGACCAGCAAGGAGATCCTAATGTGTGCTATCCGGCTAGAGCCTATCGGAACCACAAATTAGAGGCGAGAGCGAGCGAGAAGAAGAGAGAGAGCCTCAAGTTCTAACGTGACCTAATCCACAACTGGAGCAAGCATAACTCACCATAGCTGAACTTTACCAATAGAATAGATAATTATGTCGGCAATTGGTGGTAAAGAACCTTGAGGTTTTAGCTCCATAGGGTCTTGAAGGGAAAGCAACCTGGCTCAAGCGAGAGCTTCAGGAAGCACAATATATGATCATCACGGTTGTGGGAAGTGCAAAGTGTCGGAAGAACAAAATATGAAAACACCTCAGGGAGTACAGGCAGCCGGGGAGAAAGTCCGCACGCAGAAGAGGCATTATGGGCAGATTCTCTTTTGCATTTTCAGACGTGATGCAAAATTTTGATAGTCTCCCCTTTTTCTTGTGAAAATTTTAATGTCCTCAATGTAATTAGGTTGGTTGGCCAAAGGTGTAGACAGTGTCTATTGTATGTAACTTGATCCCAATGGGAGTCTTATATAAAAAGTCTCGAGATTTTGAAGAAAGGATTCTGGTCATAGTAGTTGAATGCATCATTTTTTTTCTCTTTGTGTATGAATCTATTCACTAGTACATTTGGGTAAAATTCCGATGACGCGTTAGGGAGACAATTGCCACTTTATATTGTTGGGAGAACACAAAACAACAGACCCCCATCAAACGTCGTTTCACATGAAGTCTCTTTTCGATGACGCATAGATTTCGTTATTGCGACGTCTTGGAGGTGACAAGACCGACATATTGAAGGTGGAAATATAGACATCTAGAACGTGGCAAGAACGACATATTGAACGTGGCAAGATAGACGTCTAGAACGTGGCAAGACCAACATCTTAAACATGGCAAGAGAGATGTATGGAACGTGGCAAGAACTGTGAACATGGAAGACAGCGTATTGAAGAAGGTGTGAAAGATGTCTAGAGCGTTGCAGAGAGACATTAAAGGTATCATCTCCGACGTGGTTTCTTTGGGAGCGACACTCCAAGATGTCTCAATAGAGACTGTGTTGTAGGTACTTAAAAAAAATACAATATCAATACTGAGAGGGACGGGTACATTAACCTTTGCTAAGATACTAGCCATATCAATATTTAAAATATATATCATCTATCTTAGGCAAGGGTGGTTGAGGAGGAGAACTAACTTCCAAAGGGTGTTGTCTATAGAGAGTTTAGGATCACTAGGATATGTCTCGGGTGTTTTATCACACGAACTTGCAATTGTTGAGCTAAAGTACAAAAGCTCAAGTGCATTCATGCGTAATAAGACTGCAAAATATACTAGAGAGTAAGTCCCTATTTTAGATAGGATCAAAATAATCTTGTACTTTCTTGGGTATGTCGAAACAAGTGCCATCAAATACAAGATCCTATATAATGAGCTAGTTGAGCAACAGAAATTCCAAAGCCTTCATTAAGAACCTCCGACAATTTGTTTGACATTTAGCGGACAATTATATCATCAATAATACAACTACAACTTGAAGTCATTGCATGTATTTATTTGTATCCTTTGGCTATCACAATAACTTCACACATAGAATGCAAGTTTTTTGTATATATACATTGAGCATAAGAGCAAATTCATGGGAATGCAAATTGTAGCAATTCGAACAACCATAACAGATTTGGACTACAGATATAAAGCTCATAATCTCTCATGCGAAGACATTTGAAAATGCCAAACCATGTAAAAATTCAATATCCCAATACCGGTCAGAACAAGTGAAAAAGAGACAAATTTAAATACTTTAACAACTATAGCAGATTTGGCCTGCGGATATACAACACATATATATTCCAAGATTAGTTTAAAATAACAACCAATGTTATTGTTATATACACAACTAATCCATCTAGTTTCAAATAGCAACCAATGTTAACTATCCTTATACAGTTAATCTGTGTAATAGATATATTAAGTGACTGAACATCACAATCATTTTTCATATCATTTTTAGATAACAAATGTTGAATCCGGCCCTCAAAAGAATAGTTGTCTACACCACCACCATATAAGTTGTCCAAATGTATCTTAAGCCAATAAATCCATGTCTTTCCTAATGGTCAGCCCTCAACAAATTCTAGAAGTCCTTGACACACGTCTGAACCTAGATGATTTAAATCTAGATGCATTGGGTAAGAACGCCCTCGAAAATTCAAGTTATGTGGATAGTAAAAAAAATTCTTTGTCCTTCACATTTTTCCTTACTGCAGCCTGAAGTCTCTGGGCAAAGAACAATAACTGAAATCACATACTAGCATCAAAGATTTATGCTTAGAAATCTAGTAGAAGCTAGATGTAAAGATATTATGGAGTATCTTAAAGTAGGACACCCAATTTTACATCACAATGTTGAGAGTGCCTCTCACTATTTTTTCTCCTTTGCCTTCTTTAAACATCATTTTCAACGTTTAATCTATGTTTCATCTTTTGTATCCGGTTTCTCGGGAATGGGTACCTGCCAAGCCATTTGCACTTCATCAACAGACCATGCTTGATGATGCACAAACAATACAAATCTATACATTTGCTACACTTTTGTCTCAAGTATGTAAAATCATTGATACTATATTATACAGAACATCACAATCCATTTAAAATCACGGCAAATAATGAAAAAAGAAAATCAACTTACAACCTCCTGATCAATCAAGTCTGCAAGGCGACCTCCTCCTACCTAAAGCCTATCTACCACATCAAGAATTCTTTTATTAATTCTCCATTTTGTTGAGACAAGTGTATCCAATGCCTGCAAAAGGAAAAATAAGAACTCTTAAATATGTCGTCAAATCAGAATCACTTGATAATACATCAAAAGAGAGAACAACAAAAGTTAGACACAATAAGGTGGTAGAAACCTTAGCTAATCAAGATTTAGTATGTTGTTTGAAACAGGTACAAATTAAATCCAAAGGGGAAATGAACATATAACACACATTAAAGTGCCTCTACAAACCAGTGGGCCAACCACGCTTCACCTTGCATTCAAGCTATGTCTATAATAATTGAGGTATGCAACAATAGCACACTAAATCCATACCTTATACTCTCTGTATCTGGTTCCTTTGAACTATCTTCATTGCTTGTCGTTGCTTATTTGCCCCATGTATGCACATTACATAAGAAGGAAAGATTAAATAACCTCCCTTATCATACCTAGAATGAATTAGAGTAGTTGTTTTTAATACCATGCTCCTTTTCAAAACAATCGACATACCAAAACAAGTTCTATATAGTATTGATTACCAACAAACTCAATGGAACAAATTCAAATTAGAAACAACAATCCTATATTGAAACAGCAGGGACAATATTAAAGAAAATACAATCAAGACATACAATTATAAACTGCACAGGTTTTTTTCATTGGCTACAAGTTTTAATAGCAAGTTGAATGCTTGTAAAGTGAGCTAAAACTTTTGAGAGGCCTCTGTAGCATTTTTCTGTTTGTTGTCCCATTGGAAATAGATGGCAATTTTTATTTTCATACAAAATATTTTCTATTTTATTCCTTTGATAATGTTTGCAATACAAAAATTCATAAAAATAGCCAAGATTTTTCGAAATTACAATATGCTTTGCTCATGCACTTTGTTAAGAGTAAGGCATTTGCCTGCACAACCCTCCAACAAACTCAAACTTGTCACCAGTTTGTGATATAGCTGCAAATTTCCTTTCAAAACTTGATGAAGACAGTAGGAATTTTATTATGCCAAAGATCTTGCAGAACAAACTCATACCCTTTCCAAAGAATAGGTTTGACCAACATTGGTATGTAAGGGATCACCATGTGCCTTGTCTGTAAAGGAAAATAAGCATTCATAGTAAGGAACAGTGAAAGAGTAATGCATTTTTAAAGAAGCTTTCTTTCTCTTTCTTCTCTCAAAGTCACATCAAAGCGATATAAAGCAGAGACATCTCAAGAGCTCACTTTCTCAAAACTCCTGGAGTTAGGAAATATATAAAAATAAATTTTGATATCTTGAGAAACGTTTTCCAAAAAATCTATTACTACTTAATGACGACATCAAAAATTAATCTTAGATGATTTAAATAATCCCTCAATAATCTGGTTAGATTTTTAGCATATCGTTCTTTCAAGTCCCCTCTTCACTAGTGGATCACATTCTATAACACCAAATCTCTTCAAAACCTTCTTGAGTATAATAAAAACAACAAAATATTTATGAATAGGGATTGTTATTCAAGATTGAATAACTTCCTCAACTAGACTTTACAAAAGAAATAATAATAATGGAAATCATGGTGCAAGTAAATTACAAAGTAATAAACTCAAAATTCATATAGGAAATATTTATTACATGCCAATCATTACTGTCCTCAATGTATGCTTAAATGTAGGTCTAATTTCTGGAGGTCCTTCTGCGGACTGATCAACATGAGGTTTTATGAAGGCTGCTTGTAATAGGAGCTCTATCAAAGGACTTCCCACCTAAGATGCCTGAAGTGACATCACAGACATTGAAATGAAAAAGAAATACATAAATCACATGCCATGATATCTTGCAATTAAAATCCTCACCTTAGCCTGCAGAGCATTACCCCAAGGTTTTGAATCATCCCTTTCTTTAACAATCTTCCTCACTATTCGTCCTTTCTGATTTTTCATCAAATCTTTTAAATGTATGAATAACTTCTTGTTGTTCCTTAGTTATTGTTTGTACTTCCTCTGCTTTGTTTTCTTAGTCCTTTTTGGGGTTTTTTTATGTGTTTTCCAAGAAGTTATGAACCTTAACCTGAAAGAAAAAAAGAAAAAAAAGGCTCCACATTTCAATGAATAAATTGGAAACATATGTCACAGAGAAAACCAAAACATCATATTAATCTCACAAAAGCCTCGTATAAACATTAGAAACACAAAGATATATCAAGATCAAAAGGATGTCAAAGTTGCAAGCCTGGGAAATCCATACATGCAACTAATAATACATTTTTATGACAAAATTACACAACTTCCATAAGCAAACAAGAAGACAGAAATTATCTTCATAAGACCTTCAACAAATATAATTCCTTTGATTGAAGTACTCAAGAACTCAACTTCATATTTTTGTATTATACTTTTTTCACTCTTTCAAAATGAGTTGAACCATGCTCCTGGGTCCTGATATGTTCGTCCATGGAGACATAACCATTTCTTCTTGATGATAGAAAAATGGTTATGGCTCCAGGGACGAACATATCATGACTCAGGAGCATGGTTCAACTCATTAAACAAAATTTAATCCCCTGAATACGTAGTAGCAACATTTTCCCTGTCCATGCATAAAGTGTTATCCTATAGGGCCAAAACCATTCTAAAGTTTCAATATTGGCTATATTCGTTGGAAAATGAAAAATGGCCATATTATTTCTTCATAGAGTGGAGATAAAACGAAATTTTGATGACCTAAATTTTATAAAACATGGATAAACTAAGTATGGATTGTCCTATTCATGTATATAGCAAGTAAGGTTGCATATATGACCCATAAGACTCAGATAACCTTTGATATATGGCATACAGGATTAAGCCTATGTGTCATGTGTGTCAGCATGTCAGGCTTTTCTTGATACATATCTGCGTTTGAATCAATGGCTATGTGCAGCACGTTGACATGTGTAAGGAAATGCTAAGTCCAGCACATCAGAAGCCGCATTAATTAGACATGTTGATCTAGCATGTCGCAATGTGCCTAACATGCTGGGTGAAAAAAGCAAGCCCATAGGAGGGGCAAATCTTATAAAAAAACTATTTTTCCCTGATTTTGTCACTCTCACCTTTAGAAAGTTGCACTAATGGTTTGCAGGTTAAGGAAGAAAACAATATTCGAAGGGATTCTAGGATATTTGAAGGGATCTTAAGTTTGTCATTTCTCCAACAACAACATTCTTCTTCATTCCTTAGCACAGAAATCATAGCTCGATCATCAAGGCCTGCTGTTAAAGGTCAAAGGAAAGGGGAAAATGTTAGTTTTGGTGTTGCTCCCCCTCCTACAAGTTTGTTTGTTACTGTTACTCCTCCATCCACTATTAGTGGAGCTCCCATCACTGCAAATAACCCTGTTGTAGCAAGAAAGCAAGTTAAAGAAAACAAATATCCACTGTGGAAATATGTAACAAGAAACCATGAGCCCACAATAAAGCTTGTTGGGGGAGGAAATATTGTTTGGACATGTAATTATGCCGTGACAAATTCAAGAGCACCTACTACCACGTTAAGGGCCTTTTGTTCACCCTCAAGGATAGATAGAATTGGAGCATGTGAGTATGGTGTCTCTAAGCAGGAGCAACAAATATGGAAGAGAGAATTATATTCACTTGGAGAAGGTGACAACCCTAGGGTGGCATTTCATTTGACAGGAAGAAGGCAAGCTCTAAGGTGGTCAATTGGACAAATATTTCTTCAAAGAGTTTGTGAGAGGAGGTTAATCTTACCATTGGATTCTTTTTTTATCATCTTCATTTCATTTAATGTGCATGTAGTGCTCCTTTGTTAAATATGTACTTCGAGCTCTAGTTGAACGGGTTCCAATTATGTAAGTGCCTCCTAGTTTAAAGAAGCTTAGAACCACGTTGTTGGATAGGGAAAAGGAAGAGGTGGAGAAACTCCTGGCACCTATTAAATCATTAGGTGTTAGTATTGTTGTTGATGGATGGAAGGATGTAGCATTCCATCCACTTATCAATTTCATGATGTCATCACAGAATGGACCAGTCTCCTTGAAAACAGTGGATGCTTTTTAAAATACAAGGTCATGCATTATATGGCTGAATTGTTAATTAAAGTCATTAAAGAAGTAGGTGTTTATTCCTTTGTAAAAATTATCACAGAGAATGTTGTTTGCAAGGCTACAAACATAAATATCCACAAATATTGTAGACACTTTCCATTGTTCAATGATCAATCTTTGGATTTAACACTTAATCTATTACTTCAAATTTTACATAGATGTTAGAGTTAATTTACGATGGTTATCATATCCTCAATTTTATACAAAGCAGTACCAATGCCCTCACAATCTATAAAGAAAAAAATCTATCATTATTTGAAGGTGCTTAGACACTTGATTTGCCTCCTCATTCATCATGGCAAAAGAAGATTAAGGGAGGTCAAGACTTCTCTTGAAAAGTTGGATCCATGGTTATTTCAAGGTTTGTCTTTCCACAGAGAAAGCGAGGATCAAAATTAACACAAGGTCAAGAATCACCAGTGTTGATGGCTGATGGAAGGAGGGTAGATCTGATCATTAAGATCCAAGAACCCTCTAGTTTCTTTGTTCACCCGGTTACTCATGGAATAACCATGATGGCAGATATGTTTATGAGGGGCAGGACTCCACGATGGAGTCTATGAAGACCATTATTTTAGAGAGTGAGTGTCCTCAGTATAGGACATCAAGAGAGAACTTTCTCAACAACATACAGAATAATCATGTCATCAGGTGGGAAAAGAATTGTGTACCTTTGTATTGCTTGGGTCATGATCCATAAACGTGGGGATTATAACTCACATGCCTCACAAACACATATCCTCTACGGAAATAAAATCTGATCTATGTTCTATGTATGATGTTGAATCCTGTCTTCGGAATTTATTCCAAGGCCTTTGTTCCAGATTGTCTCCTTCTTAGGATCAGTTTTTGGTTGTGGAAGGTCAGGACCAATGCTAGTCTCCACTATGACAATGCACTCTCTCTGTGCATGGATGGCTACAACCAGCCTCTATAGGTGATGTCAAATAACAACAAATCTTTATTGCATAGACTCAGCCAGTCGCTGCCTTAAATAACACATCAAGATTTCTATGCTCACTCATCAAATGAGGGAAACAACTATGTTAATTGTTTGTGCAATTAGACAACAAAATTGCAATGATCTCTCTCTTTCAATCTCAACACTTCACCCTATGGTTTCTTCATTAGAACACAAAGCAATGCATAACCATATATATCAACCCACCAATCAGAATATTGTCCACAACTGTCTTCACTAGTCTCTTACCTGGAAAACAAGGCATGGGAGATTAGATATGCTCTTTCTATGAACTATGGTAGCTAAGCATCAATGTTGTCTACAACGATTCTTTATACAATACTTGATTCCACAATACTCCAATAAAGAGTATCACTGATAAGAACATCCCCTTCAGTTTTTTTCTTCTAAAAGGAGAGGGTCGCTTCAACACCATCACAAGGGAGAACATACCATGGTCACTTATTGTCAATCTAACACTCAAAGATAACAAGAAGGAGATTGATCAGTTTGTATTCTCCTGGAATCAATTCCAACAATTATAGGATTAGTCTCATAATACTAAATCATGCCAGCATAAATGAAGACAAGCAACACCCCAACAACAAATGAATTATAGTGATCCATCTCATAATTGAAGAGAAGAAACAACTTCCATGTCTCATTGACCAGTATTAACAGGTGTATCATAAAATGGATCCAACGCATCAATGGACAATAATATTTCTATCTCCCGTTAACTAGCATTATTAGTGGTGGCTCTAGGCTATAGCTTAACCCAAAATGTTGTGGAAGGACTAACTACAATGTGGTTTCACCATTTTTAACAGAACCCCACTCTATATTGTAATTCTATCCTTCCACAAACTACTGAATGATAATCAATGTTGTCCCATTAATCTGATGGTCAATTTTACCGAGTTTAGTTCCAGATAAACTCGGTAAACTTGACCCTCGGATTAATGGGACAACATTGATTGTCATTCAGTAGTTTGTGGAAGGAGTAATATGCTACGTGCTAAAAATTGAGTATAGCAACTTAGATGGAAGCTGCAATAACTATGTAATTACAGACATCAATCTCACATGGCTAATTGGATGGGCGGCCCATGTCTATTGGCCTAGAAACTAGCAGGGAAGCCAACCCGAGATGGTTTATGTTTTTTATTTTGACAATTCTTGAGTTGTGCAGAGCCCACATTCAATAATCTACATAGACAGCTTCTTCTTCTACATCCTCTCCTCACTCGGCCAAAAGACCCTTTGTGCATCAAACTACAAGAAGATATAGGCAGTATTGGGGAATTGTGAGGAGAGTCAAGCGTATTGTCCTTTCACGTTTCAGTCTCCTCATCCTTCTTCTCTCCTATTTCATTTTTCTCATTCATTTTTTCTTATTTTCTTTCATTTAATTTCATAATTTTAGCCTGAAGATTTTATAAACCATTAATCTTTGTTGTGGATGCATTTTAGATTAGGTCACTCATTAAATCCAAAGTACTGCAATGATGAGTGGCTCAATGGTGGGCCTTCACAGAAATTCCCTCCTCACGTGGACATAGTTACCCTTGAGAAATTGGTGGAGGGATACATAGAATTTTCCACTTGCACTGGGAGCTTTGGAGGCTATGATGTGATAAAAAACATAGGGATTAAGAAGCCCACAATAGCCGAAATTGCGACAATTCTGAGAGTGCACTATTTTACAACAATTAGCAATGCTCCACCAAGTTTCTGGGGCATGGAGATGCAGGAGCAAGAAAACACACTTGGGGGACATGGAGATAGCCCCAAATTTTGGAGTGCATCATGGGGAATGAGGACACAGGGTCCTAGTAGGGAACCCATCTCTAAAATCAATGTAACAATCCTTTGTACAGTTAGGAAAACTTCACATTAGTTGTTAAACTTACTTAAACAATGAACTTGGCTATCAAATCTCTTAAGCTTAGATTGTTAACAATTAGAAGCCTAGGCTATCCACCTAATATCCAAATTAGGATGAATATCTTTGATGGCTTGGTTGTAGTTGCTAACTTAATCATGGCATCTTAGTTGTAGCTTCTAGTGCCTCCTCCTTGGTGGCTTGGAACCAAACAATACCTTCTTCCTTGTCCTTGGTCGCTTGACACTCTTCACAAAGAGAAATAGACAACTCAAAAGAGAGTTCCAAATGGTAAGTGTAAATATCAAATGGATATGGAAAAGTATATGCATAGGCATTAGGTTAGGTCACACTGACAAATTTAGGTTAATATCATGGATGATGGACCATGGCATGAACATTGACAAATTTAGGCTAATGTCCAAAGAAAATGAGTGACCAATGCCAATTTGTTACTATAGTCTCATTTGTAGACTACACAGTGGAACTGTACCCATGAGTCAGAAGTAATAGCCCATATCCTTGCATCTAAAGTCCTATTGATTTATCGTCCAAACAACTGTGCTCCTTATCTTTGAATGATGTCTTCTCTGTATCAAGAATAGATATCAAATTAATATCATGCATTCATAAAGTCAATTTACAATTAGCATGCTATGTTTGTTCTATACAATTTAATGTTTAGTCTTATTTAGTGATTTAGTGTATTATTCTTCATTACAAAGTAGATTCACGTTGTTTCCTTAGTCTCTCCACATGTAGCATTTTCTGTACATTTGCTCGTTGTGTTAATTGCAACTTGTGAAACATGCTACAATTGGTGCAAATGGAAAATCAAACTGGGATCAGATATTGGATTAGGCTTAATGGAAAATGTAATATTGAAGAAGTTTGCACTATGGCAACTCTTGCATACAATTATGTTTGCAAGAATCCAAGGAAGTGACTAGCTATGAGAGGCATATCATAGCCTTTGGCAAGATTACAAAAGACAAACCACAACATTGAGCATCTAAACCAAGCCTTCTCATTTGCAGGGTAAGGGAATTCTGAAGTTGTAGAGAAGATAGAGCTTGATATAGGCAAGTTAAACAAGTTAGATAGTATATTAGAGAAACATGAAGTTTGATGATGTCTGGATGTAAGATGAGATGGTTGTGTTCAGATTTTAGTTAGTGGAGAGGTATCGTCCGTGTCGAGGATCTGCAGCACACATCATGTTCTTAGAGTCCCACATTTTGTACATGTGAGCTGGAGGCAGTCATTTCCTATCTTGTTAGAGACCTTGAGGAGAATTGAGAGTGAATCCTGAAGAAATGAAGATGGGGAATGTAATCCAGATTCACCGTAAGCTTCCTCAGGTCCGAGTTCAACTACCCAGGAAATCCCAGGCAGCATGTCACTCCACTCATGGTTGCGGAGATTAAATGGTTCAAATCTTCAACTACAAAACCAAACAAACTATAATCCCTAAAACCCAAATAAGAAATCGACAACCCCCGAGCCCAATTAAAATAAATGATGACCTAAACCCTAAGCCCTATTAACCCATCGATAAACCCCTGTGTGGAACCCCTAACATCCTACCTCTGGCATCAAGCTCTCTTTAGTCCAGGCCTTTCTCTAGAACACATTATTAGACACGTCATTGGTAATTCCATAATGATTGATTCAGGCTGCTCCCTCTGGAGCACATGATGGTTAGAGGTTGCTTGGCCAACTGGCTCTTCTCATTGTGACCTGGCTTGGTTTCTTTGTTCTTCTTTACATAAATATTCTTTACTGCATGGTTGTCAGTTCATCCTCACTTTTACACTCATACCCGGATTGTTTTAGTCATTTTCTAGAAAGGATATGCCCTAAGCACTCCCCGTTTGTCCATTAATACTGAATAGACAATTCAATCCCGTTGGCCTGTCTTTGGTCATTAGTGAATATTACCATAATATCTGTTGTTTTTATCTCAAATTATCTTCGAGCTGCTATTAGAATTGCTTCTAAGAGAAAATCCCCATCTCTTTTGTTCAAATTCACAAGGTTTTCAGAAATAGGGGAGTTGGGCTTGATATTTAAGAAATGGGTTTGAAAGTTTAGAATCAGGTACATAGAACAAGCAAGATGTGTCTTTAGGGCATGAAAAATTACATAGCCAAACTCATCCCTAATCGTTTGTCAATCCTTGTACTCAAAAGAAGTACCCAACATTATTGATAAGTCTAACCATCTGAAATTTCACTCATTAGATTCAGAATGGAGTGTCGGCTCGCATAAAACTCCACATTTCTACATTTTAACATATTAAAAAACAATTGTGATCCTAATTGACAGTTCTGTGCAGAGTGAGCTACTTGACTCCTACATTTCAGATAGATACCAGTAAATTTCAACAACATTGCAGTCAATGAGTCCCTCATCTTAGAGGAACAACGATTTATTTCAAAAACATGAGGACGATGGATACCCATGCCCTTGGAAAATCAGCCATTTCTATTCCTTAACTAAGGTTTTGAAAAAACCAGTAATACCCTAGAATGGGGAATTTAACGCATTGAAACGTTGAGAGCTCACCGGATCTAAGATGGAGGATCGACCCGACACAATGCTCTTGAGACGCGGCATCATATGCATTGGAGCACCTCACTCTGCTCACTGCAGCACGGATTCTTTAGCAAGCCTGCAACTCTCTGTTCTTTTGTTAACAGACCATAAGGGCATGATATCATGTTGTCCATGGTCCTGGGCTCAAAATCCATGAAGTGTGCATTCGAGCGGACTGAGAATCAGGGCTTCGTCTGCAATCTGGTCGCCATACCTCTTTTCGGCCTTAGTCCTGAAAGAATACTGCTGGGGAAGATAATACATCCAGTAGAAGAAGAACATAATCGTCATCCAATAATAATAGGGCGTATGATCCATTCACACGGCCGCCATGACCCCCCACGTCTAGATTACCGACACTATGAACGGAATAGAGGTGAACAGGAACCGCTCTAGGGTTACGACTATGGGAGGATTCTCGAGTTGGAGCCACCAGAATTGAAGCGAAGTCCACACACCGATCAGAAAATTCACCTCACAACACACCAGCATGACAAGTATGTACAACGGTCAGGAATATATGGTGGAGAGAGTCGAACCCACAAGCACGAGAGCCAGTTGCGAGATGAGCAGGTTCGACCAGATGCCGAAGAAGAGCAATGCGAGTTATTATGGAGGGTTTGATGATGGCGGAGATGTGTCATGTATCCGTACACTATGGACAGATGATGAAATTTTTTTAGTGAAGTCCCCTAAAAGAAATCCTTCAGCATAAAAAAGGGAAAAAATGGCTAGTAAGAGTTTACAAGAGTGTTTGATGTGCACTCTCAAACCAAAATTACAATTTTAAATATTATAAAGCAAAGTTTTATACCAACAATCAGGGAGCATAGAGCCCAGGTCGGGAGTGATGGGGAAAAATTGGATTACCCTTAATGAGTTGGGTATTGAGGGACCATTAGCTTTAGAATGACATAATTACAGGGATCTAATATTAAATCTGGGCATGCAGCTGAGGAGAAAAACCAATACACTCTTGTGGATTGGCAGAGATACATCAGGGAAGATTTTGGTTAAAATATTTATGAGGTGATTGAAAATAAAAGCGAAAGAACAAAGAGAGATAGGTGGATGGAAAATCACTATAGTCTGGGAAGTCCCACAGAACTCAAGTTATTCAAGCTGGTTGATGGTCGAGAATAGCTATTAACACGGAAATATTGATGAAAGAGGTTAAATGGGACTGAGTTGGTGCATACTATGCAGAAAAATGGGGAGTCCATCTCATTTATTTGCGAAATTTGTCATTTCACTTGTTTTGTGCTGGGAGAAAGGATTTTTAAATTAAACTTTTCTGGGGGCTGGACAGGAGATTCCATGAATGAGCGATTCAAAAAATGGAGATTATTGTACTTAGATTATCTCACTCTTCCTTTTCATACTTGTTGGTTTATTTGGAAAGAGCGAAATATGGCAATCTTGAGAAATATATTCAAGATATTCAAAGCTTTAGGTTGAGTTGAAAGAGAAGGAGAAGGGAAGTAGTCTTGAAATAAACCTACACACATGACGATGGATAAAATCTTAATGTTTTCTATAATGGTAAACTCTAGCACTAACTTCAAAGTGGTAAAATCCATAATTTACTTAATACCCATCCATGAAATTGCATATAATTGACATGAAACAACAATGTGAATGGGGAAAAGAAATGAAATTATTATGTAATCAACAAGAAAATAGTGCATTGTTACTTGCATGAAATGGGTAGATCTAAACCTTCTCTCCTCAAGGTTATTTCCTTAAAAGGGCTCATGAGTCCAAAAATCTCCATCTCTCTTCCCAAATTTCAAACAAGAAAGTAGAAAATGTGCAAGAATGGTTCCAATATGGGGAACCCAAGATAATTCTAATGACATAACTTTATAATTCAATACAAAGATCCTCAAATTAACATATAGGAGGCCTTTTTATACGTGGAGGATGATGATGGGTTCATGAAGAAACATAATATGAATGAGAGTAATAATGAAGGGCTAACACTTGGCCTTGTCATAGGAGAGGTGAAAATGGGGTGACACAAGACTTCCATCAACATAGATAAAATATGAGAGGGACATAGGTAAGAAATCATGAATTAAAATCCATGGGGTGGATGACTAAATTGATATCAGAATGAGGAAAATAGAAGAATATGTTTGTATATTTAGGTGGGGTAAACAAAATTTAACAATTATAATGACAAGGTGGAATGACACAACTAGATTAATCAATATTCATGCTTCAATCAATAAAACATTGACACCTCCATGGACTCATGGGAAAATTCATGGAATATGAATATTTTTATTTAATTCTTCTGTATGCTTTTATCTTTTGGAAGAGAATAAAAAGAATATGTTATGTTAATGAGAGAGTAAAAGTATCAAGGTGTAAGAAAAATCCATTCTCAAGTGTGCAAGGAACATAAGGGTGAAAACCAAGTAGAGAAATAAGTGTGCAGGAAATGATGGACACCTTAATGCAAGCCTCCTCTCAAATGGCAATGTTTTGTATTCATTTGGAGATTTGGAGTCTTGTATAAGCAATAAGTAATAAGTGAGAAACAAAATGTGAAGTGTAACAACGATGGCGAGTTGGTATTTTTTCTGTTTGTACGGATGACATCAGGATCATGGCTAGCAAGGTTCATGCAATTCAAAAGGTAGAATTTTTGGGTTATGTTTTCTTTTGGCATCACTTGCTTAAGACTTCCTACACTACTACTACTCAGGAGTAGGGCTTTCGTAGACTAATAGTTGTCTTTTTTCTTCTCAAACTAAGTATGCTAAAAATTTGTTGGAGAGGTCTAGGATGAATGATTGTAAAATTACAACTATGCTAATGGATGCAGCACTAAAACTTTCAGCCAAATCTGATTCAAAACTAGCTAATGAATCAACATATAGGCAACTCACGGGGAGCCTAATTTATCTTACAGCCACCAAGTTGGACCCGAGTTTCAGGATCAGCCACATTTCCAGATTCATGAAAACCCCTAAGGCTGAACATTGGACAATGAACAAAAGGATACTAAAGTATGTAAAGGACACAACAAATATGGCAGAGGAGATAATTTCTAGTTGAAAGGTGTTAGCACAATGCTTTTCACCTTGCATATATTTTTATGTCTTGGCATATAGTGGGCTTGGTCGACCAACACAAATTATTACTGCATGATTCACCATATGTAACAGAAGTCAAATATTATTATTAATTATTTCCAAACTAAAAATGAGAAGAATCTACATGTTGGGACAAATCAACTACAATAGAGGGTAGTTGACAAGCATGAAAGCATCCTTTTCCACCAACTAAAAGACAGAGACAAAGGAGTAGTTGGTGCCCTCCTTCGGCTCTCTCCTAACCGTTAAGCTTGTGAGCTCTCTCCTATACCCTCACAGACTCTCTCTCTTAAGCTGAGCTCTCAGCTATCTGCTTGTGAATGGGCATGCCGAGTTCATGAATGGGCCAAGAATAAAGAGATGTTTTTCATGAATGGAGGCCGCAGTATTTTACATTGAATAGGCACGAGTAATTATCATTGCATACCTCTTAACATGAAATTGCAACCTCCTTATACCCATTCAACTATTGAACATACCATATAGTTTCAATTTCCCACAAACAATTACCACCAAAGGTGTTGGATCCCAATGGGGGTCATTAAGGGATTTTTTCAAGGGTACCTTTCAAGTGCCATCTAAGACTATAAAGGATCTCATTTATATTTGGAACACTCACGATGGATGTCAAACTAAAAAGGGTGCTAAATTGGGGTTACTCATCATATGGAGGCTCTAACATTGGACAAATGTTAGGCAGGTGTCCAAAATTGCCAATGTCAACCAAGGTGGACTAAGATCGATTGAATTGGAAAAAGGTTTAAATATGAATATGTGGATGGAAATATTAAACCTATATGATGTGGGCATTCTTATAGAGGAATTCCATGAAAGAAGGTGAATGATCTTGAATCCAAATGATAACGTGTTCAAATTCCTACACCCAATAAATAATGACAACCATGTAAAGAAGAGAAAAAACATAAATCCAACTTTGAAAATGGTGCAAAGGGTTAGGAAATAGAGAATTATGAGGTCCCCATATTGTGGATAATTGGAGGATGAAAGGAACAATTTCTCATTAGTGGGTGATTCATTTCCATGGTGTTTCTAAAAAGTTGTGGAAAACTCTACAATGCATTCAAATAAGGTTATGACCTTCTGGGCTTTCACAATGGAAAACTCTATTTTGCTCGAGCTTGATAGTGTACCTTATGAGTAATATTAATATTAACATTATAGAAGGCCTTAGAATGTTGAAATTAATTTCATTTATTATATGCAATACATATTGGTCATTATCTTTACATTGGATTCCACTAATATTAGACTTCTAGGATGTGGACACAAGCGTGGCAAGAGAGACGATTATGTCCACAAACATGGCAAGAGAGACGACTAGGTGGAAAACGTGGCAAGAGAGTTGTTCCAGTGTGGCAAGAGAGACGACTAGGTGGAAAACGTGGCAAGAGAGATGGAAACATGGCAAGAGTGACGTTAACGTGGCAAGAGAGACGTCAACGTGGCAATACCGACGTTATCGGGCAATATGAATTTTTTTTTTTAAATTTCCTCTATTTTCCGAAAGTATGGACAATTTTGTCCATAACGCCGCAAATAGAACGTCGGAATTTTTACAATATGTACTAGTGATTGTTTTCTTTGTCTAAATTTCTTGTAAGTTAATCTCAATTTTGTACTTAGTGTTTCTCCAATTTTTATTTATTTTTCATTGATATCCTTCTATGAAAAACCCCCGACGTCGATTGATTTCATCGGACGGTACCGACGTGGCACCACTGACTCGGGATACAAGGTACTAAAGACCGGGAACTTAGCTTATGTGTAATGATCGGACTCGAGACTTTTTTCAAGTTGATCAATTTAAGCTAAATGTGGGACTACAATAAACCTATCGCGTGTCTTCCTTGTGAGTTAACGTCCTTTAAAAACCCTCGATACCAAAAATGTTTCGAAAGTCAGTGATTGGCGATATCTTTCTTTTATTCATGCGACGCCTACTCTTTTCGCTCCTTACCGATACCGAAGGGAATTAGTTGTCGGGGATATCCTTGCATGATGCTTGTCATGAAAGAGCATCTTCTGTTTGCCGACACCGATGAAAATGGGCACTCAACGACCTTGGTTCTCTCGAGTGATTTCTTTCACGATCAATCCTTCCCGATGTCAAATTCCTTAAGTGCATCGGAGAAAGTTTTGATTGTCAATTCTCTAATTTAGATGTTAGTCTTTTAAGTTATTGGTTTTTCCATGCTCAATAAAAATTTGAAAGACTTAAATGGAAAACAAAATAATAAGCAGAGGCAACATTTTTTCATACTGAGGTCGAATTAGACAGTGCAACAGATCAAGTGGTACCCAAAAAGTAAAATTTGACATGGGATTTTTAGGGTGTGCTGAGTGCTCAACAGAACCTAACCAAGGTTGCTCAAGAAAAGAGAAGAAAGATCAAAATAAGAAGTAGATTGCATAAGTAAAGGGGGAGAAAAGTAGGAACACTTTTATCACACTAAGAACCCTAAATTGTTTAACAGAGTTATAGGATTAAAAGAGCAGTTGTGGAAACCAGTACAGCTGGTAAAAGGAAAATAAACCCCCTAAGTATGATTAAGTGAATAAATGAGTATGTTTGACTGAATAGTCTTGGTTGAATCCATGATTAAGGAGAGGCAGTGAGGCCTTAGAGATAACTCAACTAGGCTGAAAATCCCCAGGCGATGTAGAAAGAATTAGAAGAAGGGGAGAACCCTCAATTATTTTCTTACTGAATATTATGTTTTCTCTGGGATGAGAGAGTTGGTGCGTTGATGAAAGTAAAAGTTTTTGACACCATAGTGATGATGGTTGTATTACTTTATAAACAATTGAGATCTATTTATGTTGTACTCATGGAAACATTTGAGGATAATGTGATGAAGTACATACAGATATTCTAAGATATTTTGAATATGTTTTATGGATTTGCATGTTATAATACATGCACTTTGTTTAATATTACAACTAATGTAATTGTGACTATGATTATGCATGCTATGTATAGAAAGGAATTGGATCTATTGAGGAAGATAGTTGCCAATGATGGGAAATCTCAAGAAGAGGATGACCATGAGAAGGTTACGGTTGAAATATTATTGACAAGGTTGTAAAAGTCCCCATAAAGCATTGTTTATGAGGTAAAAAAATCAGAAATAGGGTGCTAGCAGCCAAGGACCGGTATAAAAATGTTCATGCCTATGTGGCACAAGGTATGAAGCGATTTGGTAAGAACCCCTTCTGAAATATTTTATTGTCTTAATGTTATAACTTTTCAAAGGTAGTTGTATGCCTTGGATACCCAAGTAGGGTATGATTAAGGAAGGAGAACCTAGATGATGGAGGTGTAAACCTATGGTAGTAAATATTGTTTGTAACCCTTGGAAGAATTCATGAATGTATTGGCCAATCAAGGAATGCTTAAAGGCATTCATGTGAAACATTGAGTTTCATGAATGCCGATTTAAGGTTGTGATTGATTCAAAGCAGAAAATATGGTTCTGCTAAAATAATAATTATGGACATAGAATCCATATGATAATAAGTTGGTTGAATTCCAACACACCTTGGCGAGAGTGCCTAACCTGAAAAGTGATAACATGAAATCAATACAAGGGCACATTATGTGGGAATTTGACCATGGACATTGGCACATTGATCAAATTCACTTAATGTTGAATTGCATCTGGAAAGGTTGATATACTAAATTGATGCATGTGTAATGAATGAAATTTCCTTTTTCTTTATATCCTCGAATAGATAAAAGTGATTTGATTGGTAGCATGCACAATTTAATAATTTTTTGTGATGATGTCATAAAGGTGCAGTAAAAATATAGGTGCATAGGAAACTAACAATTTGTTTGGATGAGGAATGTTGAAATTGCAGGAAGCAAAGGATCTTGGATATGGAAGTGTTGTAAGCCCATAAGGAAGACCAAAATTTCTTTATGATCCAAACTACTATGGGAAGAAAAGTCCCATAATTGGTGAATTTGGTTCTATGCAAAACAGAGCTGAAAATGAATAAGGAAATTGGAAAATCTATGGGTGACAGATTTGCAATAAAATTCTGAAATTTTGAATTTGTGATGATTTCTCATGAATTTCAATATACTTGTGATATAGGTGAGAAGAAAATATATGTCCAAAAAGGATAGATGAAGGCTATCAAGCTGAAAACCATGAAAGAGGCCACTGTTGAAACATGAGAACCCCATGGTAAGTTATGATCACCTGGAATATGTTGTGTTGAGGTAACACAAGCTGAAGGGAAGCCTCGATAGAGAAAGTCTAAGGGACACCTCGACTGTAAGGCTAAATGAAGTCTCTATATCTCTTCTTGTGCGAGAAATCCTTGGAAAGGAAAGACGGATCACCCGAGGAACCTCATAAAAGAGAAGGGGATGCCTTAGCCTGGGTCTCGAGGGTGAGTGACCGCAAGCAAGAGGAGACTTTGATAATTCTTATAAACAATTGATTGGGATCATGCACACAATGGGTATGTCAAGGAAAAATAGTGATCCTAGATAACAAGACCGCCATGTGGAGACAAATCCACAAACTGCGCAGATGAGTATTGTGTTAAATTGTGAAATTTTCCTCTTGAATTTGAACAATAGTAAAAAAAAATCGCATAAGACTATGATTAATGTGCTTGTTGTCCAAGAATTATTGAAGGAGAGTGATGAAGTTCAAGAATTATGAAGTGGCTAAATAAGAAAGGTATGACGGGTGTTACTGAGAAAGAACGCCTAGGAAGTTGTTCCTTTTAAGGGTGAGGGGATTGTAACACCCTTGTTTCCCCCAAATTGTAATTAATCATTAATTAGGATTACCATGTTGTGGCATGGGAACGGTTTAAATGTATTATTGTTTGAATATCCAAACAACTGACTGTCGGGGTGTTCCTTGAAATTACTGGCCATGATATCACTAAAGGAAAGAATGTGAAATCTATAAGAGAGGGTTTGTTATGTTGAATGAACCCAAATTCCTCTTTGATGAGGATAACAAACCTCCTTCAAATCCCAAGGAGAGAAATCAGTTAATGAAGAAAGGACCGATGGTTGAACCATCAACCACCCCCATGAATGGAAGCATGGTCTAGCTATGTAATGTCAGCTCAAAGTACCACAGGTTCCTGCAGACCCAAACTGACCTGAGCTTTCCTTCTGACAAAAGGAACATCTTAGAAGGGATGTTCGTGCAAGGCATGTAAGGGAATAAATAGAAGAGTGGAGAATGCGAGAAGATCTCCAGTTGCCAACAGTTAGAAGGCCGCGAGCTTGATGTTGAGGAAGCATCTGATAAACCTCATCGAGGTCATAACAGAGGAAGAATCCCTGAGAGTTTGAAGAAAACAGTACCCGAGTAAAAGATTGTGAGCTTGATGCTGAGGAAGTATCTGATAAACCTCGTAGGATATTTGAAAGAGAAAGGATCATTGATAAATGGCATAAATTCCCTAGTGATATCATGGCTTGGAACGGGGGTGGCCAGAGTTCTAAGAATGAATGCCTTTGAGCCTATGGTTGGTTGGAAAGGAGAAAACCCATAGTCAGTTAGTTGGCAGCAACCTACAATAGATAAGTATTATCATATCTTGTGTAATTGAACTGTAACTGTAGATTAAAGTTGGATATCCTATGAATTTTTCATGGATGTGCATGTTTTCTTAATGGTTATATTGTATCCCTTTAATTATGTGTGATTGTGTATTTAAGGAAGTAAGGAATTATCTCACTTGTGCATGTAATTTTCTAAGCCTTGTGGTGGCTCCAGTTAAAATAAACGAACTATGAGTTCGTCGACCTTGGGCATAGTCTCACATGTGCATGTCAACACTCCCAGTCGTTCTAAGTCTCCTAGAGGAAAGAGTTTGTTAATCTCAAGAGAGGTAGTGCATGTATGCATTGGCTACTTATGAGGCAGGCAGAGACTGAGAACCTCTTAAGTTATAGAGTTGATGAATGATTGCAAGGGGTGCATGGAAGAATTCCTCTAAGTGTTAAGTTTAGGAGAAGTAGTCCAAGGTGACTAAGTATATTAGAGTTGACGAAGCTCAGGAAGGATAGATAAATTCAAGTCTCGAAAGGGAATATCCTTTCGTTTGGAAGACGAATGGATGAGATTAGTTTGGGAGGAGCCAAATATCTTCACAATCATCCAATCTGGATAAGGGACACAGATTTTAATCCTTCGAGCCCTTCAAAATTGGTGGGTCTAGAAAATTGGGTATATCCATTGTATAAGAGGTGAAACCCCTGAAGTCTCAAAGTCCCAAATTTAATCTGGGTTGTAGATCTGAGTATTTTCGAGAGCTATCCTAACCGTCGAATCTATGATGTAGTTAGCCTGGTGTTGACCGCTTCGGGAGGACAAGGGTGTTGTAACATCAAGACCCCCCCTCTTAAAAGACCAGAGTTGTGAAGTAATGTGGACTATGGATCTAATGATACTTTGGGGTCCTTCTCAACCATCCATCATAAATGACACATGGCACCAAATCATGTACTCTAGGATTTTAACACACTGGAAGGAAGTAGGTTAAAAATATTGAAGACTCACGATGTCACAGGGAGCCAGCAGAGATCTAAACCGTCCATAAACCGGGACACGTTTTAGTATATCGTTAACTCCAGAGGAGAGCGACTCCAAAGTATTTGAAGCTTTGGAGCTTCGAAAAATCCTCGAAGCTTGGAGTAATGGATAGGATCTCAACCGTATGTCATTTGGGGATGTGTGGAACGTGATCTATTACTTTGTAGGATAGCCACTAAGGAGAAAAGTGGGACAAGAACTCCCGAAGGCCCAAAGGCCTGTGTCCACCTGAGTCATCGATATCAGAGGACAGATGTCAGAAGAGCTGACACTCTAAAAGGATTGCACTTTGGAGGTTTTCGGTTGCAAGTACTTGGGAATCTGCCAAAGCGTAAAGTCCCAAAGTAAATCAGAACCATTGATGTTCAGTGAATGCGTGGCACAAGATCATGCAATCTAGAGACTTGACACTCCAAAAGACTCGAGGGGAGGTATTTTGGAACTCGTCGAAGTGCATGAGTCCAAAGTTTCAGTGGGTCGTTGATCTGGAGAGGGAGAAGGGACCGTCGATCCCTCACCCGTCATTTCAAAACTTCATCAGTTTGGAGTTTGGAAGAGTTGGAGAGTGGTGAAGTGAAAACGCTTGAAGCCCAAAGTTCTGAAGCACCCTTTGAGTAGGCGTTGGGTCACAGCCTAAGGTATTATGAAGGAAGGAGCCTAGCATGGAAAGCTAGCACATGTTTCTCAAATCCTTCAAAAGGGGCCAGGAAAGAGCTCGTGGGTTTGGAAGGACCTGCACTCTGGAGAAAGGGGAACCTAGAGAGAGTTAAGGAAAATGAAATTTTGACACCCCATCCCTTAAAGGGTCGGGTGTGTTACAAATTGGTATCAGAGCATGACAACTACACTTGGACTGCTTGGGCGCATATACGAGTCATATGAAAATAGTTTTGGAGGAATTTAAGTGGTAAAACCCTATCTTACCCCATTCTTGAGAAGCTTAGTAAACCTCTACTGAATAGAGGAGTGAGATCTTTTACTTTTTATAGATGGTTTGTAAATTTTCACTATATGTGGCCAATGTTCCCAAATAAAGAGGTCGATTTCACTCTGCAAATGTATGTGTTGTTGCATAGACATAAGGTTGGATTACCAAGGCTATAATGATCATGTTGATAATATTACTGGCAAATTGAAATCGTATGCATAATTCCCATGAGTAGAAGGATGGATATTTAAAAATTCAGTTGGGGTTTTACCCCAACAACTTTGAATCATGCTATTTTATGGCAGAGGAAGCCTTCTAGTTCATTTCGGAAATGATGGCCAATCCTACAAGGATGGGATTATGTTGAAGAAGACTAATATTTAAACTAAAATAGCAATGTGAATGGATGGAAAGGATCTGTAGCAGTAATAATTATTGCTTTAATGAAGGGTTAAACCTTGTATATGTGTATAATCCCTCACAATCAGAGGAATGAGTATGGTGACCATTCTCTGAGAAGAGAGAACATGCACAGCTCAAATCACAACATCCTCCCTTGCTTGGTGGCTAGGAAAATAATATTCTAGAGTTATTGTGGGAGAAGGAGAGTGGCCTACACCCCTGACTATTGTTGAACAAAAGGAAGAATTCTAGTTGTAATGGTTAAGACTGATCTTGACCTAAAGATACTGTGGATTTTTGAACTAGGATACTTAGTAAGTAACATAATTTGAAATTGCATTTGGGATTTAAGGGAATATTCCAAATGATATTAGACATTAAATTTTTATAATTAAGATAAAATGGTTGACTAAATGTTGATCCTAAATGTGGTAAAGGAAGTGTTGGGGCACTTCTAGAAGCCCAATGAGTCAAATTGACATCCAGTGGTGGATGATAGCCATATAGATATAGTTGGAAGCTATATTAGTTGCCCTGCTACCTTAGGCATGGTTTTAATTGCCTGTATTGTATTTATAAGTTGGGTAATGATCTACAGAAATTTAGGCAAGAGAGTTTTCTTACTAGTTGTTATCATACAGAGGAGAGAAAGTAAACTTTGTTGGTTATTATGAAGAGAGGGCAACATCAGTATGAGTATGACTATGAGATTAGTCATGTAAGTGACCATAATATTTAACTAAATAATGCTAATGATAAAACTAAATTATCAAGGTGAATAAAGAGGTGCAAGAGATGCGCTTGCATATACACAAATATGTGCATACATACTTATGAGAATAATATGACTGCAGGCTCTCAACTAAGAGGGAAGCTCAGTGCTGAGTGTTCCTATGAGACTTATCATAATAATGATTTGAATATCCTTGGGAGAAGGATGTAGAAGTATGATATGTCCATGTGTGTGAATGAAATGGAAAAAGGTGCAAGCAATGAGCTTGCATGATGAACATATGGACTGTGTGTGTTTATGATTGAGTGTGTGGATTTAATGCATTATGAAGCTTCTTGATATGAAGCTTGATAGTAATAACAGTTAGGTATGAGTGATATTAAATTTGAAAGTGATGCACATGCATGATGTAAGAATAAATGTATATTAAAGGCACAATATGACTGCCTTGATGAGGTATATGTAAGGCAAGAATTGCGCTTGCCAAGATTAAGTCAATATTGTGGATGCATGGTTGACTCCATTTAGAAGAGTCATGAAAGCTCTGTTTTGAATGATAGATTAAGTGGAATGTGCTCCATTCCCTCAAGAAAGACTAGTATAAATAGAAGAAAGAGTGGACGAGCAAGGATGCTGTAAGGTAGCTAGAGAGGTAGTGGGGGGGCCTAGAGGGCCCATAGTGATAATAGTAGAGGTCATTCAATGTAAGGTGGACTAGGTCCACTATATTATTAAATAAGGCCCACTATGGTAGTTAGATATAATAAATGGGTAATTAGATATAATAAATGTAAGAGGACTTCTT